>OU342746.1:33562863-33990243 GCA_910589775.1 Avena eriantha | reverse complement strand
GATCCAGAAGTGCCATTGCCTGTGTGCTCTTTTTCACAATCCACCTATGGATCCACCCAGTGTCCATTGCATGTGTGTTCTTTTTAGTAACAACAACCAGAGTCATTGAAATGTGTGCTCTTTGCACATACCACCTTTGGATCCACCAGTATCATTGCATGTGTGCTCTTTTAGTAACAACAACCAGAGTCATTGCATGTGTGCTCTTTTAACAATCCACCTATGGATCCACCAGTGTCATTGCATGTGTGTTCTTTTTAGTAACAACAACCAGAGTCATTGAAACGTGTGTTCTTTTCACATACCACCTATGGATCCACCAGTCTCATTGCATGTGTGTTCTTTTTAGTAACAACAACCAGAGTCATTGCATGTGTGTTCTTTTCACATGCCACATATGGATCCACCATTGTCATTGAAATGTGTGTTCTCTTAGGAGACCACACATGGATCCACCAGTGTCATTGCATGTCTGTTCTTTTCACTAACAACAACTAGAGTCATTACATGTGTGTTCTTTTCACATACCACATATCGATCCACCAATGCCATTGCATGTGTGCTCTTTTCACAATCCACCTATGGATCCACCAGTTTCATTGCATGTGTGTTCTTTTTAGTAACAAAAACCGGAGTCATTGAAATGTGTGTTCTTTTCACATACCACCTATGGATCCACTAGTGTCATTGCATGTGTGTTCTTCTTAGTAAAAACAACCAGAGTCATTGCATGTGTGGTCTTTTCACATACCACATATGGATCCACCAGTGTCATTGAAATGTGTTTTCTTACAAAGACCACACATGGATCCACTAGTGTCATTGCATGCATGTTTATTTTCACTAACAACGACTGGAGTCATTGCATGTGTGTTTTTTTCACATACCACATATGGATCCACCAGTGTCATTGCATGTGTGATCTTTTCACAATCCACCTATGGATCCACCAGTGCCATTGCATGTGTGTTCTTTTTACTAACAACAACTGAGTCATTTCATGATTGTTCTTTTGACATACCACATATGGATCCACCAGTGTCATTGAAATGTGTGTTCTCTTTAGAGACCACACATGGATCCACCAGTGTCATTTCATGTGTGTTCTTTTCAGTAACAACAACTGGAGTCATTGCATGTGTGTTCTTTTCACATACCACATATGGATCCACCAGTGTCATTGCATGTGTGCTCTTTTTACCAACAACAACCTGAGTCATTGGATGTGTGTTCTCTTTAGAGACCACACATGGATCCACTAGTGTCATTGAAATGTGTATTATTTTGAACTACCGCCATTGGCCACAAACAATCGGGACGCAGAACTAACCAGCAACCGCTCTGGGCTTCTAGAAGACCCGATCCCCGATTGTTAGGCGTCATTGGATCGGGGTGCGTGGACGATAGTGATGTCCTTCGCGAGGGTGATCTGCGAGCAGTCTGTTCTGCGAACTGATTGGCCGTGGCAACTATGCTGGGCCTACGTCCTTGCCCTTATCCCCTTAACCTCGGCGCCGAAAATCAGATCGTGTTCCTTCATCGCCATGGAGAGGGAGAGGCCCAAACTCAGCTTGCACGAGGCTCATATGTTGACCCACTACGACATACTCGCGCCGCCATTAGCGAGGCTTCCGGCCGGCTTCGAGCTCAGCTACACCGGGGTTCCTGTCGCGCTGCTCTTACGCGATAACGCGTTGGCGAGGCAGATCGAGGAGTGTTGCCGCCAACTATCGGAGCGGAAGAGGGCAATGGCAGGGTACTCGCATACGAGCGTGTACTAGCGAAAGTTGTTCAAGAAGGAGCGGGCTGAGTTGATTGAGCTATGCGGAACCCACCGGTGGGAGATCCACCCGGATCTGCACAACCCCAAAGGGTGGAAGCGCTTCTGGGAAGTGCCTGGGCGTACGACCTCCACCGTTATCGATGCAGCACGCCGTGAAGAATCCACGAGGAGGAGGAACGTTGCCGAGAACGTCGGCATCGATTCCGACGCGGAGGAGGCTGGCGGCGACGCGGACAACGTCGTCAATGATGGAGACTGCGGGAGCGTCATAGTCGATTAGGGCCACTTAAGCATAAATTAAATCTCTGTACAGTATCTTAATGCGCTCTTTGGATCTGGGTCACCTGAGTCATGGTCGATTATCGTCATAATCTATATATGTTGGCCAGTTTTAGTTGTTTTTGTCTTTGAAACTAGTCGATCGAAACTCGTCCGATCCTGAAAATAAAGTTCACGCGTTCCCTGGCATATCTGATGGGACCATACGCTGACTCTGCTCCGAGCACTTGATGGCACAATCGTAATTTGGAGTGCGCCTGAGGAGAAGGGATCGAGCGTGTTGTAATAGTGTACTACTCCTGTCCAGATATAACTGACTTAGTTTTTTTACATATTTAATAAATGTGTCTATACCCAAAACACGTCTAGATACATGTTTTAGGTTTCTCTATCTTTCAAACTAATCAAAAGTCGTCAAATTCTGAAAAAAACAAAGTCATTGCGTTCACACCTGATGGGACAATACGCTGACTCTGCTACTTGATGGCACAACCATAATTCTAGAGTGCACCAGAGGAGATGGGAATGCAAGGGAGATGGGAACTAGTAGCCACGTCCAAACGCAGGTAAAAAATTAATGTAATAATATTTAAAAAAAATGTAATCTGGTCCACATGACCCCATCACAGACACGTTGCACGCGCCAGATATAAATAAAGACGACACAGCTAGTTTAGTTTCAATGATATAATTCAATATACGACGTTACAGTGCCCGCATCTTTCTGCTCCTCTTATTAGTCTGCTAGCCCATGCTGCATTAAGCATCAGTTGATGAGGATAAAAAAATGATAAAATGGCAAATAAAACAATTTTAAGCTTACCTTTCATCCGGAGAATCGTACAAAGATGAAATTGGCAGGTATTTATTATTTCTCCTGCAGTTGGCCGCAACATCCTCAAGAACATCGTCAATCACCCCTGCAACTTCTTCATATTCTAATACACCTCCATTATTTGCCCTTTCCTCCATGTTCTTCTTAACCTTTTGTTTCTTTTCACACCCTTTTTTTGCCGGCACCTCCACTTCTTCATAAATTGGCTGCTTATGTACGTTTTCCTCCGAGTGCTCATCACCGTCTTCACGCTGCTCTTCTGCCAGTTCTGGCTAAGAAGCCTCATTTTCTACCACCGGGGTGTGAATAGGGACAATAGCATGTGTAACTGGGTTTTTGCACAACCTCTTGATATGGCTGAATCCGCCACAACGTCCGCATTTCCTTTTCCTAGCTCCCAGCCTTGGACCTTTATCGGTGGAGGCTTCGATCCTATCTTTCTAGGCATCCCAGGTGGCCTCGTAAGAACTGGTGGTTAGAGTTTGAACCCTGGATCGACAATCTCCCAATCATTTTCATCGGCCATAGGTGGTATGTTTTCTGCATAAGTTGCAACAACCTTGTCCATGGAGAAATAGTTGTGGACATAGTTCTCTATTTCAGCTCCGTTACATCTAAGCTTTAACATGAAGTAAATTGCATGGTGACATGGCAGACCAGTAATCTGCCACTGCCTGCATGAGCAAGTCTTGTTTCCAATGTCTATAGTGTACCTCCATTCACTTCTACGCTTGTATTCTGTATAAACCTCAGCCAATGTTCTGGAACTTCCGACCACCCTCATCATTGTCATTCTGGTTGCCCTGGTTTTTGCATTCAGTAACATAACCACCTTTGGAACTATTTTATGGCCTAAAATTTTTCTTGCACAAATTCTTTGCCTTAAATCTATCTTCACCATTATGCACTGTCTTATTGAATCCAACAAAATAACAATTCCAAGTGTCTTCATGCCTGAAATCTTATCATTGAAACTCTCTGCCAAATTATTGCATACAAAATCCACCTTGCTTAACTCACCAAACTTTCTTCTGGCCCATAGCTTGGTGTGATGTTCCTCAAGGTATTTTTCACCTTTGGCACTACACACATGTTCTGTAAGTAAGTAGCATGCATGCTTGGGATGTATGTGTATGCTGGTGGCCACAAGTCCTCTTCAAAGATCTTTCCTTTGAACTTCTTCGTGAAGTTAGTAGCAAGGTCCCGCATGCATTCCCTATGCTCAACCACAGGAAACACAACATCAACAGCATTCTCAAGACCCTTCAGGGTGCACCGGTGTGTATTACCAAGCCTTCAGGGTGACTAATTACTTCCCATAGTCTCTGCATGAACCATGTCCAGCTTTCATTTGATTCACCCTCAAGAACAACATAAGCTATGGGTAGAATCCAATTATGTGCGTCCAAAGCACAAGCAGAAGCAACATGTCCCCTGAACTTCCCTGTTAAAGAAGTTGCGCCTATTGCCAAGTATGGTCTGCAGCTGTCTAGGAACCCCTTCCAGCATGCCTTTAGGCAGACAAAACATCTCCTGAAGCATATCGTATCTGCCTGCTTATACCTGACCCCCCTCGAGAACTTTTCTCTCCCTTTTACAACCTCGTAATCGATGTCAACAACACTACCAGGTGACGTTTTCTCTACCTGATCTTTGAAACTATACAACATATGAAAACTATCATTCCACTTGCCTTGAATGAAGTCTAGAGCCATCTCCTTCCCATCAAAGACTCTGTGGTAAGGAATCATAACGTTAAACTTTTTGCTAATCTTTACTCTGAGTTCAGCACGTCCAATGTTATGATCCTGCCTCACCTAGTCAAGTACAGTAGCAGCAATCCACTTGGTAGTCACCAGTCTAATTTTACAACTTAAAGAAGTATTAAGGCAGTTGTGTTTCTATGTGTTTACTTTGATCTGCATTCGATAAGAATCCAAATAATTCAGAGCTAGTTATCAGTAGAATAAATCTAAGAAAGACTGAAACTAAATGTAGCTATTGCATCCTGAAATGGGTGTCCACCACGCATTGGAGAAGCATGTAATCTCCATTTACACACATTACTTTCCCTATAGTGCACCCTAAATCTCTTTTGGTCGCTCTTTTCAATGATAAATTTGAACCCAACTCTGATTGCATAGGTTGCAACTGCATATCTGCAGTCCTCCATATTATCAAAGACAGTCCCCTCATCAATTGTAGGATTGTCCCTATCAAACTGTATCACTGGCCTGTCCACGTCTTCGGTGTCGTATCTACATCCCATTTCCACATCTTCACATTCCTCTTCCTCATCAGTCCCATAGCCAGTCACAAAGTTTGAATCAACCAAATATTCCCTACTCTCCATCCTACCAGGGACGGCAGCCACGTCTAGATATGCTTTCTCATCATCATCCGCACCGCCACACGTTTGAGTGCCTTCATGCTCGCTTGAGAAAGCACCATGCTCAAGGACAAGCTGTACATACGTCCTGCGGTTACCAACACATATCCTTGCCATCACCACGGGACTAGAAACGCTAGTTGGGGTATGCAGATAAGGAATCACAGTTCTTACCCTTCAATGTGGACGCACAGCACCTTCTCCGGGCTCCATACCTCCAAAGCTCTGCACCCCGCTCCATCTCCCCACGTTTCATTGTCCTCTGTGCTCTCTAGACTTGAAGGAGATTCCGTATTCTCTAGCCGTGCAGGACCCATATCCGTGCTCTCAAGCCTCACAGGATCCATCTCCGAGCGGGATCCGGATCACCAGCGTCGTTGGGCCACTAACCCAATGGCTGACTATCGGTTTTCGTTTCCAGACGCGCCTGGGCGGTGGCAAGGAGACATGATAGGGATGGGAGGGGAGGGGACATGAGGGGATGGCAGGGAGGGGAGGGCGGGAGGACGATAGCCCAAGCGGACGACAAGAGCGGTGCACGACTGAGCAGAGTGGCGGCGGCAGGAGCAGAGGAGAGGAGCGGAGCAGAGCTGGTTGCGACGAAGCATGGAAAATTGCACAATAATGTGTTTATGGGTGGCACCAGCCCTCGAACCTGGGACGCACGCCGTCGTAGGTGGAGGAGGCGAGCCCGCCTATCAGGAAACATGCCACATGTCAGCGCACTATGCACGGGGACCACTTCACGGAATTTTTAGCAAGTCCCACATGTCAGTTTGTTTGATCAAAACTTGTATGAAGTGCATGGCTGGTTCACGGGCTAGTTCCAAAAAAAAGCCTGTTGATCCAAACTTGAATTGGAAGTTCCGCTTCTTCTCCCCCGTCTCCTCATCTCGTCGCAGTGGCAGTTCCGCTTCGTCTCCCTCGTCTGTTATCCTCTTCTTCTTCTCCTCGCAGTGGTAGTTCTTCTTTCTTCCTCAATCAAAACATTCCCGCACGTAAGCCATGGCCAGTAGCTGGATGAAGACGAACTGGGCCGATCTCCCGGCCGACCCACTTCGCAAGATCGTTGACTATTTGCTGGAGAAAGAGGAGTCCGTCAACACCTATGCTGCTTGTCGGGAAGTCTGCACCGATTGGCGCCGCACTTTAAAAGGTGCCCGAATTCTATCTCAACAACTGGATCATGATAGATCACACACTTCCAGACATTGGTGACTTCACCTTCCTCAACCTCGCCACTGGTCGTTGCTTTAGGAGAAATCTAATGGACCTCCATCGCAGGTTCACATTCACATCCGATATTTATTGGTATTTTCCATTATAAACATCTTAGTGTTAACTGGTGCCCTCTTCTTCCAAAAGATTCTAATTCGTCGGTGTTTCTCGTGGCATCATTGTGCTTGCTCAGAGGATGGAGCCGTACCAGATTCGGCTTCTGAACCCAATCACTCATAAGTCTAACACTGAGTTTCAAGCACACATACCATATGATCCTCTACAATATGTCAACGTGACGAAGTCCCCGACGATGGTGTTCGTTTGCACTAATTATCCAGATCGTATTGCATGGGCCGATGAGAGGACCCCAACATGGCAAATCAATGAATCATTTGGAGAAGGATTGTATTCGCCACCTCCTGCTATGCTTCTAGACTGCATGACGACATTCCGAGGGGAAGTATATGCATTACTTGAGAATGGAGACATCTTGTCGACCAACATCAAGTTAGAGCAGCGCGCGAGCACTGTCACGATGGCCAAAATAATTTCGGCCCCAGTCTTTGAAATGGTACATGGAACTTACAAATTTTACCTTGTGGAGTCAGATGGTGATCTGCTTCTTGTGTTGAACGGGGATTTCGCCAAAGGGTAAGCGGTGTTGTACTAGGTGGACACGGAGAACCACTCTCTCGAGGCCGTCGGTGACATTGGAAGTCGTGTCCTATTTGTTGATTACAGTCGGTCTATCTCTATTGACACCAGGTTACACCCCACAGTTAAACCCGGTTGCATATACTACAGGAATTATATCAGACTGTACGATCATGAGGTTCAAGCCTGGGAAGAGGAACCAACAATGACAGATGGCTTAAGTCTAGAACATAAACCGAGGCCTTACCCTCTGGACGAGATACTGGCAGCACATTGCAGACGGAGAGAGTTCTCGGAATGTGTGTTGTAGCACGCGGGAGCCGCCGACGATGAAATATATAGGGGAGAATGAATCCTATATTCATCCTATGTTATTTTGTAGCATTTTCAGGTCTATTTTTCGAAGTAGAAATTTGTACTGTATTTATATTATTTCGATGAGCAGTATGCGTATTAACTTTCAGACAAAATTGTAATGTATTTAAATTTAGTACTTCCAGAATTCAAAGTATTTATTTTTAGTAGCTTCTTTTAGAATTCTCTGTGTTCGACATGGATGTCAGCTCAGTGCTGGAATTCAGGTCCCACATGGAAAATTACCCAATAATGTGTTGGTGGGTGGCACCACCCTTCGAACCTAGGATGCGCGCCGTCGAAGGTGGCAGGGGCGGGCCCGCCAGTCAGAAAACATGCCATGTCGGCATCCCCTGTTTCTGATGCCCTTTACAAAAATAAAACATGCCACGTCGTTATCCCCTGTTTCTAATGGTGTTGCTACACTCGGCAGTACATGGTGGCATATAAATAAAATCGTATAAACATAAGGGCACAGTCATCAACATTTCTAAAATGAAACCTGGTCTCGTCTCCTACCTATCCTGGTACATTGCCCGATGAGGTAGATAGCCATGAACGATCTTTTTAATACGTTCGCACTCTTATGCTGAGAAGGGAAATAAAGATTGAGCTGTTAATGCAACGAGTGTCGAATTATTACCCTCTAAGGAAATGGGAAATGGTTATTTTCACGCGTGCTCGTAGTCCAAACCTACTGTCAGTCTTCACTCCCCTTCTTCGACTAACCACAGTTCACCTTGCGCATCTCCTCCGCGCCGCACCAACTAGGGTAACATGGCCCCGCCTAAGGCAGGCCATGAAGCTCTACTTCAAGGCCGGTCTCCCATGGCCCTACCAGGCGGATGATTTCCCCGAATGTGCCGAATTGGCCGCGGCGGTGACTGTGCCATTGGCGGCGCCAGATGCGGCAAGTAGGGCCAAGAGAGCGATGTGGAAAAATCGCGCGGCGGCATTACGACATGCTCTAGGTAGTGGGAACAGGGTATGTATCAAATTGTTCAAGAGAGCATGCCGCTGCCGAGGGTACACACCCTCGAGCAGGGCAGCGCCAAGGTCTAGGAACTCTCGCGTCCATGCTTCGGCGCTGACTAACTTACCTGAGTGGGGTAGGCTGGGAGCACGCCGTCGGCGGCAAAGATACTCCATCCTACGCACTATCGAAGGCCGTACCGTGGCGGTGACAAAGCGTCTACACTCAACATGCTGGATTGTTCGACAGCCAGAGCCAGCGGCGGGCATCAGCTCAGCCCCAGAATTCAGGTTCGAGTTCACACGGACCTACGATCCCGAGAAGGCGATGTCGAATTTCAGTTTCGCAGAAATCGTTGCGGCGGCGCGGATGGTCCAACTGAACCAGGACTGGTGCACGCAAATTGCTCGTGCATGAACGATGCAGTTCTTGTAGTTTGGCAGGAAGGGAATAGATTAGTTTGGGTTAAATGATCAAAGAACTTATGTCCTCTCAAGGAAATTCGCCAGCCAACTTTTCTGGTGGAGATCTGTAGTTTCTTCAGTGTAGAATAGTTAAGTTCAGACTGAAGAATGCCTTTTGTAGATGAAATGCTGACGAATTGTTCTATAAACTAGTAGGAAGTTTATCCCACTTTTGTGTAGGTATAAGACCCTTTTGTATGGAAGTACTACTATTGTAAGGAAATACTATCAAGTATCTATTTCGTTCAATTACTAGTCATGGTTCAATCTAGTTAACTGGCATCTTTTTATCCCAGACTATAGATTTTGCGTCTGTTGTCTATTGTGTAAACCATTTTTCCTTTGTATTGTGTTGCCTGCAAAATGGTCCTGCAGTTCAACGTGTTACAAATGTAGCTACCTTGTACTTGAAGAGGATATGGACTAAATTTTCCTGGCATCCACAGAATTGACATTGCTCATTGCCAGACCACCCTCTTTTCATGAGGTTGTCCTTGGTTATTCACAGAAATTATAAAGCACGGTGTTCAACTACATCGATTCAAACTATTACACACACACTATATCAAAGTCATTACCCACACATACGACATCGATTCAAACTATTACACACACATACTACTTCAAACTATTACACACATGTACTACATCGATTCAAACTATTACACATTTTTAGTCGATGCTAACTTCCTGCTACGCTCTCCATACTACAAATTCATTAGCCACACATACCATGGCAATTCACTAGAGCTCTGTCTTCACTCGAGGGAAATCAGAACCACCAGCTCGTCCAAGCCCGGTCCCCCCACCGAAACTATGTGCACCGTCGCGAAACGGTGGTGGTCCTGTGCCATCGATCCTTCTAGGCCAACACTGCAGGCGACGATGACGCTTTCTGGCAGCCTCTTTGGGCCCCTGAATGCCATGTACCGATTCCAGAACCTCCTCCGGGTGGATGATGACTGGGTGCTTCCAGCCAAGCTGTCGCCCTGTCCTGCTTGGAATCTGCATGTCGTACATCTTAGGAACGGCGTCAGGATCTTTCAGCCATGCCGTATCCAATGGGAGGCCGTCAAAGCCGAGTTTGGAGAAGAAACGAAGCTGCCCCAAGCGATCGTCCCACCCACAGGCGCGATGCCAATGCATGAAGCTCATTTTCTCCCTGCAGCACTCGAAAGAATGGGAAGAATGCAGAACGCGCTCGGTGTCTGAGCTGTGCTCGAACCGGACAAAAAATTCGAATGGCGGCGCGCATACCTCAATGTTGACCTCATTTTGTCTGATACCAAAACGAGACCTGAAAGCCGACAGTAACTCTGCCGGCGACACGGCAGGACGGACGCCCAGCATAGTGGCCATGAGAGCGTGGTCGTCGAACTGCTGTGCCAGGGCTACCATGCCTGGGGTGCACAGACCACACAACTTCTCGAGGCCGGTCGCCGGCCTAGATCGCCCGACGGGACGGGCTCCGCCGTGCAAGAAGGACTAGCCAGAGGCGAGATATTAGTCCGGGGACCCGAAGCTCCAATACGGCGGACGATGCAACGGTGACGGCTGCGAGCTTCTATTTGAGGCGTGGGAGGTTGACCGGACATGGCGGGGACGCAAATTAGAGCAAGTGCGAGCTCCGATCTGAGACGAGCAGCCGGAGCTGAGAAAATGTTATGGGCAGGGGAGCAGGGGAGAAGACCAGAGCAGAGCAAAGAAATAGGTTTGGTCCACTCAGGGATCTGGTCCACGCAGGGGTAAGCTAGTCCACGACCGCAAAAGATAACGGGGAATACTGACATGGCGGGCCAAGAAGAGTTGACCTAACAGTGGTATTTGATTTCAACTGTTTTTCGTCTCGTTCAAACGACCGTTTGGCCGTTTGATTTGTATTCACCCCCATTTGGCCCTTCTGGTCAATTTTCGAATTCTACTATGGCCCCTCTGCGCGATTGATGACAACTCGGGTACCGCGGTGCGCTCACCCACCAAGTTTGGTACCACAAACGAACATTCCCCAGAGGGCCGCCACTCCACCAGGCCACGCGGCTAGGCCTGGCCCGCGCCAGGGGGTGGTGTGGCCGCCTAGGGAACCCCCTCAGCCTCCCCTTTTGCCTATATATTACCTCCAATATAGAAAACCTAAGTACCCGATCAAAATTCCACGAAAGAGTCTATAGCCGCCATCATCTCCATCCCTAGGTCGGGAGGGATCTGAAGCTCTTCCCGGCATCCTGCCGAAGGGGGAATTCACCCTGGAGCCTTGCTTCATCACCATGCAAACCTACGATGTGATGCATGAGTAGTTCATCCTTGGACTACGGGTCCATGTAGTAGCTAGATGGTTAGATCTTGTGAGCTCCGTTCATGATCAAGATCATCTATTTGTAATCTACATGTTGTGTTTACAGGGATCTGATGGATATTGAGATGCTATTTTAGATTGATTATTGATTCTATCATGTCTTTGTTATTTGTGATCTTGCATGCTCTCCGTTGTTAGTAGATATCTTGGCCGAGTAGATGCTAGCAACTCCAAGAGGGAGTATTTATGATCGATAGTGGGTTCATGCCTGTAGTAATCTAGGGAAGTGATAGAAATCTCTAAGGTACTAGATTTGTTGTTGCTACAAGGGAGAAAACATCAATCCTTTGTTCATAGAAAAATCGTATTGTTTACTTTACACACAATGCGTAGTGCAATTATCTGTTTCTTGCAACTTAATACGGGAGGGGGTTTGGATTAATAACCTAAATGTGGATTATTAGTCATAGATGAAGTTGGATTACGGTCTATGTATAATGTTGTAATGCCCAATCAAATCTCATAGGAGTCAAGATGATTAGTATATGCATATATGCTTTCTGGATGTTTGTCAATTGCTCCACTGTAATTTGTTCACCCAACATGTCATCTATCTTAATGAGAACCACAACTAGTGAACTATGGACCCCGTTCTTTTCTTTTACCATCAATCTACAACTGTTTACTGCTTTCTATTTACTTTCTGCAAGCTTTTACTTTCTTCCACACAATACGTTTAATCCTTTGTTTTCAGCGAAACCAGTGAGATTGAGAACCTCACTGTAAGTTGGGGGCAAAGTTCCGTGGTTGTGTTGTGTAGGATTCCAAGTTGGAAACAACACCTTGGAGGTGTTTCCTTGCTCCTACTGGTTCGATAAACTTGGTTTCATAACTGAGGGAAACTTACTACTATGCTCATCATACAGTTGGGTTCGCAACATAGAAAACAAAAAAATTCCTACGATGAGAACTATACACCAAGATCTATCTACTAGATACAGAGCAACGGGTGGACATACATCCATGGAGAACTTACCCTCGAAGACAACGAGTTTTGTTAACGAGTAGGAACTCGTGGTTGATGTAGTCGTACCCTTGCCAATCTCAAGATCGTGTGGAAGTCCGAGCGCCGCAAATCAGCAGTGCATCCGTCCTCGCACAGACGTTCAAGCTACCAGACAATCTCCACCTCCTCGCTCCAGCGAATCAGCGGAAGCAGCAACTCCTTCCAAACGCAAGGCCACCGAGACCATGTATCTCGCTAATCCGAGACCATGGGGTAATATCTAGAAGGGGAGAGAGATCCCGCACGAGGAGGTGTGCTTTGTGAGGGAGAAGAGGGGGGACTTTATAGGAGGGTGGGTTCCTCCCCTCCCATGGCCGGCGGCCAAAGGGGGGTGCCCCCACCTCTTCCTCATTCATGTGGTGAAGCTCCACTGACATAAATTTTGACTCCACCCAAAATTCCACTCACATGCATTAAATTTCCACCAAATTTAATGCAACTCTCAATTAAAAAAACTCTATTATTTATTTTATTCAGAATTTTGTTAATTACTTTAATTAACTAACATTCACATAAAACCCCTTGCAACATTTCAATATCACATGCATAACCACTTTCTGCAATTTCACCCGAAACAATTCCGATTTCTATCGAAACAATTCTTGTTTCTATCGAAACATTTCCTGTGCTTTGCAAACCTTTTGTCTGAAACATTTGTGCTCCTAAATGGTGTCTGGCAAACCTTAAGTGTGTCACCCTATGGTACGCGAATAATGCAGACATGATTGAGATTCCTCTCAGATCAATAATCAGAAGCGGGACCTGGAGATCCATACTGACTCCTGCACATTCAACGATGACTTCTATGATCGTGAGAACCTTTAATGCTAGTAACTTAATCCCTTTGTCTCATGATATAATACATGTCCGAGATTCGATCATCGCTATCCAAATACCTAGTTTGATCTCGTTACCGACATGCACTCTTTTCTCGTTCCCGTGATACAACATTCTAGTGATCACATCACTTGCTTGCAAGATATCTTAATGTGATATCACCGAGAGGTCCCAGAGTATATCTATTCGTCATCGGGATTGACAAATTCCACTCTTTATCCATGAGCCTCAACATAAAACCTTCGTAGCACTGAACCCACCTTTATAGTCACCCTGTTACGGTGTGACGTTTGATGTTATCAAGATACTCTTCCGGTGTTAGCAATTAACATGATCTCATGGTCAAAGGATAAAGACTACTTCGTATGATGTTATAGCAATATAAACATAATGACTTGATCGTAATGCTATACTTCGGATGAATGTTCGTCACATCATTTCACAAATGCTGTGACCTTGTTATTAACAACATCCAATGTCCATGATTAGGAAACCTTGATCATCTCGTTAATCAACAAGCTAGTCTATAAGAGATGCATAACTAGGAACCCTTTTTGTTTATTAAACACGCATGTATTGATGTTTCCTATCAATACAATTATAGCATGAAAAATAAACATCTATCATATACAAGGAATATATAATAACAACTTTATTATTGCCTCTCAGGGCACATTTCCTTCAGTCCCCCACTTGCACTAGAGAAAATAATCTAGTTTACATAGTGATAAATCTAACACCCATGGAGTTCTGGTGTTGATCATGTTTTGCCCTAGGGAGAACTTTAGTCAACGGATCTGCTACATTCAGGTCCGTGTGCACTTTACAAATCTTTATATCTCCATCCTTGACATGCTCGCGGATGGAGTGAAACCGGCGCTTAATATGCTTGGAATTCTTGTGAGACCTTGGTTCCTTTGCGTTGGCTATTGCTCCATTGTTGTCACAATAGATCACCATTGGGTCCAATGCACCAGGAACCACACCTAGTTCCGTTGTGAACTCCTTCATCCAAGCCGCTTCCTGCGGCGCTTCTGAAGCAGCAACATATTCCGCCTCCGTCGTTGATCCAGCCACCACAGGTAGTTTGGAACTCCTCCAACTAACTGCTGCTTCGTTCAAGAGAAATACGTATCCGGATTGAGACTTCGAGTTATCCGGATCGGTGTCAAAGCTAGCATCGACATAACACTTAAGAACTAGCTCTTCTTCACCTCCGTATACAAGAAACATATCCCTAGTTCTTCTCAAGTACTTAAGGATATTCTTGACCGCTATCCAGTGTTCCGAACCTGGATCAGATTGGTACCTACTAGTCAAACTAATAACATGTGCCACATCCGGTCTTGTAAATAGCATGGCGTACATTATAGAGCCTATGGCTGAGGCATAGGGGACCTTATCCATTATCTCTCTTTCTTCCGCCGTAGCCGGACTTTGAGTCTTACTCAATGTCTTGCCTTGCAACATAGGTAAGAACCCCTTCTTACTTCCGTCCATATTAAACTTCTTTAATAATGTATCAAGGTATGTACTCTGCGATAGCCCAATTAGGCGCCTTGATCTATCTCTATAGATTTTAATGCCTAATATATATGAAGCTTCACCAAGGTCTTTCATCGAAAATTTACTGTATAGATAACTTTTAACACTATTTAAAAGATCTATATCATTTCCAATCAATAATATGTCATCCACATATAATATCAGAAATGCCACATTGCCCCCACTCACTTTCTTGTAAATACAAGCCTCTCCATAAATTTGGACAAATCCAAACTCTTTGATCACCTCATCAAAGCGGAGATTCCAACTCCGGGATGCTTGCTTCAGTCCATAGATGGATCGCTGAAGTTTGCATACCTTATCAGCATCCTTAGGATCGACAAAACCCTTAGGTTGTATCATATACAACTCTTCTTCAATATTACCATTGAGGAATGTAGTTTTGACATCCATCTGCCATATTTCATAATCGAAATATGCATCATTTGCTAACATAATCCTAACCGACTTTAGCATCGCTACGGGAGAGAAAGTCTCATCATAGTCAACTCCTTGAATTTGTCGAAACCCCTTTGCGACAAGTTGAGCTTTATAGATGGTCATATTACCATCAGCATCAGTTTTTCTTTTGAAAATCCATTTATTCTCAACGGCCTTTCGATCGTGTGGTAAGTCCATCAAGGTCCAAACCTGGTTTTCGTACATGGATTCCATCTCGGATTTCATGGCTTCTAGCCATTTGTTTGAATCTGGGATCATCATCGCTTCTTCATACGTCGCAGGGTCATCTATTTCATCAATCATGAAATTCATAACAGGATTCCCGTACAGTTCAGGAGCTGCACGTGTCCTGCTTGACCTGCGAGGTTCGGTAGTGTCCTCTTTCAGAGTTTCATGATCATTATCATTAGCTCTCTCTTCATTAGGTGAAGTCAACTCCGAAACAACTTTCGGTGCTGCGCTACTCGCCATTTCATGAAGAGAAGGTTCAGTAACCTCTTCGAGTTCTACCTTCCGACTACTCACACCTTTGGCGAGAAACTCCTTCTCAAGAAAGGATCCATTCTTGGCAACAAAAACCTTGCCCTCGGATCTGTGATAGAAGGTATACCCAATCGTTTCCTTAGGGTATCCTATGAAGACACATTTTTCCACTTTGGGTTCGAGTTTATCTGGCTGAAGTTTCTTCACATAAACATCGCATTCCCAAACTTTAAGAAATGACAGCTTAGGTTTGTTTCCAAACCATAATTCATACGGTGTCGTTTCGACGGATTTAGATGGTGCCCGATTTATAGTGAATGAAGTGGTTTCCAGTGTATAACCCCAAAATGACAGTGGCAAGTGAGTCAGAGACATCATAGATCGAACCATATCCAATAAAGTACGATTACGACGTTCCGACACACCATTACGTTGTGGTATTCAGGCAGGCGTGAGTTGTGAAACTATTCGACAGTCTTTCATATGTGTGCTCAACTCGTAACTAAGATACTCTCCTCACTGGTCGGACCGTAGAAATTTGATCTTTCTGTTACGATGATTTTCCACTTTATTCTAAAATTCCTAGAACTTTTCAAAAGTTTCAGACTTGTGTTCCATCAAATATATATACTCGTATCTACTCAAATCATCCGTGAAAGTATCAAAATAATGATATCCACCTCGCGCCGACACACTCATTGGTCCACATACATCAGTATGTATGATTTCCAATAAATCTATCGTTTGTTCCATTGAATTGGAAAACGGCGTTCTAGTCATCTTGCCCATAAGGCACAACTCACATGTATCAAATGATTCAAAATCAAGTGATTTCAAAAGTCCATCAGAATGGAGTTTCTTCATGCGTTTAACGCCAATATGACCTAGACGGCAGTGCCACATATATGCAGATATATCATCATCAAGTTTAATCTTTTTAGCATCAACATTATGAATATGCGTAATACTACTATCGAGATCCAACAGAAATAAACCATTCTACACAGGTGCATGACCATAAAAGATATTATCCATATAAATCAAACAACCATTGTTTTCAGACTTAAACGAATAACCACTTTGCATCATGATCCGGATACAATGTTCATGCTTAGTGCAGGCACCAAATAACAATTATTCAGATTTATAACTAATCCTGAGGGCATATGGAGTGGCAGCATTCCGATGGCGAACACATCAACTCTTGATCCATTGCTGACCCATATCCTGAGGGCATATGGAGTTCATTGCATGTGTGTTCTTTTCATAAACCACATAGATCACCTAGATTCCATTGCATGTGTGTTCTTTTCATAAACCACATGGATCCACTAGAGTTCATTGCATGTGTGTTCTTTTCATAAACCACATGGATCCACTAGATGCCATAGCATGTGTGTTATTTTCATAAACCACATGGATCCACTATCATTACATGTGTGTTATTTTCCTAAACCACATGGATCCACTAGATGCCATTGCATGTGTGTTATTTTTATAAATGACATGGATCCACTATATGCCATTGCATGTGTGTTCTGTTCCTATACCACATGGATCCACTAGAGTTCATTGCATGGGTGTTCTTTTCATAAACCACATTGATCCACTAGAGTTCATTGCATGCGTGTTCTTTTCATAAACCACATGGATCCACTAGATGCCATTGCATGTGTGTTATTTTCATAAACCGCATGGATCCACTAGATGCCATTACATGTGAGTTCTTTTCATAAAACACATGGATCCACTAGAGTTCATTGCATGTGTTTTCTTTTCATAAACCACATGGATCCACTAGATGCCATTGCATGTGTGTTCTTTTCATAAACCACATGGATCCATTAGAGTTCATTGCATGTGTGTTCTTTTCATAAACCACATGGATCCACCAGATGCCATTGCAACTGTGTTGTGTGCCTAAAACACATGGATCCACTAGATGCCATTGCATGTGTGTTCTTTTCAAAAACCACATGGATCAACTTGACTCCATTACATGTGTGATGTTTTCATAAACCACATGGATCCACTAGAGTTTATTGCATGTGTGTTCTGTTCCTAAACAACATTTATCCACTAGATACCATTGGATGTGTGTGTGTGTATCCGTGTGCATGATTGTGGTTTTAGGAAAGAACACATGCAGTGATACCACTCCAGCATGTGGTGTCTAACCATGTCCGGGAACCCTAGTAGCATGATGAGCTTCAACAACAACATGCATTCCACTAGATGCCATTGCATATTTGTTCTTTTCATAAACCACATGGATCCACTAGATGCCATTGCATGTATGTTATATTCCTAAACCACACTTCTGTAGCACTGAACCCATCTTTATAGTCACCCTGTTATGGTGTGACATTTGATGTTATTAAGATACTCTTCCAGTGTGACGTTTGATGTTATCAATAAATTATAGCATGCAAATAAACATCTATCATATATAAGGAATACATAATAACAACTTTATTATTGCCTCTCAGGGCATATTTCCTTCAGTCTCCCACTTGCACTAGAGACAATAATCTAGTTTACATAGTGATAAATCTAACACCCATGGAGTTCTGGTGTTGATCATGTTTTGCCCTAGGGAGAACCTTAGTCAATGGATCTGCTACATTTAGGTCTGTGTTTACTTTAAAAATCTTTATATCTCCATCCTTGACATGCTCGCGGATGGAGTGAAACCAGCTCTTAATATGCTTGGAATTCTTGTGAGACCTTGGTTCCTTGGCGTTGGCTATGGCTCCATTGTTGTGACAATAGATCACCATTGGGTCCAATGCACTAGGAACCACACCCAGTTCAATTATGAACTCCTTCAGCCAAACCGCTTCCTGCGCCGCTTCTGAAGAAGCAACATATTCCGCCTCTGTCATTGATCCAGCCACCACAGGTTGTTTGGAACTCCTCCAACTAACTGCTGCTCCGTTCAAGAGAACTACATATCCGGATTGAGACTTAGAGTCATACGGATCGGTGTCAAAGCTAGCATCGACATAACACTTAGCGACTAGTTCTTCTTCACCTCCGTATACAAGAAACATATCCTTAGTTCTTCTTAAGTACTTAAGGATATTCTTGACCGCTATCCAGTGTTCTGAGCCTGGATCAGATTGGTACCTACTAGTCAAACTAATAGCATGTGCCACATCTGGTCTTGTACATAGCATGCCGTACATTATAGAGCCTATGGCTGAGGCATAGGGGATCATATCCATTATCTCTCTTTCTTCCGCCGTAGCCGGACTTTGAGTCTTACTCAATGTCTTGCCTTGCAACATAGGTAAGAACCCCTTCTTACTTCCGTCCATATTAAACTTCTTTAATATCTTATCAAGGTAAGTACTTTGCGATAACCCAATTAGGCATCTTGATCTATCTCTATAGATTTTAATTCCTAATATATACGAAGCTTCACTAAGGTCTTTCATCGAATATTTGTTGTTTAGATAACTTTTAACACTATTTAAAAGATCTATAGCATTTCCAATCAACAATATGTCATCCACATATAATATCTGAAATGCCACATTGCTCCCAGTCACTTTCTTGTGAATACAAGCCTCTCCACAAGTTTGGACAAATCCAAACTCTTTGATCACCTCATCAAAGTGGAGATTCCAACTTCGGGATGCTTGCTTCAGTCCATAGATGGATCGCTGAAGTTTGCATACCTTATCAGCATCCTTAGGTTCGACAAAACCCTTAGGTTGTATCATATACAACTCTTCTTCAATATTACCATTGAGGAACGCGGTTTTGACATCCATCTTCCGTATTTCATAATCGAAATATGCAACAATTGCTATCATAATCCTAACCGACTTTAGAATCGCTAGGTGAGAGAATGTCTCATCGTAGTCAAATCCTTGAATTTGTCGAAACCCTTTTGCGACAAGTCAATATTTATAGATGGTCACATTACCATCAGCATCAGTTTTTCTTTTGAAAATCCATTTATTCTCAACGGCCTTTCGATCGTGAGGTAAGTCCACCAATGTCCAAACCTGGTTTTCGTACATGGATTCCATCTCGGATTTCATGGCTTCTAGCCATTTGTTGGAATTCGGGATCATCATCGCTTCTTCATACGTCACAGGGTCATCTATTTAATCAATCATGAAATTCATAATAGGATTGTCGAACAGTTCAGGAGTTGCGCATGTCCTTCTTGACCTCCAAGGTTCGGTAGTGTCCTCTTTTGGAGTTTCATGATCATTATCATTAGCTCTCTCTTCATTACTTGAAGTCAACTCCGAAACAACTTCCGATGCTGCGCTACTCACCATTTCATGAAGAGAAGGTTCAATAACCTCTTCGAGTTCTACCTTCCAACTACTCACACCTTTCATGAGAAACTCCTTCTCAAGAAAGGATCCATTCTTGGCAAGAAAGACCTTGCCCTCGGATCTGTGACAGAAGGTATACCCAATCGTTTCCTTAGGGTATCCTATGAATACGCATTTTTCCACTTTGGGTTCGAGTTTATCCGGCTGAAGTTTCTTCACATAAACATCGGTGTCATTTAGGTTTGTTTAAGAAATGACAGTTTAGGTTTGTTTCCAAACCATAATTCATACGGTGTCACATAAACTTTAAGAAATGACTGTTTAGGTTTGTTTCCAAACCATAATTCATACGGTGTCGTTTCAACGGATTTAGATGGTGCCCGATTTAAAGTGAATGCAGCGGTTTCTAGTACATAACCCCAAAATGACAGTGGCAACTCAGTCAGAGACATCATAGATCGAACCATATCTAATAGAGTACGATTACGACCTTTCGACACACCATTACGTTGTGGTGCTCCGGCAGGCATGAGTTGTGAAACTATTCCATAGTCTTTCATGTGTGTGCTAAACTTGTAACTAAGATACACTCCTCCACGGTCGGACCGTAGAAATTTGAACTTTCTGTTACGATGATTTTCCACTTCATTCTGAAATTCCTTGAACTTTTCAAAGGTTTCAGACTTATGTTTCATCAAATAGATATACCCATATCTACTTAAATCATCTGTGAAAGTAACAAAAGAACAATATCCACCTCACGCCGACACACTCATTGGTCCACACACATCAGTATGTATGATTTCCAATAAATCTGTCGCCCGTTCCATTGAATCGGAAAACGGCGTTCTAGTCATCTTGCCCATAAGGCATGGCTCGCATGTATCAAATGATTCAAAATCAAGTGATTCCAAAATTCCATTAGAATGGAGTTTATTCATGCGTTTAATGCTAATATGATCTAGACGGCAGTGCCACATATATGCAGATATATCATTATCAAGTTTAATCCTTTTAGCATCAACATTATGAATATGCGTAATACTACTATCGAGATTCAACATAAATAAACCATTCAACACAGGTGCATGACCATAAAAGATATCATTCATAGAAATCGAACAACCATTGTTTTCAGATTTAAAGGAATAACCACTTCGCATCAAACACGATCGGGATACAATTGTTCATGCTCAGTGCAGGCACCGAATAACAATTATTTAGATTAATCACTAATCCCGATGGCATATGGAGAGTCAGCGTTCTGACGGCGATCACATCAACTCTTGATCCATTGACGACCCGCATCGTGACCTCATCCCTTGCTAGATGTCGCTTGTTCCGCAGCCCCTGAATCGAGTTACATATATTAGCAACTGATCCCGTATCAAATACCCAGGTGCTACCACGAGTACTAGTCAAGTACACATCAATAACATGTATATCACATATACCTTTGTTTGCCTTGTCAGCCTTCTTGTCCACCAAATACTTGGGGCAGTTGCGCTTCCAATGGCCAGTGCCCTTGCAATAGTAGCACTCGGTATCAGACTTAGGGCCATCTCGGGATTTCTTTTTAGGTGCGGCAACAGATTTGCCGCCCTTCTTTCCCTTCTGCTTGCCTTTCATGTCCTTCTTGAAACCGGTGGTCTTATTGATCATCAACACTCTATGTTCTTTCATAATCGCCACTTCTGCAGTCTTAAGCATTGACAGAAGCTCTGGAAGAGACTTCTTCAAGCCCTTCATGTTATAGTTCATCACGAAGCTCTTGTAGCTAGGTGGCAGAGATTGGATAACATGATGTATGCCTAAGTCAATGGGAATTGTTATTCCCAAGGACACAAGCTTATCGGCGTACCCAGGCATTTTGAGTACGTGCTCACTAACGGAGCGGTTCTCCTCCATCACGAAGCTAAAGAACTTTTCAAAAGCATTATAACTCTCTACGGCAGCATGGGTATTGAAAATCATTTTCAATTCTCCCATGGTATCAAAGGCATTGCCATTTTCGAAACGCTTTCAAATTTCTGGCTCTAGCCCATACAGTATGCCGCAATGAACTAAGTTGTGGTCCTCTTGACGAGTTATATAGACATTATTTTCCTCGGTAGGGGCATCAAGAGCTGGTGGGGTGCCTAGCGGCTCCTATAGCACATATTGCTTTTGTGCAGCAGTGAGGAGAATCCTCAAATTCATAGCCCAGTTGGTGAAGTTGCTACCATTCGCAGCAAATTTCTCTTTCTCCATGAACAAATTGAAATTAAAAGCAGGTGGTGCCATCTACAACAGAATTTGTAAAGTTTATTTAGACTAAGTTTATGATAGATTGAGTTCAACTAATCCAAATTACTAATGAACTCCCACTCAAAAACGACATCCCTCATGTCATTTTGGTGATTACATGAACCAAATCCACTACACCAAGTCCGATCATCACGTGAGTCGATGTAGCTTCAAAGGCGAGCATCTATATGGGCATCATATCAACAATATGACTCATGCTTAACCTTTCGGTCCGTGTTCCGAGGCCATGTCTGTACATGCTAGGCTCGCCAAGTAAGAACCTTAGTACTCGCGTGTGTAAACCTGTCTTACACCCGTTGTATGAAAGCATAGAATCGAGTACACCCGATCATCACGTGATGTCTTGAAACACGATCCATATAACGGTGCATACTTAAGGAAGAACACATTTTTATCTTGATATCTAAATGAGGGATCATCTTACAATGCTACCAAAAGCGCCAAACTAGCAGTATAAGATGCTAACATCTAATGTGTAAAGTGAGATGATATGGTTCATGCATTTGATCTCTATCATTTGCATCGTGGTATGATGTCTATCATTCCTTTGTGTGTAAGGCCAAGGTCTATGGAACTTACACGTTGTGTGTGTTGTAAGAGTATCTATCATACATCTACTTACAACAATACCATATCAAGACACTAGCCCGACAACGATCTAAACTAGACGCCTCTAATTTATCAATTGCAAGTTTTACGTGGCTTAGGGCTTTAGGAGATAGAACCGGTCTTACCTACGAACATGAACCACAACGAGGATAATCAAGTTATTAGAAATTCATTGTAAATCAGATATTGACAATAGTAGGAGAGACAGACACCTGCTAGCCACTTATGCAAAACTAGTTGCATGTCAGTCGTGGAACCAGTCTCCTATATGATGACATGTCAGGTTGGTCCAGGCCGCTTCATCCCACTATGCCACCAATATCCAAAATACATAGAAGATGCAATAACATGATCATCATCGCCCACATATAAACATATGTGTACTACCCGTGCAAAGCACCTATGCATAGATCAGCCTCTAATACCACTGGTGGGTTCGCAGCATAGAAAAAAATAATTCCTATGACAAGATCTATCTACTAGATATAGACCAACTGGTGGCCATACATCCACGGAAACTTACGCTCAAAGACAACGAGTTTTCTTAACGAGTAGGAACTCATGGTTGATGTAGTCGTACGCTTGCCGATCTCAAGATCGTGTGGAAGTCCGAGCGCTGCAAATCAGCAGCGCATCCGTCCTCGCACACACGTACAAGCTACCGGACAATCTCCACCTCCTTGATCTGGCGAATCAGAGGAAGCAGCAACTCCTTTCAGATGCAAGGCCACCGGGAACATGTATCTCGCTAATCCGAGACCATGGGGGAATATCTAGAGGGGGAGAGGGATCCTTCACTAGGAGGTGTGCTTTGTGAGGGAGGAGAGGGGGGCCTTTTATAGGAGAGGGGGGATCCTCCCCTCCCATGGCCGGCGGCCAAAGGGGGGTGCCCCCACCTCTACCTCATTCATGTGGTGAAGCTCCACTCACATAAATTTTGACTCCACCCAAAATTCCACTCACATGCATTAAATGTCCACCAAATTTAATGCAACTCTCAATTAATAAAACTCTTTTATTTATTTTATTCAGAATTTTGTTAATTACTTTAATTAACCAACATTCACATACAACCCCTTGCAACATTTCAATATCACACGCAGAACCACTTTCTGCAATTTTACCCGAAACAATTCCGGTTTCTATCGAAACAATTCATGTTTCTATCGAAACATTTCTTGCGCCTTGCAAAACTTTTCTCTAAAACATTTGTGCTCCTAAATGGTGTCCGGCAACCCTTAAGTGTGTCACCCTACGGTTCACGAATAATCATAAGCAGGACCTGGAGATCCATACTGACTCCTGCACATTCAATGATGACTTCTGTGATCGTGAGAACCTTTAACGCTAGTAACTTAATCCCTTTGTCTCATGATATAATACATGTCTGAGATTCGATCATCGGTATCCAAATACCTAGTTTGATCTCGTTACCAACATGCACTCTTTTCTCGTTCCCGTGATACAACATTCTAGTGATCACATCACTGGCTTGCATGCTATCTTAATGTGATATCACCGAGATGGCCCAGAGTATATCTATCCGTCAACGGGGTTGACAAATTCCACTCTTGATCCATGAGCCTCAACATAACACCTTCGTAGCACTGAACCCACCTTTATAATCACCCTGTTATGGTGTGACGTTTGATGTTATCAAGATACTCTTCCGGTGTTAGCAATTGACATGATCTCATGGTATAAGGATAAAGATTACTTCGTATGATTTTATATAAATATAAACATAATGACTTGATCGTAATGCTATACTTCGGATGAATGTTCATCACATCATTTCACAAATGTTGTGACCTTGTTATTAACAACATCCAATGTCCATGATCAGGAAACCTTGATCATCTTGTTAATCAACAAGCTAGTCTATAAGAGAGGCATAAATAGGAACCCTTTTTGTTTATTAAACACACATGTATTGACGTTTGCTATCAATAATATTATAGCATGCAAAATAAACATCTATCATATACAAGGAATATATATATAATAACAACATTATTATTGCCTCTCAGGGCATATTTCCTTCACATACCTTCCTCTTGGGGGTTCCCCAACGAGCTTGTTATCAACCACGAGTCAGCAAGTATTTTTCTGGCGCTGTTGCCGGGGAGTCAAGGACATCTTCACAAGGGGAGTCCCTCACAACCAATCTCTTTACTTTGTTTTTTTTGTTTTGCGTAGTTTATTTCTGCTTTGTTTGCTTGTTTCTTTGTCAAAAACACAAAAAATTAGTTCCTACTATAGTGGTTATTTTCGTTGGGTTGTTATTATTTGGCTTTATCATTCTTATTATCAATGATTGGTTTCTTTGAAAATGAAACTTATTGGCAAGGTGGGTTCACGGAACAACAAAAATATTATTATAAGGAACACCGCCTCTCACAAAAATGGAAACACTTATGGGAACAAATTAGTAAATTGGATACCATTGCTAAAAACGTATGCTCTACTAATAATCTTACTTATTTCTTTGATAAATCTTGTTACTATAGGAGGTATAAACACCTCCCTTTTCAATGTGAGTATAATGATGATGTTTCAATATCTTCTTATGTTAAGGGAAATTATGACTTTTATGATGTAAAACAAATTGAAGAATTTATTACTTGGAAGGGTGCATTTGAACTTGCTTATTTGCTTGAAAATAGTGTTGATGCACCTTATAAATATGAGGTTTATGATATACTTAAATTTTGCTTTGATAATTACAAGGAAGAAAATGGCTATATTCTTGAATATTTTAATAGATGCTCTCCACCAATGGAAGAGACTAATGCCTTGCAGGAGCCTATGGAAGAAGAAATTGCTGAAACTGGAAGCTCATTGGATGAAAAATAGGAGGAGAGTGATGCTCTAGAGGAGGAAGAATGGATCTACCCATGCCTACCTTCTAATGAGAGTAACTATTTACCCCTTACATTATTTGATTGCCCTCCATGCTTACCAAAGGAGGTTGAATGTTATGTTCCTGTCGATTCTTTTGAAAATGTTCATAATAAAGCTCTAGAGGATGGTCCTATATTGGTTGATAATATTAATTGTACTACTATTGAAAATGAGATTGATTAGTCATCTTGTTATAAAATTGTTAAAAGTGGGCATGAAGGTTTTAATCCCACTATTTTTGAGCTTGATAAAAATTATGTGTTTGTAGATCATGAAAAGCATGCTTTATGTGATAGTTATATTGTTGAGTTCATTCATGAGGCTATGGAAAATTATTACGAGAGAGGAAAATATGGTTGTAAAAGTTTTCATGGTACTGAAACACCTCTCTATGTGCTGAAAGTTTTGAATTTACTCTCGTTTTATCTTCATATGCCTATCACTTTGTTGTTTGTGAATTTATTTGCGTATAAGATTCCTATGCATAGGAAGTGGGTTAGACTTAAATGTGTTTTGAATTTTCTTCTTGATGCTCTCTTTTACTTCAATTCATATTTCTTATGTGAGCATCATTGAAATTATCATGCCTAACTTAAAGGCGTTAAAGAAAAGTACTTATTGGGAGATAACCCAAAAGTTTTAGATGAGTCTTGGAACTTATTACTTCTATAATAACCTCTCCTTATCCTTTTTATTTGATTTTTGTGCCAGGAGTAACCTCTAATGAGAGAGAAGTAATGCTTGGGAAAGTTGCTGTCCCAAAACAGATTTATGTGCTTCGCTGTAAAAATTCGTGTAAAATCTCTGTACGTCATTTTGAGGCATGCTTTTTGTGCTTCTTCCCCAGGTTGTTATCTAACTTTCGTTAGTTCAACACTTTTTGATTTGAGCAAAAAAAGGTCTTCGAACTAATTGGATTTTACCTGCTGGTCTGTTTTGACAGATTTCTGCCATTATTTGCATTTGCTTCTTGTTGATTCCTTTTTGAGTTCTTTTTGGAGAATTGAGCTTTTTGAGGGAAGTTCTACAGTATATTGTGTTTTAATTGAAGTTGTATTGGTGTTTGAAACCGACCCCAAAGACTTATTATCTTGAGTGCACTAATGTTGCTAATAAAGATTGTGTGAAGTTTTGTATGAAGGAAAATTTTAGGTGTATGGAAAGAATGATGTAATGAGATGAAGAATGGACTAAAGCTCAAGCTTGGGGATTCCACGTGTGTCACCCCAAGAAATATCCAAGAAGTACAAGCGTCAACGATTGGGGATGCCCAAGGCATCCCCTTCTTCATCAATAAAAATCTCAGGTTTCTTCCAAACACTTCATTTTTATTGTTTCATGCACAGTTGTATTGTTCTTGGAGCATCTTCGTTTTTGTTTTTGGTTTTCGTTTGCTTAGTTTTCTTAGTTTTCTTGAATAAAAATCGTTGGACCTCCTCTTTCATACATTAGTTTTCAAATAAGTTTGGTTTGGATTGGAAAAGAGTAAGAGAAGTTCATGCTTAAGTGGTAAAAGGAGCTTGTTCTTGACTATGGCCTATGCTTTGTCATGTCATGCTTGGTATTGTTTTGGCTTTAAGCTTAGTGATTATTGTTGTAGCATGACATGTTATAAACAATTGAGATTGCTTAATGTGCCTTGAAAGAATCATGCGTTGTTTTAGCATATTAAAGAATAGTATTGTGTTATTCTCCTTTCATGCTTTATTTGGGTTGACTTGCCGCATGCTCACACCATGCTATGACTATCCCAAGTCACCATAGCCTTAATGATCCTTTAGTTTTCAACTTGTAATATCACTTTATGCT
This sequence comes from Avena eriantha, assembly GCA_910589775.1. Taxonomy (NCBI): domain Eukaryota; kingdom Viridiplantae; phylum Streptophyta; class Magnoliopsida; order Poales; family Poaceae; genus Avena; species Avena eriantha. Next base: position 33,962,678 of record OU342746.1, on the reverse strand, counting down.
TTAATTAATGATGTTTTGTCGCTTTGCATAATTATGGCCATTATTGCTCTCTCAGTTGGTCGCTCCCAGTCTTTTGTTAGCCTCCATAACCAAGTATGAGTTCCACTCATGCATCCAACTCCAAAAAACCAAGTTATTCCAAAGAGTCCACCATACCTACCTATTAGCATTTGCTATTCAAAGTATATTCATGCTTTTGTTTACCTTCCAAATTAAACTTGTTATGAGAAAACTAGTGATTAAAGCTCTCACAAACTTGATGGCACACTTAAATTTTCTTGCACTTAATAAACTTGAACCATTGTGTCATCTATGTTGTATATGCTTGCACTTATATGTTGGGGATTAGCAGAACCATGCTGTCATGGGGAACACTTTCAATATTGCACTTGTACATTATACCTAGTTGAAATCATGCTCTTTTGTCTATGGATGTTGCTAGTGTGAAATGAAACGGGAGATTGTAAGTCCATGGAATTATGTGTGTGTGTTAGAGAAACGCCTGGGCCACCAGTCTAATCCATGCCTAATCATGGTGGAAACCTGTAGCGTAACCATAATGAGCTTTCTATGAAGCATTCTTCTTATAAAAAAGAGATAGAGACTGAGAAAAAAGAGAAAAAGAAAAAAAAAAGAGATGAGAAAAGAGGAAAGAGAGAAAAAAGCACAATTTTCCCATGGTAAATAAGAAGATTGCTGAGATGGTTGTTGTATGCTTGCCTTGTCATTTTGATATGGGGATTCTTCCGTATCATCGGGCAAGGGGTACCCCGTTCGCGGTTCTCTATGATACACATGTACTTACTATGAAAAGAACTTACCGGTGACTAAACTTGAGTAGCATGAGGAGCGACCCTTGTATTCAAGGGACATGAGATTTCCAACTTATACTTTTTCAAGCATATACTCCATAGTTTGTTCACTTTAACCATAATCACTTCAAGATGCTTATGATAGGGGCAATGAGAGCTGAAAGCTAATAAGTACCATAATTTTTGGAAGCTCTTTATGAGACTTGAATCCCTTCTTCCTTCTATGAAGACCTTTCTTTTACTTTTATGTTGTGTCTCCATCTTCTATCTTTATGCTCCTATTGAGAGAGCATAGTGGCCATTCTTAGTTTAATGTGAATTATCCCAAGACTTGTTGATTGATGCATAACTTTGATATTTCTTGTTCTTAAACTATTTGTATCTAGTCACCCTTATGAACTTTGAAGGTGTCCTATGCAATTATGATTTGCTGCATTATGAGGGACAAGCTGAACGTCACTATGCTATGTTTTCTTTATGTCAAACAAACAAACGTCCTGCAAAGCATTGTTATTCATGAATCTTTTTTTGTGCCTTTTCATGTTACAACATAGTTGATATGTCTTATTGCTAGAACTTTATCTTTCATGCTATGTTGAAGTACTATGATCCTAGCTATCAATGTTTTACAAATACTTTGATCAAGTTTATGATGGTGCATGTCACCTCAAAAATTATTCTTTCTTTTTATGACTTACCTACTCGAGGACGGGCATGAGTTAAGCTTGGGGATGTTGATACGTTGCTAACGTATCTAGAATTTTTGATATTCCATGATTGGTTTTTATCTACTTTCTTATGTTTTGCCCACACTTCGGAGTATTTTTATACACTTTCGTGGACTAACCTATTAACAAGATGCCAGAGTGCCAATTGCCTGTTTTCTGCTATTTTTGGTTCCAGGAAAGTCAGAAAATGAATATTCTCGGAATTGGACGGGACAAAAGCCAATGTCTATATTTCACCAAGGGGGAAACGGAGCCAGGATACGAGACGGAGAGGGGCCAGAGGGCCGCCACACCACCTGGACGCGCGGCCTAGCCCGCGCAAGGGGGTGGTGTGGCTGCCTAGGGCACCCCCTCGGCCTCCCCTTTAGCCTATATATTGCCTCCGATACAGAAACGCTAATTACCCGATCAAAATTCCACGAAAGAGGGAGTATTTATGCTCGATAGTGGGTTCATGCCTCTAGTAATCTGGGGAAGTGACAGAAATCTCTAAGGTGCTAGATGTGTTGTTCTTACTAGGGAGAAAACAGCAATCCTTTGTTCACAGAACAATCGTATTGTTTACTTTACATGCAATGCGTAATGCAATTATCTGTTGCTTGCAACTTAATACTCTAGGGGTATTGGATTGATAACCTAAAGGTTGATTATTAGTCATAGATGCAGTTGGATTACGGTCTATGTATAATGTTGTCATGCCCAATCAAATCTCATAGGAGTCAAGATGATTAGTATATGCATGTATGCTTTCTCGATGTTTGTCAATTGCCCCGCTGTAATTTGTTCACCCAACATGTCATATATCTTAAGACAACCACCACTAGTGAACTATGGACCCCGGTCCTTTCTTTTGCCATCAATCTACAACTCTTTATTGCTTCCTGTTTACTTTCTGCAAGCTTTTACTTTCTTCCACACAATACGTTTAATCCTTTGTTTTTAGCAAAACCGGTGAGATTGACAACCTCACTGTAAGTTGGGGGCAAAGTTCTGTGGTTGTGTTGTGCAGGATTCCAAGTAGGAAACAACATCTTGGAGGTTTTTCCTTGCTCCTACTAGTTCGATAACCTTTATTTCATAACTGCGGGAAATTACTACTGTGCTCATCATACCTTCCTCTCGGGGTTCCCCAACGAACTCGTTATCAAACACGAGTCAGCAGCCACTCCAGCATGTGTGTTTTTTCATAAACCACATGGATCCACTAGGGTTCATTGCATGTGTATTCTATTAATAAACCACACGGATCCACTAGATGCCATTTGATGTGTGTTCTTTTCATAAACCACATGGATCCACTAGAGTGCATTGCATGTGTGTTCATTTCATAACTGACATGGATCCACTAGAGTTCATTGCATGTGTGTTCTTTTCATAAACCACATGGACACACTAGAGTTCATTGCATGTGTGGTCTTTTCATAAACCACATGGATCCACTAGATGCAGTTGCATGTGTTTTCTTTTCATAAACCACATGGATGCACTAGATGTCATTGCATGTGTGTTCTATGCCTAAACCACATGGATCCACTAGATTCCATTGCATGTGTGTTATTTTCATAAACCACATGGATCCACTAGATGCCATTGCATGTGCCTTCTTTTCCTAAACCACATGGATCCACTAGAGTTCATTGCATGTGTGTTCTTTTCATAAACCACATTGATCCACTAGAATTCATTGCATGCGTGTTCTTTTCATGAACCACATGGATCCACTAGATGCCATTCCATGTGTGCTATTTTCATAAACCACATGGATCCACTAGATGCCATTGCATGTGTGTTCTTTTGATAAACCACATGGATCCACTAGAGTTCATTGCATGTGTGTTCTTTTCATAAACCACATGAATCACCTAGATGCCATTGCATCTGTGTTCTTTTCATAAACCACATGGATCCACTAGAGTTCATTGAATGTGTGTTCTTTTCATAAACAAGATGGATCCACTAGATTTCATTGCATGCGTGTTCTTTTCATAAACCACATGGATCCACTAGATGCCATTACATGTGTGTTCTTTTCATAAACCACATGGATCCACTAGATGTCATTGCATGTGTGTTCTATTCCTAAACCACATGGATCCACTAGATGCCATTGCGTGTGTGTTCTTTTCATAAACGACATGGATCCACTAGAGTTTATTTCATGTGTGTTCTATCCGTAAACCACGTGGATCACCTAGATGCCATTGCATGTGTGTTCTTTTCATAAACCACATGGATCCACTATAGTTCATTGCATTTGTGTTCAATTCCTAAACCACATGGATCCACTAGACGCCATTGGATGTGTGTGTGTATTAGTGTGCATCATTGTGGTTTTTGGAAAAGAACACATGCAATGATACCACTCTAGCACGTGGTCTCCAACCATGTCCAGGAATCCTAGTAGCATGCTGGGATTCAACTGCAGCATGCATTCTACCACCATCTTGAATGTTGCTGCATCACCACAACCACTTGGATGTCTGTTTGTATTAGTGTGCATCATTATGGTTTTGGAAACAAACACATGCTGTGATGCCACTCTATCATGTTTTGTCCAACCATGTCAAGGAACCCTATCAGCATGCTGGGATTCAACTGCAGCATGCATTCTACGACCAGTTTGAAAGTTGCTGCATCACCACACCCACTTTGATGTCTGTGGGTATCAGTATGGTTTTGGAAAAGAACACATGCATTGATGCCACTCCAGCAAGTGTGTCTTTTCAGAATCCGCATGGATCCACTAGAGTTCATTGCATGTGTGTTCTTTTCATAAACCACATGGATCCACTAGAGTTCATTGCACGTGTTCTATTCACAAACCACATGGATCCACTAGATGCCATTGGATGTGTGTGCTTTTCATAAACCACATGGATCCACTAGAGTTCATTGCATGTGTGTTCTTCTCATAAACCACATGGATCCACTAGAGTTCATTGCATGTGTGTTCTTTTCATAAACCACATGGATTCACTAGAGGCCATTGCATGTGTGTTCTTTTCATAATCCACATGGATCCACTAGATGTCATTGCATGTGTGTTTTGTGCCTAGACCACATGGTCCCACTAGATGCCATTCCATGTGTGTTCTTTTCATAAAACCCATGTATCGACAAGATTCCATTGCATGTGTGTTATTTTCATAAACCACATGGATCCACTAGAGTTCATTCCATGTGTGTTCTATTCCTAAACCACATGGATCCACTAGATACCATTGGATGTGTGTGTGTATCAGTGTGCATCATTGTGGTTTAAGGAAAAGAACACATGCACTGATACCACTCCAGCATGTGGTGTCCAACCATGTCTAGGAACCCTAGTAGCATGCTGGGATTCAATAGCAGCATGCATTCTACCACCAACTTGAAAGGTGCTGCATCACCACAGCCACTTGGATGTCTCTGTGTATTAGTGTGCATCATTATGGTTTTGGAAAATAACACATTTAGTGATGCCACTCTAGCATGTGTTGTCCCACCATGTCCAGGAACCCTAGCAGCATGCTGGGATTCAACTACAGCATGCATTGTACCACCAGCTTGAAAGTTGATGCATCACCAAAAGCACTTGGATGTCTGTGTGTATCGGTGTGGTTTTGGAAAAGAACACATGCATTGATGCCACTACAACATGTGTGTTCTTTTTATAAACCACATGGATCCAGTAGAGTTCATGGCATGTGTGTTCTATTCATAAACCACATGGATCCACTAGATGCCATTGGATATGTGTTCTTTTCGTAAACCTCATGGATCCAATACAGTTCATTGCATGTGTGTTATTTTCATAAACCACATGGATCCACTAGAGTTCATTACATGTGTGTTCTTTTCATAAACCACATGGATCCATCAGAGTTCATTGCATGTGTGTTCTTTTCATAAACCACATGGATCCACTAAATGCCATTGCATGTGTTTTTTTCATAAACCACATGGATCCACTAGATGTCATTGCATGTGTGTTCTATGCCTAAACCACATGGATCCACTAGATGCCATAGCATGTGTGTTATTTTCATAAACCACATGGATCCACTAGATGCCATTGCATGTGTGTTCTTTTCCTAAACCACATGCATCCACTAGAGTTTATTGCATGTGCGTTCTTTTCATAAACCACATTGATCCACTAGAATTCATTGCATGTGTGTTCTTTTCATAAACCACATGGATCCACTAGATGCCATTCCATCTGTGCTATTTTCATAAACCACATGGATCCACTAGATGCCATTGCATGTATGTTCTTTTCATAAACCACATGGATCCACTAGATGCCATTGCATGTGTGTTCTTTTCAAAAACCACATGGATCAACTTGACTCCATTGCATGTGTGATGTTTTCATAAACCACATGGATCCACTAGAGTTCATTGCATGTGTGTTCTTTTCATAAACAAGATGGATCCACTAGATTTCATTGCATGTGTGTTCTTTTCATAAACAAGATGGATCCACTAGATGCCGTTGCATGTGTGTTCTTTTCATAAAGCACATGGATCCACTAGATGTCATTGCATGTGTGTTTTATTCCTAAACCACATGGATGTAACATCCCAATTTCAGCAACCCTGATTAGATGTTCAGAATACAAAAATCAGGGGGAACAAAAACTTTTTCTTGTTCTTTGGTGCAGTATTTGCTTGTTGTTTGTTTTTACTTGTGCTTGTGAGTGTATATCATATGATACTCCTTACGTCACCCTCAGTTGACAAAATCTATTTACCAAAACTATCCTGGCTCATTTCACATATTCTCAAATGTTCTGGCATTTCAAAACATTAGCCAAGATGCTTATGCAACCAAAACTATTTTAGTAGCTTCTATTGACAAAACTATGGAGAAATATTTAATATAACCTCCTTATGTTTTCAAGACAGGACTTTCAAACTACCCTTACCTCTAGGATCTCCAAAACCTTTTTGTGAGCTTTTGAAATTCTTCTCTTGGTAGAGATACCAAGGAATCTCATTTTATTCAAATACAACCTCTTAAAAATTCCCCAGACTTACCTTAAACTAAGCTTGAAGGTAACCCCAGTATTGGATTCCCTTAGTTGATAAGATGAGTTGCCTTTATCTGCTATCTGATGAATGTCCTTGATCTGCTGCTTGACTTGTTTGCTTAGGAAGTAGTATGAGGTACCATAGGAGATCATCACTAGGATAAAGAAGTTTCCAAGTCATCACTTTCTAAGCAAGAAAACAAAGCCAGATCAAATCACGAAATACTTAGTGATCATCTAAAACCCTTAGCGAGATCAATTTTGTAGTGATCCATTCTAGAAGGTTCCAAGTCCATGAAGACCAACATCAAGCATGGATCCATTCTACTCAATATTCACTTCAACATCATCCACTTGATGATGCCTTAATACCTTGCAACTCCTCCAAAAACATTCCCTTTCATACTCTAGTCAAAACCCTCAAAACTGCAAAATTTGACTAAGTCTGGAAACTGTTCCAACATCACCTCTTTGAATGCCTCCCTTTCTCAAACCATGTGCATTTTTGGAAATTCACCTGAACCATATTGTTAACCATCCTAAGGAATACCAAGGAACACTTTTTCCCTTGGTTAGATCATCCCCCAACCCATTTGTTCTTGATGGTTTTGCAGACAAGAAAATAACTTTTCCTGCAAATCTAGTCCTCATGGCTACTTTGGTAGAATCTCACACCCTCATCCAACCCCCTATGTACGAACTCTCTGCATGGTTGTGTTCTACTCATATAGTTCTACCAAAATATACTTCACTTGTTCCATGTGAATCTCTGTGCTGCTTAAACCCACTTGGTTTATAAGGCATCATGACTCTTTTTGGTATGGCATCCTTATTTCCAACAAAGTTTGCCACAATTTCTAGATCACCTCCAATGCAATTAATTCAAACTCTTTATGCCATGTTCATATATATTAATTGTTCTACCTATCCATCTATCCCTTGCATCAAGGTGAGCTCTGAGCTCCAAGATCCAACAAGGTTTAGGTGGTATAAAAATAACATCACCCTAGATCCTCAGTACCTTACTCTCCATCTTATTCAAGTTGGACTTCTATCTCCCAAAGTTGCAGATGCTTGCTACACCTTGTCTAAATCATCCACCTTGATCATCTAGATTTATAAAATATAAACCCCAATTATTATGGCCCCAAAATCTATTTAATTCCTTTAATAGACAAAATCTCCAAAACTTCTTCCATAATGGAAAGTTTGGTTTTTGCCAAAACACTTCTCCAGATTTTGGCTCAAGTGAGTTCCATATATCATACCCTATCCTCCCATCTAAAAAATAAATATTTTTAAGAAGCTTTACTATTCCTTTTTGCCCATTTTCCTAAATGGCTGAATTGGAATAATAATTGTTTTAAATACTTTTAATCCTCAATAAATCTTGGGAAAATGTTCCTGTGTGTATCCACATTTGGGACCATCTCACATAAAAAACCAACCCTGTCTGATGTAAGTTTATCACATGATCTTCTAGAAACCGCTTCTGTCCTTTTTGAATAAATGGATTTATAAGGACTAAAACCCCTTATAAAAATCTCAATTAAATCCTAGGAGTCTACCTTGACCTCATCTATCTCCCAGTACCATTTCCTCCGCTGGTTCAATGCAAGTTTTCGAACTTCCTTCACAACCACCTATTCACTCAATTTAGCAACTCTAACTATTATTGAGTCAAAACAAGATCAAACCCCCACCAATCTTGCTCAATGCATCTCCTCAACACCAGGACACTCCCCTGGTCGACTAGCACTGTAGCTCCACCTCAGCCCTTCCCATTTTACCCATGTACTAGTAGAGACACAAGCAATATTACAAGGATTTACCCCAACTAATTACCACAGCAGCCCTACCCCTGTCTGCCCCCTCTCCTCCTTAATCACCTGCCCTGAGCTCCCCATCCCTTCCTTCCCTCTCCTCTGGCCACAAGAAGAAGAACCACCCTTCTCGGCCATTTTTTGAGCTCGAGCTTGAAGTGCCTTCTCCCCTGCTCCACTCCACTTGCATGTGGCCTCACTGCAACCCCGTACCCCAGATCGATCTTCCCCAAGCTCCAGATCTCCTCCCAACACCTATCTCGGCCTAGAGAAGGAGAGATCCTCCTCTAGGTTTTCTCCAAGAACCCGACTTGGTAGACTCCCTCCTGCTCCTTTACTCTCTATACTAGCATTCTTAGCCTCCTCAGAGCCGATACTAACCACCACGGCCCTCCTCTTCGACATGCAGGCACCCGATAAGCGGCATCGGAGAGATGCCGTGTGTGCACCACCACCGTTGTCACGCAAGGCTCATGCCGGGCTAGCACCTGCCCTTGCCGCCCATCCCCGGGCTCGTCGCGGACCACTGCATCCTCCTGCACCATCCCTAGCACCCCTCGACAACTCCGGTGAGCTCCCCGCACCTTCCCCATCGCCCTCTAGGGTTTCTGTGCGTCGCCGCTCATCGGAGGTGGACGACGAGCTCCCCGTCGTCGATCCTATCTCTAATCAAACGACCAGGGGCCTCCCATACCTCTTCACCCTGCCGCCCTCGCTGACCACTGGGCCCCGCCCAGCGGGATTCAAATCCCACTCTCGCCGGCGACCCCCTCCCCTGCTGGGCCGAATTGGCTCGGCGGCCCACCTCCTCGCGCAAATCAAGCCCAAACACCTAGTTTGCCTATTTCTTTTGTTTTTCCACCAGATCTGCTAGAATGCATGTGTGTTCTATTCATAAACCACATGGATCCACTAGATGCCATTGGATGTGTGTTCTTTTCGTAAACCACATGGATCCACTAGAGTTCATTGCATGTGTGTTCTTTTCATAAACCACATGGATCCACTAGAGTTCATTGCATGTGTGTTCTTTTCATAAACCACATGGATCCATCAGAGTTCATTGCATGTGTGTTATTTTCATAAACCACATGGATGCACTAGATGTCATTGCATGTGTGTTCTATGCCTAAACCACATGGATCCACTAGATGCCATTGCATGTGTGTTATTTTCACAAACCACATGGATCCACTAGATGCCATTGCATGTGTGTTCTTTTCCTAAACCACATGGATCCACTAGAGTTAATTGCATGTGTGTTATTTTCATAAACCACATTGATCCACTAGAATTCATTGCATGTGTGTTCTTTTCATAAACCACATGGATCCACTAGATGCCATTGCATGTGTGCTATTTCATAAACCACATGGATCCAGTAGATGCCATTGCATCTGTGTTCTTTTCATAAACCACATGGATCCACTAGAGTTCATTGCATGTGTGTTCTTTTCATAAACCACATGGATCACCTAGATGCCATTGCATGTGTGTTATTTTCATAAACCACATGGATCCACTAGAGTTCATTGCATGTGTGTTCTTTTCATAAACCAGATGGATCCACTAGATTTCATTGCATGTGTGTTCTTTTCATAAACCACATGGATCCACTAGATGCCATGGCATGTGTGTTCTTTTCATAAGCCACATGGATCCACTAGATGTCATTGCATGTGTGTTCTATTCCCAAACCACATGGATCCACTAGAGGCCATTCCATGTGTGTTCTTTTCATAAACCACATGGATCCACTAGACTTACATGCACGCGTGTTCTATTCATAAACCACATGGATCACCTAGATGCATTGCATGTGTGTTCTTTTCATAAACCACATGGATCCACTAGAGTTCATTGCATTTGTGTTCTATTCCTAAACCACATGGATCCACTAGATTCCATTGGATGTGTGTGTGTGTGTTAGTGTGCATCATTGTGGTTTTAGGAAAAGAACACATGCAATGATACCACTCTAGCATGTGGTGTCTAACCATGTTCAGGAACCCTCGTAGCATGCTGGGATTCAACTACAGCATGCAATCTACCACCAGCTTGAATGTTGCTGCATCACCACACCCACTTGGATGTCCGTGTCTATTAGTGTGCATCATTATGGTTTTGGAAAAGAACACATGCAGTGATGCCACTCCAGCATGTGTTGTTCAACCATGTCAAGGAACCCTAGCAGCATGCTAGGATTCAACTACAACATGCATTCTACCACCAGCTTGAAAGTTTCTGCATCACCACACCCACTTTGATGTCTGTGGGTATTAGTATGGTTTTCGAAAAGAACACATGCATTGATGCCACTCCAACAAGTGTGTCTTTTCATAAACCGCATGGATCCACTAGAGTTCATTGCATGTGTGTTCTTTTCACAAACCATATGAATCCACTAGATGCCATTGCATGTGTGTTCTATTCATAAACCACATGGATCCACTAGAGTTCATTGCATGTGTGTTCTTTTCATAAACCATATGGATACACTAGATGCCATTGCATGCGTGTTCTTTTCATAAACCACATGGTTCCACTAGATGTCATTGCATGTGTGTTCTGTGCCTAGACCACATGTATCCACTAGATGCCATTGCATGTGTGTTCTATTTATAAACCACATGGACTTACTAGATTCCATTGCATGTCTGTTCTTTTCATAAACCACATGGATCCACTAGAGTTCATTGCAGGTGTGTTCTTTTCATAAACCACATGGATCCACTAGAGTTCATTGCATGTGTGTTCTTTTCATAAACCACATGGATCCACTAGATGCCATTGCATGCGTGGTATTTTCATAAACTACATGGATCCACTAGATGTCATTGCATGTGTGTTCTGTGCCTAGACCACATGTATCCACTAGATTCCATTGCATGTGTGTTCTTTTCCTAAACCACATGGATCAACTAGATTCCATTGCTTGTGTTTTCTTTTCATAAACCACATGGATCCACTAGAGATCATTGCATGTGTGTTCTATTCCTAAACCATAATGGATTCACTAGATACCATTGGATGTGTGTGTGTGTATCAGTGTGCATCATTGTGGTTTTAGGAAAAGAACACATGCAATGATACCACTCCAGCATGTGGTGTCCAACCATGTCCAGGAACCCTAGTAGCATGCTGGGATTCAATAGCAGCATGCATTCTACCAACAACTTGAAAGGTGCTGCATCACCACACCCACTTGGATGTTTGTGTGTATCAGTGTGCATCATTATGGTTTTGGAAAAGAACACATGCAGTGATGCCACTCTAGCATGTGTTGTCCAACCATGTCAAGGAAACCTAGCAGCATGGTGGGATTCACCTGCAACATGCATTCTACCACTAGCTTGAAAGTTGCTACATCACCACACCCACTTGGATGTCTTTGGTATCAGTGTGGTTTTGGAAAAGAACACATGCATTGCTGCCACTCCAGCATGTGTGTTCTTTTCATAAACCACATGGATCCACTAGAGTTCATTGCATGTGTGTTCTATTCATAAACAACATGGTCCACTAGATGCCATTGGATGTGTGTTCTTTTCATAAACCACATGGATTCACTGGAGTTTATTGCATGTGTGTTCTTTTCATAAACCACATCGATCCACTAGAGTTCATTGCATGTGTGTTATTTTCATAGAACACATGGATCCACTAGAGTTCATTGCATGTGTGTTCTTTTCATAAACCACATAGATCACCTAGATTCCATTGCATGTGTGTTCTTTTCATAAACCACATGGATCCACTAGAGTTCATTGCATGTGTGTTCTTTTCATAAACCAGATGGATCCACTAGATTTCATTGCATGTGTGTTCTTTTCATAAACCACATGGATCCACTAGATGCCATGGCATGTGTGTTCTTTTCATAAACCACATGGATCCACTAGATGTCATTGCATGTGTGTTCTATTCCCAAACCACATGGATCCACTAGAGGCCATTCCATGTGTGTTCTTTTCATAAACCACATGGATCCACTAGACTTAATTGCACGCGTGTTCTATTCATAAACCACATGGATCACCTAGATGCATTGCATGTGTGTTCTTTTCATAAACCACATGGATCCACTAGAGTTCACTGCATTTGTGTTCTATTCCTAAACCACATGGATCCACTAGATTCCATTGGATGTGTGTGTGTGTTAGTGTGCATCATTGTGGTTTTAGGAAAAGAACACATGCAATGATACCACTCTAGCATGTGGTGTCTAACCATGTTCAGGAACCCTCGTAGCATGCTGGGATTCAACTACAGCATGCAATCTACCACCAGCTTGAATGTTGCTGCATCACCACACCCACTTGGATGTCCGTGTCTATTAGTGTGCATCATTATGGTTTTGGAAAAGAACACATGCAGTGATGCCACTCCAGCATGTGTTGTTCAACCATGTCAAGGAACCCTGGCAGCATGCTGGGATTCAACTACAACATGCATTCTACCACCAGCTTGAAAGTTTCTGCATCACCACACCCACTTTGATGTCTATGGGTATTAGTATGGTTTTCGGAAAGAACACATGCATTGATGGCACTCCAACAAGTGTGTCTTTTCATAAACCACATGGATCCACTAGAGTTCATTGCATGTGTGTTCTTTTCACAAACCATATGAATCCACTAGATGCCATTGCATGTGTGTTCTATTCATAAACCACATGGATCCACTAGAGTTCATTGCATGTGTGTTCTTTTCATAAACCATATGGATACACTAGATGCCATTGCATGCGTGTTCTTTTCATAAACCACATGGTTCCACTAGATGTCATTGCATGTGTGTTCTGTGCCTAGACCACATGTATCCACTAGATGCCATTGCTTGTGTGTTCTATTCATAAACCACATGGACTTACTAGATCCCATTGCATGTCTGTTCTTTTCATAAACCACATGGATCCACTAGAGTTCATTGCATGTGTGTTCTTTTCATAAACCACATGGATCCACTAGAGTTCATTGCATGTGTGTTCTTTTCATAAACCACATGGATCCACTAGATGCCATTGCATGTGTGGTCTTTTCATAAACTACATGGATCCACTAGATGTCGTTGCATGTTTGTTCTGTGCCTAGACCACATGTATCCACTAGATTCCATTGCATGTGTCTTCTTTTCCTAAACCACATGGATCAACTAGATTCCATTGCTTGTTTTCTTTTCATAAACCACATGGATCCACTAGAGATCATTGCATGTGTGTTCTATTCCTAAACCATAATGGATTCACTAGATACCATTGGATGTGTGTGTGTGTATCAGTGTGCATCATTGTGGTTTTAGGAAAAGAACACATGCAATGATACCACTCCAGCATGTGGTGTCCAACCATGTCCAGGAACCCTAGTAGCATGCTGGGATTCAATAGCAGCATGCATTCTACCACCAACTTGAAAGGTGCTGCATCACCACACCCACTTGGATGTTTGTGTGTATCAGTGTGCATCATTATGGTTTTGGAAAAGAACACATGCAGTGATGCCACTCCAGCATGTGTTGTCCAACCATGTCAAGGAACCCTAGCAGCATGGTGGGATTCACCTGCAACATGCATTCTACCACTAGCTTGAAAGTTGCTACATCACCACACCCACTTGGATGTCTTTGGTATCAGTGTGGTTTTGGAAAAGAACACATGCATTGCTGCCACTCCAGCATGTGTGTTCTTTTCATAAACCACATGGATCCACTAGAGTTCATTGCATGTGTGTTCTATTCATAAACAACATGGTCCACTAGATGCCATTGGATGTGTGTTCTTTTCATAAACCACATGGATTCACTGGAGTTTATTGCATGTGTGTTCTTTTCATAAACCACATCGATCCACTAGAGTTCATTGCATGTGTGTTATTTTCATAGAACACATGGATCCACTAGAGTTCATTGCATGTGTGTTCTTTTCATAAACCACATAGATCACCTAGATTCCATTGCATGTGTGTTCTTTTCATAAACCACATGGATCCACTAGAGTTCATTGCATGTGTGTTCTTTTCATAAACCACATGGATCCACTAGATGCCATAGCATGTGTGTTCTTTTCATAAACCACATGGATCCACTAGATGTCATTACATGTGTGTTCTTTTCATAAACCACATGGATCCACTAGATGCCATTGCATGTGTGTTATTTTTATAAATGACATGGATCCACTATATGCCATTGCATGTGTGTTCTGTTCCTATACCACATGGATCCACTTGAGTTCATTGCATGGGTGTTCTTTTCATAAACCACATTGATCCACTAGAGTTCATTGCATGCGTGTTCTTTTCATAAACCACATGGATCCACTAGATGCCATTGCATGTGTGTTATTTTCATAAACCGCATGGATCCACTAGATGCCATTACATGTGAGTTCTTTTCATAAAACACATGGATCCACTAGAGTTCATTGCATGTGTTTTCTTTTCATAAACCACATGGATCCACTAGATGCCATTGCATGTGTGTTCTTTTCATAAACCACATGGATCCATTAGAGTTCATTGCATGTGTGTTCTTTTCATAAACCACATGGATCCACCAGATGCCATTGCAACTGTGTTGTGTGCCTAAAACACATGGATCCACTAGATGCCATTGCATGTGTGTTCTTTTCAAAAACCACATGGATCAACTTGACTCCATTACATGTGTGATGTTTTCATAAACCACATGGATCCACTAGAGTTTATTGCATGTGTGTTCTGTTCCTAAACAACATTTATCCACTAGATACCATTGGATGTGTGTGTGTGTATCCGTGTGCATGATTGTGGTTTTAGGAAAGAACACATGCAGTGATACCACTCTAGCATGTGGTGTCTAACCATGTCCGGGAACCCTAGTAGCATGATGAGCTTCAACAACAACATGCATTCCACTAGATGCCATTGCATATTTGTTCTTTTCATAAACCACATGGATCCACTAGATGCCATTGCATGTATGTTATATTCCTAAACCACACTTCTGTAGCACTGAACCCATCTTTATAGTCACCCTGTTATGGTGTGACATTTGATGTTATTAAGATACTCTTCCAGTGTGACGTTTGATGTTATCAATAAATTATAGCATGCAAATAAACATCTATCATATATAAGGAATACATAATAACAACTTTATTATTGCCTCTCAGGGCATATTTCCTTCAGTCTCCCACTTGCACTAGAGACAATAATCTAGTTTACATAGTGATAAATCTAACACCCATGGAGTTCTGGTGTTGATCATGTTTTGCCCTAGGGAGAACCTTAGTCAATGGATCTGCTACATTTAGGTCTGTGTTTACTTTAAAAATCTTTATATCTCCATCCTTGACATGCTCGCGGATGGAGTGAAACCAGCTCTTAATATGCTTGGAATTCTTGTGAGACCTTGGTTCCTTGGCGTTGGCTATGGCTCCATTGTTGTGACAATAGATCACCATTGGGTCCAATGCACTAGGAACCACACCCAGTTCAATTATGAACTCCTTCAGCCAAACCGCTTCCTGCGCCGCTTCTGAAGAAGCAACATATTCCGCCTCTGTCATTGATCCAGCCACCACAGGTTGTTTGGAACTCCTCCAACTAACTGCTGCTCCGTTCAAGAGAACTACATATCCGGATTGAGACTTAGAGTCATACGGATCGGTGTCAAAGCTAGCATCAACATAACACTTAGCGACTAGTTCTTCTTCACCTCCGTATACAAGAAACATATCCTTAGTTCTTCTTAAGTACTTAAGGATATTCTTGACCGCTATCCAGTGTTCTGAGCCTGGATCAGATTGGTACCTACTAGTCAAACTAATAGCATGTGCCACATCTGGTCTTGTACATAGCATGCCGTACATTATAGAGCCTATGGCTGAGGCATAGGGGATCATATCCATTATCTCTCTTTCTTCCGCCGTAGCCGGACTTTGAGTCTTACTCAATGTCTTGCCTTGCAACATAGGTAAGAACCCCTTCTTACTTCCGTCCATATTAAACTTCTTTAATATCTTATCAAGGTAAGTACTTTGCGATAACCCAATTAGGCATCTTGATCTATCTCTATAGATTTTAATTCCTAATATATACGAAGCTTCACTAAGGTCTTTCATCGAATATTTGTTGTTTAGATAACTTTTAACACTATTTAAAAGATCTATAGCATTTCCAATCAACAATATGTCATCCACATATAATATCTGAAATGCCACATTGCTCCCAGTCACTTTCTTGTGAATACAAGCCTCTCCACAAGTTTGGACAAATCCAAACTCTTTGATCACCTCATCAAAGTGGAGATTCCAACTTCGGGATGCTTGCTTCAGTCCATAGATGGATCGCTGAAGTTTGCATACCTTATCAGCATCCTTAGGTTCGACAAAACCCTTAGGTTGTATCATATACAACTCTTCTTCAATATTACCATTGAGGAACGCGGTTTTGACATCCATCTTCCGTATTTCATAATCGAAATATGCAACAATTGCTATCATAATCCTAACCGACTTTAGAATCGCTAGGTGAGAGAATGTCTCATCGTAGTCAAATCCTTAAATTTGTCGAAACCCTTTTGCGACAAGTCAAGATTTATAGATGGTCACATTACCATCAGCATCAGTTTTTATTTTGAAAATCCATTTATTCTCAACGGCCTTTCGATCGTGAGGTAAGTCCACCAATGTCCAAACCTGGTTTTCGTACATGGATTCCATCTCGGATTTCATGGCTTCTAGCCATTTGTTGGAATTCGGGATCATCATCGCTTCTTCATACGTCACAGGGTCATCTATTTAATCAATCATGAAATTCATAATAGGATTGTCGAACAGTTCAGGAGTTGCGCATGTCCTTCTTGACCTCCAAGGTTCGGTAGTGTCCTCTTTTGGAGTTTCATGATCATTATCATTAGCTCTCTCTTCATTACTTGAAGTCAACTCCGAAACAACTTCCGATGCTGCGCTACTCACCATTTCATGAAGAGAAGGTTCAATAACCTCTTCGAGTTCTACCTTCCAACTACTCACACCTTTCATGAGAAACTCCTTCTCAAGAAAGGATCCATTCTTGGCAAGAAAGACCTTGCCCTCGGATCTGTGACAGAAGGTATACCCAATCGTTTCCTTAGGGTATCCTATGAATACGCATTTTTCCACTTTGGGTTCGAGTTTATCCGGCTGAAGTTTCTTCACATAAACATCGGTGTCATTTAGGTTTGTTTAAGAAATGACAGTTTAGGTTTGTTTCCAAACCATAATTCATACGGTGTCACATAAACTTTAAGAAATGACTGTTTAGGTTTGTTTCCAAACCATAATTCATACGGTGTCGTTTCAACGGATTTAGATGGTGCCCGATTTAAAGTGAATGCAGCGGTTTCTAGTACATAACCCCAAAATGACAGTGGCAACTCAGTCAGAGACATCATAGATCGAACCATATCTAATAGAGTACGATTACGACCTTTCGACACACCATTACGTTGTGGTGCTCCGGCAGGCATGAGTTGTGAAACTATTCCATAGTCTTTCATGTGTGTGCTAAACTTGTAACTAAGATACACTCCTCCACGGTCGGACCGCAGAAATTTGATCTTTCTGTTACGATGATTTTCCACTTCATTCTGAAATTCCTTGAACTTTTCAAAGGTTTCAGACTTATGTTTCATCAAATAGATATACCCATATCTACTTAAATCATCTGTGAAAGTAACAAAAGAACAATATCCACCTCACGCCGACACACTCATTGGTCCACACACATCAGTATGTATGATTTCCAATAAATCTGTCGCCCGTTCCATTGAATCGGAAAACGGCGTTCTAGTCATCTTGCCCATAAGGCATGGCTCGCATGTATCAAATGATTCAAAATCAAGTGATTCCAAAATTCCATTAGAATGGAGTTTATTCATGCGTTTAATGCTAATATGATCTAGACGGCAGTGCCACATATATGCAGATATATCATTATCAAGTTTAATCCTTTTAGCATCAACATTATGAATATGCGTAATACTACTATCGAGATTCAACATAAATAAACCATTCAACACAGGTGCATGACCATAAAAGATATCATTCATAGAAATCGAACAACCATTGTTTTCAGATTTAAAGGAATAACCACTTCGCATCAAACACGATCGGGATACAATTGTTCATGCTCAGTGCAGGCACCGAATAACAATTATTTAGATTAATCACTAATTCCGATGGCATATGGAGAGTCAGCGTTCTGACGGCGATCACATCAACTCTTGATCCATTGACGACCCGCATCGTGACCTCATCCCTTGCTAGATGTCGCTTGTTCCACAGCCCCTGAATCGAGTTACATATATTAGCAACTGATCCCGTATCAAATACCCAGGTGCTACCACGAGTACTAGTCAAGTACACATCAATAACATGTATATCACATATACCTTTGTTTGCCCTGCCGGCCTTCTTGTCTGCCAAATACTTGGGGCAGTTGCACTTCGAATGGCTAGTCCCCTTGCAATAGTAGCACGCGGTATCAGACTTAGGGCCAGCTCGTGATTTCTTTTCATCAACACTTGATGTTCTTTCCTAATCTCCACTTCTGCAATCTTAAGCATTGACAGAAGCTCGGGAAGAGACTTCTTCATTCCCTGCATGTTATAGTTCATCATGAAGCTCTTGTAGCTAGGTCGCAGAGATTGGAGAACATTATGTATGTCTAGGTCAATGGGAATCGATATTCCCAAGGACACAAGCTTATCAGCATACCCAAACATTTTGAGTACGTGCTCACTAACGGAGATGTTCTCCTCCATCATGTAGCTAAAGAACTTTTCAAAAGCATTATAACTCTCTACGACAGCATGGGCATCGAAAATCATTTTCAATTCTCCCATGGTATCAAAGGCATTGCCATTTTTGAAACGCTTTCAAATTTCTGGCTCTAGCCCATACAATATACCGCAATGAACTAAGTTGTGGTCCTCCTGACGAGTTATATAGACATTCTTTTCCTCGTCAGGGGCATCAGGAGCTGGTGGGGGGCCTAGCGGCGCCTCTAGCACATATTGCTTTTGTGCAGCAGTGAGGAGAATCCTCAAATTCATAGCCCAGTTGGTGAATTTGCTCTCATTCAGAGCAAGTTTCTCTTTCTCCATTAACAAATTGAAATTAAAAGCAGGTGGTGCCATCTACAACATAATTTGTAAAGTTTATTTAGACTAAGTTTATGATAGATTGAGTTCAACTAATCCAAAGTACTAATGAACTCCCACTCAAAAATGACATCCCTCGTTCCCTTTTGGTGATTACATGAACCAAATCCACTACACCAAGTACGATCATCACGTGAGTCGGTGTAGCTTAAAAGGCGAGCATCTATATGGGCATCATATCAACTATATGACTAATGCTTAACCTTTTGGTCCGTGTTCTGAGGCCATGCATGTACATGCTCGGCTCGCGAAGTAAGAACCTTAGTATTCGCGTGTGTAAAACTGTCTTACACCCGTTGTATGAAAGTGTAGAGTCGAGTACACCTGATCATCACATGATGTCTCGAAACACGATCCATAGAACGGTGCATACATAAGGAAGAACACATTTTATCTTGATATTTGAATGAGGGGTACATCTTACAATGCTACTAAAAGCGCCAAACTAGCAATATAAGATGCACACATCTAATGTGTAAAGTGAGATGATATGGTCCATGCATTTGATCTCTATCATATGCATCGTGGTATGATCTCTATCATTCCTTTGTGTGTAAGGCCAAGGTCTATGGAACTTACACGCTAAGTGTGTTGTAAGAGTATCTATCATACATCTACTTACAACATTACCATATCAAGACACTAGCCTAGCAACGATCTAAACTAGACGCCTCTAATTTATCCATTGCAAATTTTACGTGGCGTAGGGCTTTAGGAGATAGAACCGGTCTCACCTACGAACATGGAACCACAACGAGGATAACCAAGTTATTAGCAACTCGTTGTAAATTAGATATTGACTATTGTAGGAGAGACAGACACCCGCCAGCCACTTATGCAAAACTAGTTGCATGTCAGTCGTGGAACCGGTCTCATGTGCGATGACATGTAAGGTTGGTCCGGGCCGCTTCATCCCACTATTCCACCAATATCCAAAATACATGAAAGAAGCAATAACATGATCATCATCGCCCACATATAAACATATGTGTACTACCGATGCAAAGCACCTACGCATAAATCAGGCTCTGATACCACTGTTGGGTTTGCAGCATAGAAAACAGAAATTTTCCTACGATGAGAACTATACACCAAGATCTATCTACCAGATACAAAGCAACGGGTGGATATACATCCATAGAGAACTTACCCTCGAAGACAACAGAGTTTTGTTAACAAGTTGGAACACGTGGATGATATAGTCGTACGCTTGCCGCACTCAAGATCGTGTGGAAGTCCTAGCGCCGCAAATCAGGAGCGCATCCGTCCTTGCACACATGTTCAAGCCATCGGAAAACCTCCACCTCCTCGCTCCAG
This sequence comes from Avena eriantha, assembly GCA_910589775.1. NCBI lineage: Eukaryota > Viridiplantae > Streptophyta > Magnoliopsida > Poales > Poaceae > Avena > Avena eriantha. The sequence continues at coordinate 33,941,799 of OU342746.1, read as the reverse complement.
CGAATCAGCGGAAGAAGCAACTCCATCCAGACGCAAGGCCATCGGGAACATGTATCTCGTTAATCCAAGACCATGGAGGAATATATCTAGAGGGGGAGAGAGATCCTTCACGAGGAGGTGTACTTTGTGAGGGAGAAGAGGGGGATTTTTATAGGAGAGGGGGGCTCCTCCCCTCCCATGGCCGGCGGCCAAGGGTGGTGCCCCCACCTCTTCCTCATTCATGTGGTGGAAGCTCCACTCACTCAATTCAAGCTCCACCAAAAGTTCCACTCACATGCGTTAAATTTCCACCAAATTAAAATGCAACTCTCATTCAATAAAACTCTTTTATTTATTTTATTCAGAATTTTTTTAATTACTTTAGTGAACAAACATTCACATAAAACCCTTGCAACATTTCAATATCACATGCAGAACCAGTTTCTGCAATTTCACTCGAAACAATTCCGGTTTCCATCGAAATAATTCCAGCGCTTTGCAATTCTTTCGTCTGAAACATATGTGCTCCAAAATGGTGTTCAGCAACTCTTAAGTGTGTCACCCTATGGTTCGCAAATAATGCAGACATGATTGAGAACCCTCTCAAATCAATAATCAGAAGCGGGACCTGGAGATCCATACTGACTCATGCACATACAACAATGACTTCTGTGATCGTGAGAACTTTTAACGCTAGTAACTTAATCCCTTTGTCTCATGATATAATACATGTCCGAGATTCAATCATTGGTATCCAAATACCTAGTTTTATCTCGTTACCGACATGCACTCTTTTCTCGTTCCCGTGATATAACATTCTAGTGATCACATCACTTGCTTGCAAGCTATCTAAATGTGATATCACCGAGAGGGCCCAGAGTATATCTATCTGTCATCAGGATTGACAAATTCCACTCTTGATCCATGAGCCTCAACATAACACTTTTGTAGCACTGAACCCACCTTTATAGTCACCCTGTTATGGTGTGACGTTTGATGTTATCAAGATACTCTTGCGGTGTTAGCAATTAACATGATATCATGGCCTAAGGACTAAGATTACTTCGTATGATGTTATAGAAATATAAACATAATGAATTTGATCGTAATGCTATACTTCGGATGAATGTTCATCACATCATTTCACAAATGTTGTGACCTCATTATTAACAACATCCAATGTCCATGATCAGGAAACTTTGATCATCTTGGTAATCAACGAGCTAGTATATAAGAGAGGCATAAATAGGAACCTTTTTGTTTATTAAACACACATGTATTGACGTTTGCTATCAATAAATTTATAGCATGCAAAATAAACATCTATCATATACAAGGAATACATAATAATAACTTTATTTTTGCCTCTCAGGGCATATTTCCTTCAACGTCAGTATTAGTTCTAGAAAATACCTTAGTAATAGTAATGACATAACACTTGCCAGATTGAGTAGCATTTGAAGCTTGAGCAGTACAAAATAAGACACAAAAAATATCTACAGATTCCCAGTTCATATTCAGCACCACTTGACAGATTCAGCAGCATTTCAAAGTGACCGATTCAGCAGTACAGACAATGGCCAAAAGAAATGACAGATTCAGCAATGAAGACACTGAAATTCAATAGTTGTATAAAGGCCATGACTCATAAGGAAAGAGAGTCCATATTCAGCACTCGATCGGTCGATCTGAACAAGTACCACTACATATGTATACTACAAAATAGATTAGTAGTAGCAAGTTAAGACCTCCATACAAAATACTCGGCATAACGCAACAGCGTGTCATGTGCTAGCTGGGTAGCACTTTCTTTCCTGCCTGTTACCCTTTCCTTGTCACATTGTTGCCTGTGGGCCCACTATGTCAGCAGCGTACATTGGAAATAGGTATACATTGCCGCAAACTTGTTCCACCTCTCCCCACACAAATTGAATCTGTCACCAACATAAAGTAGTAATTAATTAGTACGACGTTACATATCTTAACATTGGGATCATCACAAAGAATATTTAGATGTTTTATCTCACTTTTGAAACTTGTTGATGCAATACTCCTAATCCACAGGGAATTCCGACGAAAGGTTCAGAAGCTTCCAGGTAACACCGCGACTGCGACAGGTATGACCTGAGCCCTTCCAGGGCGACTTCGGCTGACGATGGCCTGCTCGTCAGCTTATATGTCGCCACCATTTCGATCGCATGGAGCTCATGCCACAGAGAGACCGACCAAAGCTTCACCTTGTACTGCAGCGATTCGCACGCCCCTGAACTAACAAACCTGGGGGATATGACGATGTCCGTGGTGTGTCCATCAATTTGGGCGACAAACACAGTGCCCTCCTTCCCGATGCCGATGATATCCGCTCTCCGCGAGCCCCCAGTGGGCACCGGCTTAGACGGCTCCTAGTGTTTGTGGCTATAGGGCATTATGGGTGCAGTCCTCGAGTGGGCAACTCTGAGGTGGCGGACAAGCTCTACCATAGGTGTTAGCTCTACCGACGAGGTGATGAACTCGCATCCAGGCTCCATGCAGACTTGCTGGCCATGAAAGCACCAGATTATGTGGTCGTAGACGTCGTTGTAGGGGACGAATGTCCCGCAGTGGTCGTTGGCGCATCTGCTACCTTTTCCGCCCACGACTTGGCGATATAGCTCCTTGGAGCATGTGCCCAGCCGGGCAGCGTTGGTAGTGTCCAGACGCATAGTGATTTCGTTGAAAACGTCATCGCCAACCTTGCTCTAGACGCCATGCAGTGGGGTGTGCGTCGATTGCGACATCGGGATGGATTGGGGGGAAGAGGTTTGACCAGAGTATGACTATCGGGGGACTTTTGGAGAGGGGTGGCGCGCGGCCTGCAAGATCCATTGCAGCAGGCGATATGGCAAGGAAAATGTGCGAAGCGTGCACTGGAGACGATCCCAAATGCAGGGCCAGGTGGCTTTGGCGTGTGGGATAAAAACAGCCGAGATGGGGGAGATGGGATGGCTCTTTGAAAGAGTTTTTTTGCAAGGCATCTAGAGATGCATCCGGGACGCCGATTAGCTTGGCTTGCATGTTGCAGTGCACTAAATTAAGCATCTGAAATCCTGGCACATTTTATAGCTAGGCCAACATGCTGCCGTGCCCTAAATTAACCATGTCACAACCTGCGCGATTACAGCTAGGCCGGCACACTACCGTGTATGCTGACTAGAGTTACTACTGCTGTCATGTTTGACCTGATGATGTTTGTTTAGTTTGCTAAAAAATATTGTACTGTAGGGCTGAACTATCAAGCAGCTCGAACCGTTAAGGCTTGGCTCGTTAAGGCTCAAATTGTTAAACTTGTTAAGGATAATGAGAAAAAAGTAAAGCTTAGCTCGGTTCATTAGATGTTAACGAGCGCTCATGAGCTGCGCGTTATGAAAATGTATCAGCCTCAGACAGAGGCTTACCGATAATTAAAAATGACAGTCTGCAGGGTTTGGTTAGTGCCGCGGTCAGCAGATCTAGATCGAGAAGATTGAGATGGGGTATGCAGTGGGAGATGACGAGTTGACGAGACACATGAGAAATATTTTGAATCGATCGGGGGAGTCTAGGGTAAGGTTTTTGGTCGTTCGCTCTCGCTACTGGATTGATCAGTCTTACTCAATGGGCTAGATGTTTGCCTTAGATGGGCTGCCAGATTAGACATGTAGCAACATAAGTGGGCCTTACCTTGGTTGTTACCGAGCTTATCAAGTAGCTCACGAACATGATTAACTCGATCGTTTAGCTCGTTAAGGATATCGAGCAAAAACTATAACTCAACCAAGATCCTTAAGGAAATGAGTCGATTTTGAACTAGCCGAGCAAACGAGTGCTCATTAAACTCATTGAGTTTCGAGTTTTATATCCAGCCCTAATACTTTGGACCAGGAGGTAGTACAATACTATCAGTAGTACACTAGATGTTTTTTTTGTAGTTTTGCTGCAAACATAGTACAATAAATATCTCCACATTGGGGCCTATCGCGATTAAGTACCACGGTGTTCCAACATGATGCATGAAAACGGAAGGTGTTCAAGCACCTCTTTACAAAATAGTTATAATTAGAAGTGTACAGTCGCTACATTAATACACCTATGATATAGTAAATTGTCCATCAAATAATGGGTGATAACCTGCACATCTGATCACCTTCTCGCAGTTATCATGATCAAATACCAGAAAGTCACGTTAAAGGAAGTGGTGGCAAGCTTCTTGAATACCAGAAAGTATCCTACCTTCAAGTCATGTGCTTTGAAAAAATCTATCCATCCTTCGTCAAGGATTACCTTGCCGTCTTGCTTCTTCAGCTCGACGTCCCAGCTGCAGGCTTTGCACTTCAGCTTGATGGCCTCTGGATACTCACCGCCAAACGTTACCAAAAAGGAGCTGGGTATGCTCCGAACATCTAACCCTCGCGGTATTAACATCATCTTGCAGAACTCGTCATAGGTGTTCTCCACGTTGGTGTTCCTGGCTAGCCCCTCCATCCAGACTGCACAAGACTCTCTTGTCTTCTTCGATGATGAGTCTATCCAAGCTCTTCTTGCCCGAACACTACAAAAAAAATCCCGCGGACAGATAATGTCTCTACCAGCTGTCAATAATTATGAGATAGTACAGTATTAGCTGATAAAGTACAATACAAGATCAACTAAGAAAGTAAAGTGGAGCAATTTTCTTATCAAAGTACACAAATTAAAGTCTTAACTCAAGCTAGCATGAACGCCAGTTATATTAGTACTACTTCCAAGGTCTAGGCATCACATTAGTGCAGATCTTTATCGAGCAGTACAGATACCGAACACCCAGGAACAGACGAACGGACGAACAAGATGAGCTTTGTCTGCATCTGATGCTAGAGATGCATACATATACTCGAAATTTTGGCAAAAATTAGGGTAGGGCAGCAGCCACCCTAACTTGCCCAAATTAAAGGGACCTCTGCCCCTGAGAAAAATCTAAAACAAAATATACCGAGTGGCCTCCCAAATCATCATCGGTTGCGGATCAATCAATACAAAATTTGAACCTATTATTATTGTTCACCATAGATCTAGCCCCGGAACTAGCTTGCATGCGTAAAAATGAACTTTAGTATAAAGATGAGTTAAATGCACTAGATGAGAACTATACTTAACACCAACCCAATGTTAACCAAGCGCTAATAAAAGCTTGACCGAATCTCATCATCAAGATCAAGGGTTCCGGGGATTATGTACATACCGCACTGCCACCGTGATGTCTGAGGGATGTGATGGCTCTACAGATGAGGTTGCAGGGCCCACCGCGCGCAGCCAACCCGCCTAAGATGAGTAAGTTGCTACGGTGGTGGTCGTAAATGGAGGGAAGCGCAATGGCAATTAAGGAGTGCTGTGTGAGAGAGGGCTTGGGCTGGGGCAGGGGCTGGTGAGGGAATAAATGCGGCAAGGTTATACGAATGCTATGGACAAAGCAAACCTTTCCACCAATACAGTACTACTAATTGTAATGCAAAAATTAATTGCCTATAGAATTGGGCACGGCAGCTTGAGTGCTTGAATAGGGAAACATCAAACACGTACTATGAAAGTATATTATTATGTACATCATGCCTAGTGTAGGAAATAGTGGAAATGATGTTGCAAGTACTGATACTACAATACAGTATGAAAGAACTACGTACATAGTACTGTACATTATATGGTGACAAGTACTAGCTACAAAAATGATGTTGCGAGTGCTCATAATCAACTTTTCAGTATTTTAGTCAAACTTCACATAGTTCTAGGCAGGGTTGGCACGAACCACATTGGCGCCTCAAATTTTTGCTCTCTATGTTCCGTTCCAGTGTAGTTAAGTGACGAACCTATGGCAGCTCCCCCATTGACGTGCATGCGGCTCCAATCTGGAACTGGCTGTGGGTGATGTTGGCAGCGCACATGTGTAGCAAACACACAGTCTCCTTTGAACACTGGCAGAGCTTCGTCAACATCGGCAACACCAGGTTTAGAGTTTGTAGGGGGATCGAGGATGAATGGATGGTGGATTCCCAAAAACACTGACCTCCCTTCAAAATTATCCATTTTGATCCAGTCCGGTTCTACAGGGTCATCAAAATTAAGGACCCTCTAGAAAACGTGGCAGCGGAGCGAGGGATAAGTGAGCAGTTCTCTACTCATATATGAAACATGATTACCATGGTTGTTGGTTCGTGCACCCCTGGTGTGAATCCACGGGATATTCCAGCCAAAATCTACCAAGTACCAGCTGCATAATGCAATATATTTAGCCTCGGCATCATCACCAGCTTGGAAGTTTGCCGACTCTTCAATTACTAGAGCCAGTATGACACGCGGGCCTGCAAGTATACCTATCTGTGCATTTCAGTTAGCAAAAGTATCACGAACAATGCAGTTGTAAGTAATTTATAAATTTTACTTTTAAATAACATGACTCACTCCACTTGTTTGGTTCCTAGACAAGAACATCTCCTCGCGGTTCTTTCACTGCGTATATGCGATCAATAGAACCACTGATTAGACACTTGGCAATGGCATCGACATATGTTGCTGGTGCAAGATAGTCGTTTCGAAGGATAATTCAGTCCCTGTCACTAGGAAAATCTATGGTAGCAATGAATTTGTCAAACACAGCCATCGCGCTATAGTGCCATTGGTTGTCAAATCTATACTATTTCTTTGCTATTTGTATCTTCAGCAACTTGATATACGCGTTCTTGTAGAGGTAAGTGCATGGGGCGCGTGGAAACACTGGTTACCTGATGGATAAATATCAACACGCTCCACACCTAGCAGCTCGATACGTGCCATACTTTAGACATTTTGGAGGTACCAGCGCCCCGGGTGCTTTGCAATCGCAATCCATTCTCCATTGGCACCAACCTAGCGACCCTTGTTTTCAAATCCTTCATCATCCCATGTTCTGGATATGTCATCATCAACTGGTACAAATGCTTGTATTGTTGGATTGTCTATTGGCATCAGCAATGCATCAATGCCCTACAACAGATTTTCTTCATATATAGGAGCATGCAAGGTGTTTGACAAAGGGGGTAGTGCTATCTAGCTTTGCAGAAAAACTACTATCTGAAAGAATCAGAAATGTGTTGAATAAATCATGAATGCATGCAGACAAACACACCAAGGAATAAGGTATTGTTAGCATTAAAGAAAAAGTGCAGGACTAGTTAAGTTTCCTATGCTGGCACTGTTCAGAGGAATGGACCAGAGGAAAAAACGCAGGAAATTTTCCTATGATTGATTAACAAGATTAGGGGCCTCTTTTGATCAATGGTTTTTAAAAAATGGAGGAATAGGAAAAACACAAGATTGACATGGTAGGTACAGTAAATTCATATTAGGAATTAAAAACGCATGAATTTTGTAACAGGTGTCTTTGGATGGTGAATAGGAAATAAACACAAGAGTTATGCAGGAATATAGTTTAAGCGCATTGGACTTCTCAAAGGAGAAATAGAATGAGGTTCGATCTTGTGTTTATATTCTTAAGGAATGGAGGGCATAGGAACTAAGAAGTGACTCCATAGGAATTTGATATCTTCCAAAATCCTATGGGTTAGAATCCTCCAAAACTCATATGCAATTCTTCATATCCAACTTGGACCTCATTTTAAAATTCCTAAGCGCGCAAAGAACAAGAATGAGGTCCCAAGAGACAAGATAACATCATAAATATACTCTCTCGTGAGGTCTGACTTTGATTTTACCATGTTTTAAAGTAATCCTATGTTTTTGTATTCATGTAAACAAAAGAGCCAACTTTTCATAGAAATCTTGTGTTTGTAAAAAACATGAATCTTAAAATATAACGCCAGCCTTGATTGGCAAATACACCTTCTGTTACAGGTATCTACAATCCTGGTCGTTCTTGTATTTTCAGATTAGTATGTTTGGAGGAGAGGGGGGACACTGAAGCAAAAGTCTTGGGCCTCTTTGGATCGACGGATTGAGACCACATGAATTTCACATGTTTTCCAGTGAAAAACAGGCAATTATAAAACGTAGGAAAACTACCTACGTGATTGGCACGATGAGAGTTGAGCCTCAAATAGATGTTCCAATTCCTACGGGATTTAAGCATGGGTGGGGGCTTACAGTTCAAAAGAATTTGCGTACCACGATTCCTTTGATCCAAATTCAATTCATAGGAAAGAATCTAAGGATTTGAGTACTAAAAAATCATGCAAAACTGATTTTTACCTGCTCGTCGCGGTCTAGTGGCCATGTCTGTGGGTCAGAGTGAAGTAGGCAGGGCAAACCAAATGGGAGACCAGGATCTTCTGCACTCCCTCGACACATGCCCACCATGTCGCGAGCCAGGTGAGCGGTGCTTAGAAGATCGGCGCGACCGGTGATGTTCCTTAGCGGTCCGTAGTGGAGGTTGCCAAATTCCATTGCCTAGCTAGAGCGCTTAGATATCTTACGCTTCATCGCTCCAGATGTTGTTCTGGGCAAGAGTACTGCGGAACATTAGTTGGGATGAGTTTGCGGTTTCTACCTCTCTACAACGGTGGAGAGGGGCTACTATGGTGCACAAGCGGCTGGACCGGCAGAGGAAGACGATGAGGGGTGCAGGGCGGTTCTCCTCCGGTTGTCAGATCGACTACTTGGACCCGGTATATTATGGAAAAACTAACGTGTGACGTTAATATAGACGCTTATGAAAAAAGGAATAATAACAGAAAATTAGATATATTATTATTTCTTAAATGCTCTAGCCCGCAACGCTGGCCCCTAGTTTGAGGCGCTACTGTTTTTTTCTGGTAGGTAGCTAGGGACAGCAAATCACATCGTGCCGAAGAAAAAAAGTTCGAAATGTCCCCAAATTTTCTTTACGTGTGGGGATGGTGATGCCGCATTGAAGGAGAGAGAAAACATAATTTGTTTTGACTGCATATATACTACTCTCTCCGATCCATATAATCAGATTTATCTAGATTAGAATGTATATAGTCATATTTTCATGCTAGATTTATCTAATGGTTGGAAACTCTGAGTGGCAACATTATTACCATGACATGATTCATCTATTTACTCAGAAATATGGGAACATCATGGATGATGGGAGTACAATTTACATCAAGGACCTAAAAATGGATAAAAATACATAGAGGTCCTTACATTTAGCACGAAGCACCCTAAAAAAGCAAGGGAAATAGTCGGGTCCAGCTCCGTCTCGAGAGAGCAGAGACATACTCTTCATACTACTTTCTCTTCATTTGTTTTCAAAATATATGGCCAAATTTGGTGGCATGAAAATTCCTAGACATGTGATCATCATCAGCATAAAGTATGATGTAGATATGGCCATGACCCTGGTTGTTCGGGTTGAAATCCAAGAATGTTCATACTCATCGGCAACTAATAAAATTAAATACGTTTAAATTTTACCACTTGCTTTTAGGTTCAAATTTTACATGTAAAGATGTAGGGATTAGATTTTAAATCAAGGACCTAAAAAGGTAAAGTTTTATCGAGCCCCATACATTTAGCATGAAGCACCCTGAAATTTAAGCTGGGAAAATAGTCATGTTTTGCTCCTTCTCGAGAGAAAAGCTGATCGAGACATACTCTTCATACTACTTCCTCTTCATTTGTTTTCAAAATATGGCCAAATTTGGCGGCTTGCAAATTCTTGGGTAGGGGATTATGAATCATCAACATAAAGTATGATGTAGATATAGCCATGAGTCCCATGACCTTGGTCGTTCTTCTTGAAATCCAAGAATGTTCATACTTATCGACAACTAATTATCTTAAATACACTTAATTTTTACAGTTGCTTTCAGGTTTGAATTTTACACGTACGGATGGTGGGAGTACATTTTATATCAAGGACCTAAAAAGGTAAAATTAGATCAAGGTCCATACATTTAACATGAAGCACCCTAAAAATTATTAGGGAAAACATTCATGTTTTGCTCCTTCTCGAGAGAAAAGCTTATCGAGACATACTATCCATACTACTTCCTCTTCATTTCTTTTCAAAATATGGCCAAATGCAAATTCATGGATATGGGATCAGGAACCATCAGCATAAATTATGATGTAGATATGTCCACGACCTTGGTCATTTGTCTTCAAACCAAAGAATGTTCATACTCATCGATAACTGATAATCTTAAATACGTTTAAATTTTACCACTTGCTTTTAGGTCCGAATTTTACACGTACGGACGGTGGGAGTACATTTTACACCAAGGACCTAAAAAGATAAAATTACATCGAGGTCCATACATTTAGCACGAAGAGATCTAAAATTAAGCAGGGAAAATAGTCATGTTTTGCTCCTTCTCGTGAGACAAGCTGATCGAGCCATACTCTTCATACTACTTCCTCTTTGTTTGTTTTGAAAATATGGCCAAATTTGGGGGGATGCAAATACTTGGATATGGGATCATGAATCATCGGCATAAAGTATGATGTAGACATGGCCATGACCTTGGTGGTTCATCTTGAAATCCAAGAATGTTCATACTCATCGACATATAATAATTTTAAACATGTTTAAATTTTACAACTTGCTTTTAGGATCGAATTTTACACGGACATTAGGAGTACATTTTACATCAAGGACCAAAAAAGGTAAACTTACATCGAGGTCCATACTTTTAGTACGAAGCACCCTAAAATTAAGCAGGGAAAACCGTCATGTTTTACTCTTCCTAGAGAGATAAGCTGACCGAGCCATGCATACTCTTCATACTACTTTCTATTCGTTTGTTTTCAAAATATGGCCAAATTTGGTGGCATGAAAATTCTTCGCTATGGGATCATGAATCATCAGCATATAAATTATGATTTAAATATGTATGACCATGGTCTTTCGGCTTGAAATGCAAGAATTTTCATATTCATTGACAACTAATAAGCTTAATTACGTTTAAATTTTACCACTTGCTTTTATGTTCCATTTTTACACGGATGGTGGGAGTACATTTTACAGTAAGGACCTAAAAAAGGTAAAATTACATCGAGGTCTATACATTAAATTACCACGGAGCACCCTAAAATTAAGCAGGGAAAACAGTCGGGTTCGGCTCCTTCTCGAGACAGCAGTTGGTCGAGCCATACTCTTCGTACTACTTCACTCTTCGTTTGTTTTCAAAATATGTCCAATTTGGCGGCATGAAATTCTTGGATATAGGATCGTGAATCATCGATGTAAAGTATAATGTAGATATGGCCATGACCTTGGTCGTTCAGCTTGAAATCCAAGATTGTTCATACTCATTCACAGCTAACCTTAAATTCGTTTAACTTTTACCACTAACTTGTAGGTTTGAATTTGACACGGACGGTAGGAGTACATTTTACATCAAAGACCGAAAATGGGGAAAATACATCGAGGTCCATTGATTTAGCATGAAGTAGCCTAAAATTAAGCAAATAAAATAGTTTGGTTCAGCTCCTTCTCAAGAGAATAGTTGATCGAGTCGTACTTTTCATAGTACTTCTTCCACTTTGTTTGTTTTCATCAAGGACCTAAAATGGGAAAATTACATCGAGGTATAAAAATTTAGCACTAAGCACGCATTAGAATTAAGCAAAGGAAAATAGTCAGGTTTAACTCCTTCTTGAGAAAGAACCTGACCAAGCCATACTCTTTGTAGTACTACTTCCTCTTTGTTTGTTTTTAAAATACATGGCCAAATTTTGTGTTATGCAAATTCTTCTATATGGGATCATGAATCATCAACATAAAGTATGATGTACATATGTCCATGACCCTGGTAGTTCGGCCTGAAATGCAAGAATGTTCATACTCATTGATAACTAATAAGCTTAAATATGTTTAAATTTTACCACTTCATTTTGTGTTCGAATTTTACAGGGATAGTGGGAGTCCATTTTAGCGCAAGGACCTAAAAAGTGGTAAAATTATATCGAGGTCCATACATTTATCACAAAGCACCCTAAAATTAAGCAGGGAAAACAGTCATGTTTGGGTCCTTCTCGAGAGAGAAGCTCATCGAGCCATACTCTTCATACTACTTTCTCTTTGTTTGTTTTCAAAATATATAGCCAGAGTTAGTGGCATGGAAACCTTGGACATGGGATCATCATGAGCATAAAGTATGATGTAGATATGGCCATGACCTAGGTCGTTCGGCTTGAAATCCAAGAACGTTCATACTCATCGACAACTAATAATCTTAATACTTTTAAATGTTACCACTTGCTTTTAGGTTTGAATTTTACAAGGATGGTGCGAGTAAATTTTACATCAAGGACCTACAAAAGGTAAAATTACATCGATGTCCATATATTTACGTCTGAAAACTTGTCTTGTGGTATTCAGATCCATATTCTTCGGTGTTTCTTTACGTAAAAGAACAATCTTGTCATCACTCGAAAAATTGAGAATTAAATGTTCTTTCGTGATAGTTGGAAACTAACACCGATGACATTGTTTACTACATGAAGATGCACCCATCTACCTTTGGAAATACATTTAATTCAATAGCAATCTATCGCGCTTATTTGTATCTCAAGTTTGACCTAATTTCGTTAAATTGCCAAGATGCAAAATCTTAGCACGAACTTAAACCTATCGTCAAAACTCTCAGTGTTTTATGATATATTAATTGTGACCCCTCGATGGGTACCTCCAAAATATTCTCGTAAAACTTTCAAAGCAACCTACAATTTACTTGTAGTTTCAAATTTGACCTAATTTCGATAAATCGACATAAAGTCATTCAGTCAAATAGGCAGAGTTAGCTAGGAAGTTTGAAAACTCATAAATAAAACATGGGAATCGTTGGTACAACATGTTCGTAAACTTGGCTTCTGGCATTCAAATCCAATATTCTTCGGACATTCCTAAACGGAAAAGCACAACCTCGCTCGTCATCCACTCGAAAAACTGAGAATAATTGAATGTTCTTTCCTGATATAGTTGGAAAATCACACCGACGACACTATCTGGATTTGCCGTTCTTCATCCAACGATAAATGTTCGAAGTTATCCGTACACTATATAGTGGTACGGTATGGTATTGTAAGAGATAAGAAAAGAGAAAGATAAGATAAGAAGTACTACGAATGGCCGATCTTTTGAGTATCCTTCCCTCCTGATGTTTGGGAAGCAAGTGAAAATTTTGAAAACCAGAAAAGTTTGAATTTTTTTGCCACCAAGGACCAAAGTGGTTTCCTTCCTATGTACTCCTCATCCCTACACCATGCCAACATTGTTTCCAAACATGCCAGAGACACAAAGCCGACATACAAGGCACACGTGCGCAGCACCACGCTGTGGACCAGGGATAGATCAGCCAGGCTGGTGCGCGAGGGGAAAGGGTAGGAGAGAGGAAGGGTGGATGGTGAGAGGCAGCGAAGGAGAGAGAAAACACACAATTTGTTTTGCATGCATAGGTACTGAAATTTACTACTAGTAGAGTGGCCGCAGGAGTACCTCGTGTCAGGAACCCATCATAACTTTCCTCTGACATCGAACCACCTTCAACTCCTCGTCGCTGCTGCCCTCTTTTACCCTTCCTACATTTTATTCTCTTAGCATGTAGAGCGCGTGGACAATGGTGAGCATATGTATAAGCAAAGAAATTTGTACTAATACTATACTAGTGTACTAGTACTAATATACTGCTCCCTCCGATCCAAATTAATGTTCTCAGATTTTTGTAGATTCGGATGTATCTAGCACTAAAACATGACTAGATACATCCGAATCTAGAAAAATGTGAGAACACTAATTTGGATCGAGGGAGTACTATTTGCTTTTTACCTAAAAGGGCATCATCAATGTGTAAAAAAGCACACCTTAAGGCCTAGTATGTGGCATCCACTAAGGTTCACCATATACATTATGGAGAAAATAGAGTTTGTATCTTTAAGCCTAATAAGGTGCACCTCAAGCTTGTGGGTTGCCCATAGAGTATAGAAAAATCATTTCCCGTCTCTACTGTTCCATGTGATTGTTTTCAAAAGGTGTTCAAAATTTTCATGATGCAAAATATTAGCTAGAAGTCGAACCACTCGTCAAAACTCTCGGTGGTTTCTAATATATTAATTAACCGCTCGATGGGTACCTCCAAAAGCTTTTTTCATAAAACTTTCATAGCAACCTACAATTTATTACTTGTAGTTCAAGTTTGACCTAATATCATTAAATTCAAGAGCAATATATTGCACTTAGTTATATCTCAAGTTTGACCTAATTTCATTAAACTGTCAAGATGCTAAATCTTAGAAAGAAGATGAACCCCTCGTAAGAACTCTCTATGGTTTCTGATAGTATATTAATTGACCCCCTGCTCCCCACCCCCGCGCGCCCCTCCGATGGGTACCTCTAAGAGCTTTTTCGTAAAAATTTCAAAGCAACCTACACAGTTTACTTCTAGTAGTTCAAAATTTACCTATTATATTTTTCCCGCTTTACCTATTAGAATTTTATATAGTGATGATATACAAGATGTCTATTATCTGAGTCTCACGTCCAGTGCACTTTACAAGTACTTGTAGTTCCAAATTTGACCTAATGTCGATAAATTCACATAAAGTCATTCTAATGGGCAGAGTAAGCTGGGAAGTTTCAAAACTCATAAACCATGGGAATCATTGGTACAACAGGTTGGTCCAATATATCTGTATGTAAACTTGGCTGGTGGCATTAAGATCCAATATTGTTCATACATTTCTTTAGGAAAAAGAACAACCTCGCTCGTATTCTTCACTCGGAAAATGTAGAATTGAATGTTCTTTCTTGATAGTTGGAAACTCACACCGACGACACTATTTACTACAAAAAGATGCACCGATGATCTACCTATGAAAAAATATTTAATTCAAGAGAAATCTATGGCGTTTACTTGTAGCTAGCTCAAGTTTGACCTAATTTCGTTAAATTGTCAACATGCAAAGTCTTAGCGAGAAGTTGAACCTATCGTCGAAACTCTCGCTGGTTTCTGATATATTAATTTTGACTCCTCGATAGGTATCTCCAAAAGTTTTTTCGTAAATCTATCAAAGCAAAAACTACAATTTACTTGTAGTTTCAAATTTGACCTAATTCCGAGATATCGACATAAAGTCATTCAAATGGGCGGGGTTAGCTAGGAAGCTTGAAAACTCATAAAACATGGGAATCACAAGTAAAACATGTTGTCGATCCACTATATATGTCTATCAACTTGGCTTGTGGTATCCACATCCAATATTCTTTGGACTTCTCTTTATAGAAAATTAAAGAACAACTAACGTCGCTCGTCTTCACTCGGAAAATGTAGAATTGAATGTTCTCTCCTGATAGTTGGAAACTCACACTGACGGTATTGTTTACTACAACAAGATGCACCGATCTACCTCTGAAAATACATTTAAGTCAAGAGCAATCTATCGCGCTTACTTCTAGCACAAGTTTGACCTAATTTCATTAAATAGTCAGGATGAAAAATCTTAGCAAGAAGTTGAACCTATCGTCAAAACTCTCGGTGTTTTATGATATATTAATTGTCACCCCTCGATGGGTACCTACAAAAGATTTTTCATAAAACTTTAAAACCAACCTACAATTTACTTATAGCTCCTTGACCTAATTTCGATAAATTGACATAAAGTCATTCGGTCAAATGGGTAGAGTTAGCTAGGAAGTTTGAAAACTCATAAATAAAATTGGGGAATCATTGGTACAACATGTTGGTAAACTTGGCTTCTAGCATTTAGATCCAATATTCTTCGGACATTTCTTTAGGTAAAAGAACAACCTTGCTCATGAGCACTCGGAAAATTGAGAATAATTGAATGTTCTTTCCTGATATAGTTTGAAAATCACATCGACGACACTGTTTGTCATGGTGGTGTCACGGCAGATGCCATGGATATGCTAAAGGTGGGGACTAAATGCACTAGAGGAATCCAGGGAGGGATAGTGTGGTGATTCCACACAAAATTTCTTTGTATTCAATGAGATTCCAAGGTTACAAGTGCTCCTTGAGCTGTATTGGGGAAAGGAGGAAGAAGGAACTCTCTTACTCTCACCACTAGCTAGCTCTCAGGAAACTAGAATCGAACCAGTAAAGACCAACCCTTTCTATATAGGCCTTAGCCCTCCTTATATAGGGGTGGCTAGGTCTCCCATTAGGGCATATGTGGAGGCATATTCCAGGGAATATGCCTCTTCCCAAAATAGTAAGCAGACTGGGTCACTTTTGCCCAGCGTCATCCCTGCAGAGGCTACGTGAGCCTCTGCGGCGCCTGCGTCATCCGACATAGGCATCGTCACCTTTGTCGGCCACACCTCGGTGGTCCTTGCCTATGTCCGCTTCGCTCACGCTCTGCGTACAGCGGTCACCCTTTGACTAGCGAGATACCTTCCTTCTCTTGCAAGCTTGATATAACCCGGATCGTGCCTGGTTAATCCGGCCACACCTGTACCTGCATACAAGTTAGATATATCCTGCCGACTTATGTCATAAGTCGGCTGAGACCCAGTTAGGTAGACATCCCCTGATCCGAATTACTCCGTGATTCGGCATGCCTTGAGGTGATTCAGCCAGCACGTGCTTTGACCTTGCCGTACCTCGGCTAACGCGGCCTTTATACCCCGGCGTGACCCGACCCGGGGGTATCCCCCAACATTAGTCCCCGAAGCTGGTGCGGTCTTAGCTGCCTTAGCCGCTAAGGCCACAGCAGGTTCAATTTTACCGTGCCTTTTGCTCCTTTTCCGAGTTTATCTCCTATCTCAGATTTCATTGACTATCTTTTCCCTTGGCACATTCCGAGTTTTCACTCTGTTGCCGGGTCACCTCATACTCATCCGAGTTATTCTTCCTTCTCTTGTACGCTTCCCCACGTGGAGGCTAATCATTACTTTGCCTCATTTTAAGGGCATGCGCCAGTAACCGCTGCAGGTATTGTCAGATATTACTGTAGCACACGTCACATCGTGTCTGTCGCTTCGTTAACTGTGTCACCACGACATGTCGTGGGATCTCCTACGCGTTGTGGCCCTTCCTGTGGCTCGCTTATGATTGGTTGATCCGAATTATACATGGCCACACCGTGTGGCCTGTCCGCACAGCACGATCCCACTACCCCTCCTGGGCGTGGTTAAATAGGGGAGTGGCGCGCCCCTTGGGTCTTTTCCCACTCTCGCGCCCCTCTGCCTCTTCTTTTTCCTCTCTCTCCAGCGACAGCGCCGCCGCCACCGCATCTGCTTAGCTACGCCGTTGCCGCACCGTTTCTTTGCGCACTAGCATCGACGCCACTCCCACGCATCTCCTCCGCCACAGGTCCTCGCCAGTCTAGGCCACTGTCCCCCACCGCCATTAGCACCAATGAGGACAGTGACTTAGAGATGACAGAGGAGGAGCTTGCTGTCGCGGAGCAGGAAATGGAGGAAGAAGCGGGGAACGCCGACTGCGCCGCTTGGGCTGGGTCTTGGGTATGCCAGAACGACCTTGATTGGTTGTACCGCACCCGCGTATCCGGGAGGGCATCATCGCCCCCTCGCCGCCGAGGAACTTGCTCCATCACCCAATCCGGGTGAGTTCGTAGTATTCCTCTCCCACTTCCAGCATGGGTTCGGCCTCCCTGTCAGCGACTTCTTCAATGACTGGATCAACACCAACGAGCTTCAGCCGCATCATCTTCCGGTTAACGCCATCACTTCCCTCTCTTCCTTCGCTTCCACCATCGAGGGCTACACCGGATTGTGGCCCACCAAGGAGCTCTGGATCCGGTTTTTTGGTCTACGCCGGAACGTGATTCCGACTAGAGAGCTCGACCTGGAGGTCAAGCGGCTCACGTAGTTCGTAGCGGCTTCTATCTCTCCTCGGAAACAATCCATCTTTCCCCGAGTCACGGGGCTCGATTCCTGCAAGGGTTGGGCCCGAACCTTCTTCTATGTCAGAAATGGCACGGATGAAGATCTGATTTGGCTGCGCCCCTACGCTCGGGTCCTCATAATCTGGATTTGTGGGACAAGATCCCCAAGAAACACACAGTCATGGCGAACCAAGTCAATAAACGGTTCCAGGAGCTAAAGGATCAAGGATTCTGCAACCGGATCTCCCCCTCCAGAAACGCACGCATAAACTTTGCCACATGAGCTGGGGCCGTGACCCCAACCGGACCTCCTCGTTCGAGATTTACCACTGGGTCAAGGCCCTTTTACCACAACCAAGAACTTCTCTGCTGAGTGGGTGTGGGGGATCGAGAACTTCTGCCGAGATAGGCTTCCTCCTGCGGTAAGTCTCGTGCCCCAAATCTTTTCCGAGTTAAATCATATGTCGGTTTTTGTTGTAGGTTTGATCCCTTTGCCTTTTCTTTCCATTAGATGTTTCTTCAGCAAATTATTGAGGATGGCACCGAGCCTTCTCTCAAATGGGCGCCTGATCGAGATGCCTCAGACGAGGAGGAGCCGTATCAGGAGATGTTCCTGATGTTGGCAGATGCGACCAAACGACACACCAGTAAACTATCTTCCATTAGAGATAGGCCTGACGATGAAGATGAATCTGACGTTGATGTGATGGAGGCATTTGACGCTGTCCCCCTGTCTTACGCTTTTCCGTCATCAGCTAACCCCGGTGGGCAGATCCATGAAGATCCTCCCCTTGCCACGGGTGAGCCAGTCCTGGTCGCATCGAAGAAAAGGGGGGGCCGCATCTGCCTCTTCCTCCGGACCTTCTAAGCCAACCAAAAGGCGAAAGAAGTCCGCAGAAAAAGCTGCCACCAAGTCCACGACCAAGGTCGTAGCCCGGAGAGCTCGCAAGCCAAACGAGCCTTTGACCTCAGATGAGTAAGTCACTTCTCCCTTTGCTATTCATTTGTTCTTTCTTTGGTACAGTTTCTCATTGTTCATCTTCTGATTCGGCAGGGCCGTGGTGGAGGTTCCTCAGAGTGGATCCGGCATTGCTTTGCCGCTCCGACATAGCCCTTCTCCCTCTCGTGGCGACGACTCACGCCCGTTGAGCCCCATTCAGGAGGGTTCAGCGGCTGCTCCGGGTTCTAGCCCACCTCTTCAAGAGGAAGGCAACCTTGGAACAGGGGGAAGCAGTTCGGCCGAGGCAGCGGCTGCTCCAGCCATCACCGAGGTATCTACAGCGCCTCTGCCAAAACCAACACTAGCACCAGCATCGGCTCCAGCACCAGCAGCAACAGCACCACCACCAGCAGCAACACCAAGTCCCTCCGCCTCATCTGAGTCTTCCAAGACTCGGCGAGAAGGCCCCAACAGCACCAAGGCCAGCACTAAGGCAGCTCCCAAGGGCAAATCCATCGCAGCAACCTCTCAGCAGCAGCCCAAGGGCACAAAGGCTCCTGACACTGCTAAGGCAACGTCTACCGAGGCTGGACAGCATACACTTGCGTCCATTCTTTCGAAGAAGACCCCACCAACAAAGGACACCTCTGCCAGGTCAGCTGATGTGCAACTCGTTTTGCACACCAGCCCTGCTGTATCCCAGGTCGAACAGAGGGAAGCCTATGCTAAGGGTCTGGTTGCGTCCCACATGCTTAGCGGCAAACGATATCCTCCGAACTTGATCGAGTTTGTTAACAACTGGAACAAGGCGGAGTTCGTCCATAATGATGATCTCCCGGAGAAATTCGGGCCCGCCGAGTTTGCTGCACAAATGAACACCGATGCTAAGGCAATCAACCTTGCAGGTCGGATGATGGAGGTACGTTACTTCACCTTTTCCTTAACATGTATTAGATATTAGTGATATAACCATTAGTCCCCGAGCCTCCGGGGGAGTAACTTGTTACTCGCCCGGATGCTCCTTAGAGAATTAATGTAGGTGCTTAGTAACATCGAATATGCACACACCAAGAGTCGGGTTAAGTTCCACTTGGCCCGGATTTTGTACACTTCGAATATGCACACACCTAGAGCCGGGTTAAGTTGCACTTGGCCCGGATTTTGTACACTTTGAATATGCACACACCTAGAGCCGGGTTAAGTTCCACTTGGCCCGGATTTTGTATACTTCGAATATGCACACACCTAGAGCCTGGTTAAGTTCCACTTGGCCCGGATTTTGTACACTTCGAATATGCACACATCTAGAGACGGGTTAAGTTCCACTTGGCCCGGATTTTGTACACTTCGAATATGCACACACCTAGAGTCGGGTTAAGTTCCACTTGGCCTGGATTTTGTATACTTCGAATATTCACACACCTAGAGCCGGGTTAAGTTCCACTTGGCCCGGATTTCGTATACTTCGAATATGCACACACCTAGAGCCGGGTTAAGTTCCACTTGGCCCGGATCTTGTACACTTCGAATATGCACACACCTAAGCTATCCTTTTGCACTTGTTTCAGGTGACCACCAATCGTCGGAGCGCTAAGTTTCAGCGCCTCTTGGACACTCACAATATGTTGCATGCAAAACATACTACGCTTGTCGCCGAATACGAGAAACGGGGTAAGTTTCTCCTTGGCATTTTTTATTTCTCTTCGCCTTTTTCCGCCGAACTAATCTTATATTCGGATTGGGCAGCCGAAGTGGAGACCGAAAACACCATCATGAGGAAAAACTTGGACCAAATAAAGGGTAAGTTATTTTTGTTTAATCTTCCTCTGCGCTCCATCTCCTTTTCTTCTTGGCTCGGTGAATATTCATACCTCAGCTTTGCCGGGTCAACAAACTATTTCAGCCTCTCTTGAAGATAGTGTGCCCGTGCCTAACATGATGCTGCATTTTCTAGAACAAGCAGGGCAGCACTAGGCCGAACTCAAGAATAAAGATGATGAGCTCGCGCTCCTCCGAGCCAAAGATGATGAAATTGCCAAGCTTAAGGAAGAAGTGAAGAAGCTCAAGGCGCAGCACAAGTCTGAACTTGATAAAGCTGGCCAGAATTTTACTGAAGAGCGGGAACGTCTCAACCTCCAAACTGCCAAGTACCAAGAACTTCTTAAGGAGGCCGACATTAAGCTTGAGTCGGAAAATGTTGAGCCACTGCAACTCCGGGAGAGGCGTGACAATTGCACCAAGGAGCTGACCTAGATCCACAGCCATATCTCTCGTAAGTTATTTTTCTTCAGCTAGCATAAACCTCTGCGGGTCAACATTCCTCACCTGTTTCACTTGTCTTGTTTTCAGACAAATTTCCGGAGGGCAATGCCATTGCAACTACTGTTGTTGCCAAGTTCCGCCAGAAGAGGGGTACCCCAATTGCTCCTGGCGCTGAAGAAATTCCTTATGACATGGAGGACCAGCTGGTCAGCTTGTCTTCTCGTGTCGAAATTGTGAAGGACATCCTGGATGCGGCATTCCGGATCTTCAATGTATTTTGGCCTGATGAAGATACTCTGGAGGGGGCCGCTGCTCTTATTGCCAAGTTAATGGAGTGCGAAACCCATCTTAATCTTTGGAGTGAATCTATCAGACGCATCGGAGATGAGATCGTTCTCCACTACGTGCTTACGTGGTATGAGAAGATCAACCTCAATCTCCTTGAGCGCATGCGCACCGGATCAAGGTGGTCTAATGACCCGGATTGGATAGCAAGGCTTGCACCGATAGCCTCATTCAATATGCCCCCATTCATCAATGGAATGAGGGACCAAGCTTCATTGGCGCTGTCGACGATGAAAATGCCGAAGATGATTTGGGTGATGATGAAGAGGAAGAAGCCTCGGAAGTCAAGGAAGAAGAAGATGATGTTGAAGCCAAGGCTGGAGTTCCACCTGCTGGCGCCGAGTTACCTCCCCCTGCTGCTCCTTGATTAGAAACACTTGAATTTCATCAGATCCCCTGTATGCCGGGTGCAATTGTATTAAGCACATAAGTGATATTTTGCTACTAAGTTTTTGTGCCAGATTAACTTGGGCATAGTCCCCATGTTTCATTTTCTTGTTCCTCCAATTTCTTGGCTCAGCTCGTGTCTACCTTGGTTCGGTTTTATGACTTACGAGTCCGAGCTTCAGAAATTGACTTAACAATACTTGGAAACTTTAGGATTAGCTCAAAATAATTCAGCATAGTAAACATAAAGTAAGCCTAAGGTTAGTCCCAAAAACAAACGTCAGCTATTAAGTTCTTTTCCTTAGTCGTTGTTCATGTGCTACGCAATTCCAAACTTGTTCTCTTGCTTGCCATGAAGCCAAATCTTGTTGGACAACAGCAAGTCGAAGAGTTAGGTTTTTGGTGCTCACACACTACTAATCCAGCTTAGGTAGAACCAACTTACACCAGCCGACGTATAATAAATACAGAAAACAAACAATAAATATCATTAAGGCAGTCCCCGAGTTACTGCTCGAGGTGCCAAGATTTCATTGATAAGGTCATTGCCGGCATACATACTGACATATAAGTGACTCGGATACACACACTTCTTTGCTAAGTGTAGAAAGGACGAAGTAGAGCTACATTCCATGGACGCTTAGATTCGTCACCGGACCTGTCCGCCTTGTTCTTCTCTTGTGGTTTTGCATCGATGAGATAGTATGAGTCATTGTGCAATGCTTTGCTCACGATGAATGGCCCTTCCCATGGGGGGGATAAATTTTGCATGCCAGCAGTATGTTGTACCAACAGGAGTAACAGATCACCCTCCCGGAAAACTCGGGGGTTTACTTTCCGACTATGATAGCGTCGGAGATTTTGCTGATATATGGCGGATCTGGACAATGCCAATTCTCTCGCTTCTTCCAGCAGATCAACATCATTTTGCCAGGCTTCTTGCACTTCGGCTTTTGTGTATTGGGTGAACCTAGGCGAGTCATGCTCTATGTCGGCTGGTAATACAACTTCTGCCCCATATACCAGAAAGAATGGCGTATAGCTTGTTGATCGATTCGGAGTTGTTCTTAAACTCCACAGTACAGTTGGTAGTTCTTCTATCCAGCACCCCGCTGATCATTGCAGCGGCTCAATGAGCCGGGGGTTTATCCCGGATATACTAATTCGTTGGATCTTTCCACTTGTTCGTTTGGTGCGGGGTGGGCTACCGAAGCAACGTCCAGCCGGATCTTCTTATCTCGGCAAAATCACGCAAATGCTCCTTCAGCAAAATTTCTTCCATTATATGTTATGATGCTGTGAGGATAACCGTATCTCAAGATGATATCTTTGAGGAATGTCACGGCCGTAGATCCATCACATTTTCTTATTGGCTTTACTTCAATCCACTTTGTAAACTTATCAACCATGACCAAGATGTGGGTCATGTTCCCTCTTGCTGGTTTGAAGGGGCCAGGTAATTGGTATGGTCTTGAGCTCCGACATTGGCATATGTGTCTTGGTAGCATACCTCTGACAACCATTGCATTTTCTTACCAAGTCCTCGGCTTGTTCTAAGGCACTTGGCCAGTAGAATCCATGTCGGAAAGCTTTTGCCACCAACGCTCTGGACAAGGCATGATGCCCACATTCCCCTTGATGTATATCACAGAGGATATTCAGCCCTTCTTCCGGGTCAACACATCGCTGGAGGACATTAGTGACACTTCTCTTGTATAGTTCGGCATTGATGATTGTGTACGCCTTTGCGCGCCTCTGAATTTTCCTAGAAAGCACCTCTTCACTGGGTAAAGTTCCATCTTTCAGGAATTGAAATATGGGCAGTGCCCAAGCTAGTATAGCTCGCACCGGAAACACATCCTCATCAATTTCCACCTGATCCACCGGCATAACCTCAGCCAGATCATGCTGCGCAGTCCCCGGGTCCTGCGAAACAGTCCCCGGGTTTGCCGAGGCAGTCCCCGGGTTTCGCGAATCACTTCCCATGTCAATGTCCATGGGAAGTAGATTGAGTCTTCCGGGACGTAGATTGAGCTGGTTACAGCTCCGGACTCCGAGTCTTCCGGGACGTAGATTGAGTCGGTTTATGGGGATGGCCTGATAGATGGTTTTCTGAGGTGTTCTAATGCTACACCCAGTGGAATTGCTTGTCGGGTTGATCCGAGCTTTGACAATACGTCGGCAACCTCATTTTCCACCCGGGGTACATGGTGAAATTCACATCCCTCAAAGTACCCAAATATCTTCTACACATGGAATCTGTATAATGCCAAGTTTGGATCAAGAGCGTCCCACAACCCTGAGACTTGCTGAACTACCAAATCCGAGTCGCCAAAGCATTGGATCTGATGTATTGTAATTTATTTTTCCACTTTGATCCCATGTACAAGTGCCTCATATTCGGCGACATTGTTTGACGCTGCAAAATGGATCTACAGCACATACTTCAGCTGGTCGTTCTTTGGCGAGGTAAGTACCACTCCGGCGCCTAACCCGGTTTTTGTTTTAGATCCGTCAAAGTGCATCCTCCAATAGTTTGGATCTGGTAAGGGTGGTTCGTATTGCATTCGGCCCAATCCATGAAAAAGTCGGCTACAGCCTGAGACTTGATCGCATCTCTTCTGTCATATTGTGGCGCATAAGCGGCTAGCTCAATTGCCCATTTCGCAATCCTGCCACTTGCATCCTTGTTACTCATTATCTCGGATATGGGGGCCTCATATATGACTTTGATGGGGTGCTCTTCAAAATAGTGCTTCAGCTTCTTTGTCGCCATATACACACCATATGCCATCTTCTGATAATGGGGATAATTTTGTTTCGAGGATCAGAATACCACGCTCAGATAATATACTGGCCTTTGCACTGACTTACCCTGTTTGTCGCGCTCTACCACAATTACTGCACTTACAACTCGGTTGGTTGCGGCGATATACAGCAACATTGGCTCCTTTGTCAGTGGAGAGGCTAACACTGGTGCAGTGGCTAACATTTTCTTTAATTGGATAAAGGCTTCATTGGCCTGCGGCGTCCAAATGAACTTGTCCGACTTTTTCATCAGTTGATAGAGAGGCAGTGCCTTTTCTCCCAACCGACACACAAACCGACTTAAGGATGCCAGACAACCAGTGAACTTCTGGACATCATTGAGGCACTTTGGCAGTTCCATTCGCTCTATGGCCCAGATTTTAGTTGGGTTAACTTCGATACCTCGGCTAGAGACAAGAAATCCGAGTAATTTTCCAGCCGGGACACCGAAGGTACATTTCTCCAGGTTAAGCTTCATTCGGAACCTCCTTAGGTTCGTGAATGTCTGCCTGATATCGTCAAGGAGCGTTTTACTTTCCTTGGTCTTTATAACAACATCATCCAATTTGGTCGTGTAAACATTTATGTATACATCTTTGGTACGTTGCCCCTGCATTACGTAAACCAAATGGCATGGTGCGATAGCAATAAGCCCCATACAGGGTGATAAATGCAGTTTTTATTTGATCACTTGGGTTCAGAGGTATCTCGTGGAAACCAGAATATGCATCAATGAATGACAACAGTTCACACCCAACAGTGGACTCTATGACCTGGTCTATCCTTGGCAGTGGGAATGGATCTTTGGGACACGCCTTATTCAGGTTCGTGTAATCGATACACATGCGGCAAACCACTACCACGTTCAGATTGTCCTTCTTTTTCTCCACCAGCACCGGATTAGACAGCCAATCCGGGTAAAGTACTTCCATGATAAACCCAGCTGCTAGCAGCCGAGCTATCTCATCTCATATGGCCTTTCTCCTGTCTTCGGCGAAGCGGCGGAGAGGTTTCTTCACCGGCTTTTCTCTAGGTCTCACATTCAAAGAGTGCTCGGCCAACTCCCTCGGAACACCTAGCAAGTCCTATGTGGACCACGCAAAAATTGTTGGAGATATGCCCAAGAGGCAATAATAAAAGTTGTTATTATTATATCTTTGTGTTTATGATGAATGTTTACATCCCATGCTATAATTGTATTATTAGGAAACACTAATACATGTGTGTTTTGTAAACATAAAAGAGTCCCTAGTAAGCCTCTTGTTGAACTGGCTTGTTGATTAATAGATGATCATGGTTTCCTGATCATGAACATTGGATGTCAAATGGGTTATATCATTAGGAGAATGATGTGATGGACACACACACCCATAGTAAGTGTAGCATAAGATAAAGTCATTAAGTTTGTATTGCTACAAGCTTTCAAATGCATCGTAACCTAATCCTCCGACCATGAGGTTATGTTAATCACCATCACCGGATGGGTACTTTGATGACATCAAACACTGCTTCGTAACTGGGTGGTTATAAAGGTATCATTGGGTATTCTGAAAGTATGTGTTGAAGCACATGGACCAAGATTGGGATTTGTCCATCCATATGACGGATAGATATGCTCTGGGCCCTCTCGGTGGGATGTCATCTAGTTATCTTGCAATCATGTGACTAGGTCACAAGGGATGACATATAATGGAACGAGTAAAGAGTACTTATCAGTAACGAGGTAGAACTAGGTATGGAGATACCAACGATCAAACCTCGGATAAGTAGAGTATCGCGTGACAAAGGGAATTGGTTTCGTATGTTAATGGTTCTATCGATCACGAAGTCATCGTTGAGTATGTGGGAGCCGTTATGGATCTCCAGATCCCGCCGATGGTTATTGATCGGAGAGGTGTCTCCATCATGTCTGCATATTCACGAACCGTAGGGTGACACACTTAAGGTTCGATGCTGTTTAGGTAGATATAGAATGTGCGTTGGAGACCGAATGTAGTTCAGAGTCTCGGATTGGATATGAGACATCACGAGGAGATCCAGAATTGTCCGGAGAATAAGATTCATATAATGGAGATCATTTTCTAGGTTCGGAAATGTCCCGGAGTGTTTATATGGGGATTCTAGAAGGTTTCGGAATGTTCCAGAAGGTTCTAGAAATTTCTATGGAGTTTACTTGAAAACCAAGAAAGGAAAAGGGGAAACTTGGGGGGGGGGAAGGAAACTCCCCCAAGCCCCCCTTGTGCGCCGGCCCTAGAGGTGGCCCTAGTGGTGGGAACCCTAGGCGCCCCCCTCCCTCTATAAATAGAGGGGTGGAGGCGCCACCCCCTTGCCCCTCCACTCCTTGCCCTAGTCACCTCTATCCTCCTCCTTCGCTCTGCTCAGGCTTAGGCGAAGCCCTACAGAATTCTCTACTCCACCACCACCACCAGGCCGTCATGCTGCTGGGATTCTGTGGAGAGATCTACTACCTCTGCTGCTCGCTGGAACGGGGAGAGGAAGGTCTGCTTCGACTCCGCACGTGTGACCGACTGCGGAAACGCTGCCGGAATGTGGCGCCAGAAGGATCGTCCACTCGATCTTGAGATCGGCAAGTGATCGTCTACATCAACCACGAGATCCGATCTCGCACAAGGCTTTCGGATCTACAAGGGTTAGTACAGATCTATTTCGTTGCACATATCTAATAGATTAGATCTTGGCTTTTATCTAGATTAGATCTAGGTTTTGTTCGTTCTTGCGGTAGAATTTTTTTGATTTCCATGCTACGAACCCATCAGTGGTATGAGAGCCGTGTCTATGCGTAGATCTATTGCACGCGTAGAACACAATGGTTTTGTGGACGTTGGTGCTCGTGCCGTCTTTTGCTTTGTGTACTTTGCACCTTGCGGTATGGTCGGATGAAGCGGCTCGGGCTAACCTTACATGTCATCGCACATGAGACTTGCTCCACGCTTGACGTGTAACTTGATTTGCAAAAGTGGCTTTGCGGGTGTCTGTTTCTCTCACCATAGTATAGATCCAATTTACACTTTGCACTTGATAACACTTGTATCAACGTTGTGGTTCAGTTTCGTAGGTAAGATCCGCTCTTATTCGAAAGCCCCAAACCACGTAAAACATGCAAATCAAATTAGAGGCGTCTAACTTATTTTTGTAGGGGTTTTGTGATGTGATATGGCCATCATGTGATTGTGATTATATTTGATGTATGCAATGATCCTTGTTGTAATATGGCAACCAGCAGGAGCCTAATGGTTGTCTTTAATTTTGTTAAGACCTGCGTGTCTATTCATCTTGTAATAGCTTTATTCCAAGTAGTTGTAATAGTTGCTAGTGATGATGGACAACCATCAAGCGGCGCCACTGACCTTGACGCAATGCTGGTGATGATGGAGATCATGTCCGTGCTTTGGAGATGGAGATCAAAGGCACAAGAAGAAAGGGCCATATCATATCACACTAATTATGAATTGCGTGTGATGTTAATCCTTTATGAATCTTGTATTGCTTAGATCGCGACGGTAGCATTATAAGATGATCCCTCTCACTAAATATCAAGTAATAAAGTGTTCGTCCTTAGTTGGCACCGTTGCTAAGACTCGCGTTTCGAAGCATCTCGTGATGATCGGATGTGATAGATTCTACATCTGCATACAACGGGTGCAAGCCATATTTGCACATGCGGAGACTAAGGTTAATCTTGACGAGCCTAGCATGTACAGACATGGTCTCGGAAGACGGAATACCGAAAGGTAGAGCATGAGTCATATAAATGATATGATGAACATGAAGATTGTTCGCCGATGAAACTACATCTTCTCTCATGAAGGTCGGACTTGGTGTAGTGGATTTGGTTCGTGTAATCACTAAGACAACGTGAGGGATGTTGGTTTGAGTGGGAGTTCACCTAGTTGATTGAAAGAATTTTGATTGAACTCAATTTATCATAAACTTAGTCTAAACTACTTGCAAATTTGTTGTAGATTATGGCGAACCTCTCCATCAATTTCAATGCATTCCTAGAGAAAGAAAAGCTTAAGAACAATGAAAGCAACTTCACGGACTAGTTCCGTGGACTGAAGATCGTCCTCAGGGCTGGTCAGTTGACCTATGTGCTCGAAGCACCGCTAGGTGACCCACCCGTAGAAGATGCCACCGATGATGTAAAGAATGTTTACGCCACTCAGAAAAATCACTACTCCACAGTTTAGTGTGCCATCCTGTACGGTTTAGAAATGGAGCTTCAGAAGCGCTTTGAGCACCATGACCCATTTGATATCATCAAAGAGCTCAGGCTCATTTTTGAGACTCATGCGGCCGCGGAGAGCTATGAGGCCTCCGAAAAGTTCTTTAACTGTAAGATGGAAGAGGGTAGCTCCGTTAGCGAGCACGTGCTCACCATGTCTGGGCACGCAAACAAGCTCCAAGAGTTGGGGATAACGATTCCTAATGAGTTAGGGATTCACCGTGTCCTCCAATCACTGCCACCGAGTTATAAGAACTTTGTGATGAACTACAATATGCACTGCATGAACAAGACGTTGCCTGAACTATCGTCCATGCTAAAAACTGCTGAAGTGGAGATCAAGAAGGAGCACCAAGCGTTGATGGTCAATAAGACCACCAATTTCAAGAAACAGGGCAAGCCTAAGAACAAGGGCAACTTCAAGAAGGACGTCAAGAAAGTTGTCGCACCTGCTAAGAAGCCCAAGGCTGGTCCTAAGCCTAAAACTGAATGCTTCTACTGCAAGCGTGCTGGTCACTGGAAGCATAACTGCCCCAAGTACCTGGCGGATCTGAAGAACGGCAACATCAAGAAGAAAGGTATATTCGATATACATGTTATTGATGTGTATCTTACTAGTAATCGTAGTAGTGCCTGGGTATTTGATACTGGTTCGGTTGCTCATATTTGTAACTCGAAACAAGAGCTACGGAATAAGCGAAGACTGGCAAGAGACGAGGTGACGATGCACGTTGGAAATGGCTCCAAGGTTGATGTGATCGCCGTCGGCATGCTCCCTCTACATCTACCATCGGGATTAGTTTTAAATTTGAATAATTGTTTATTGCGAGACGGTTACTCTTTCAAGTCTGAGAATAAAGGTTGTTCGATTTATATGAGTAATATCTTTTATGGTAATGCACCTGAGATGAATGGTTTATTCTTACTGAATCTCGATAGTAGTGATACACATGTTCACAACATAGATGCTAAACAAACAAAATTGAATGATAATTCTACATAAATGTGGCATTGTCGTCTTGGTCACATTGGAGTGAAGCGTATGAAGAAACTCCATTCTGATGGACTTCTTGAATCACTTGATTTTGAATCACTTGAAAGATGCGAAGCATGTCTAATGGGAAAAATGACTAAGACTCTATTCTCTAGAATAATGGAGCGAGCTACAAACTTGTTGGAAATAATACATACCGATGTGTGCGGTCCAATGAGTGTAGCATCGCGTGGTGGATATCGTTATGTTCTCACTTTCACGGATGACTTAGGTAGATATGGGTAGGTCTACTTTATGAAACATAAGTCCGAAACTTTCGAGAAGTTTAAGGAATTTCAAAGTGAAGTGGAAAATCATCGCAACAAGAAGATTAAGTTTCTGCGTTCTGACCGCGGAGGTGAATATCTAAGTTATGAGTTTGGCATGCATTTAAAGAAATGTGGAATACTTTCGCAATTGACACCGCCGGGAACACCACAGCGTAATGGTGTGTCCGAACGTCGTAATCAAACTCTCTTAGATATGGTTCAGTCTATGATGTCTCTTACAGATTTACCGCTATCGTTTTGGGGCTATGCATTAGAGACAATTGCATTCACTTTAAATACGACACCATCTAAATCCATTGAAATGACACCGTACAAATTGTGGTTTGGAAAGAAACCTAAGTTGTCGTTCCTTAAAGTTTGGGGTTGCGAAGCGTATGTAAAGAAGTTACAACCTGATAAGCTTGAACCCAAAGCGGAGAAATGCGTCTTCATAGGATACCCTATAAAAACTATTGGGTATACTTTCTATCATAGATCCAAAGGCAAAGTTTTCGTTTCCAAGAATGGATCCTTTCTTGAGAAGGAGTTTCTCTCGAAGGAAGTGACTGGAAGGAAAGTAGAACTCGACGAGGTTATTGAACCTTCTCTCGGATTTGAGAGTAGCGCAGCACCGGAAGATTTTTTTGTGCCTCCTGCATTAATTGGAGAGGAAGCTAATGATGGTGATCATGAAACTTCGAACGAAGTTGCTGCTGAACCTCGCAGGTCAACAAGGGTTCATACCACTCCTGATTGGTATGACCCTGCCTTGAACGTCATGTTGGTGGACAACATTGATGACCCTATGACGTATGAAGAAGCTATGGTGAGCCCAGATTATGACAAATGTCTAGAAGCCATGAAATCCGAAATGGGATCCATGTACGAAAACCAAGTATGGACTTTGGAGGACTTACCGGATGGCCGTAAGGCTGTCGAGAACAAACAGATTTTCAAAGGAAAAACAGATGATGATGGTAATGTTACCGTCTATAAAGCTCGACTTGTCGCGAAAGGGTTCCGACAAATTCAAGGAGTTGCCTACGATGAGACATTCCAACCAGTAGCGAAGCTAAAGTCTGTGAGGATTTTGTTAGCAATTGCTGCATATTTCGATTATGAGATTTGGCAGATGGATGTCAAAACAGCGTTCCTTAATGGAGACATTGAGGAAGAGTTGTATATGGTACAACCCAAGGGTTTTGTCGATCCTAAAGATGCTAACAAGGTATGCAAACTTCAGCGCTCCATTTATGGACTGAAGCAAGCATCCTGGAGTTGGAATCAACGTTTTGATAAAGTAATGAAAAACTTTGGATTTATACAAACTTATGGAGAAGCTTGTATTTACAAGAAAGTGAGTGGGAGCTCTATAGCATTCCTAGTACTATATGTAGATGACATACTGTTGATTGGGAATGATATAAAACTTCTTAATAGTGTCAAAGCCTATTTGAATAATAGTTTTTCAATGAAGGATCTTGGCGAAGCGACATATATTCTAGGCATCAAGATTTATAGAGATAGATCAAGACGCCTAATAGCGCTTTCGCAAAGTACATACTTGGACAAAGTTCTAAAGAAGTTTAGAATGGAAGAGAGCAAGAAAGGGTTCGTGCCCATGTTGCCAGGTAAGACCTTGAATAAGACTCAAAGTCCATCTATGACAGAAGATAGAGGGAAAATGAGTAATATTCCCTATGCCTTGGCCATAGGTTCTATCATGTATGACATGCTGTGTACAAGACCGGATATAGCACATGCTATTACTTTGACTAGCAGATATCAAAGTGATCCTGGAATGGAACACTAGACAGCGGTCAAGAATATCCTAAAGTACCTAAATAGGACTAAGGATATGGTTCTTTCTTATGGAGGTGATGAACAGCTTGTGGTAAACAGTTACACTGATGCTAGTTGGAACACCGATCCAAATGACTCGAAGTCACAGTCTGGATACGTATTTATTTTGAATGGTGCTGCAGTGAGCTGGAGGAGTGCCAAGCAAAGTGTTGTGGCGAAATCTTCAACTAAATCGGAATACATAGCTGGTTCGGAGGCTGCACAAGAAGCCATATGGATGAAGGAGTTCATTACTGAACTTGGCGTGGTTTCTAGTGCGTTGGACCCGATGGCCATCTATTGTGACAACACAGGTGCCATAACTAATGCACAGGAGCCAAGGTCACATAGCAAGCTGAAGCACATCAAGCTACGTTTCCATGCTATTCGCGAGTATGTCCAAGATGGTGACATAAAGATTTGCAAAGTACACACTGATCTAAATGTGGCAGATCCGTTGACTAAACCTCTCCCTAGAGCAAAGCATGACCAACACCAGAATGCCATGGGTGTTAGGTATATTACCATGTAATCTAGATTATTGACTCTAGTGCAAGTGGGAGACTGTTGGAGATATGCCCAAGAGGCAATAATAAAAGTTGTTATTATTATATCTTTGTGTTTATGATGAATGTTTACATCCCATGCTATAATTGTATTATTAGGAAACACTAATACATGTGTGTTTTGTAAACATAAAAGAGTCCCTAGTAAGCCTCTTGTTGAACTGGCTTGTTGATTAATAGATGATCATGGTTTCCTGATCATGGACATTGGATGTCATTAATAACAAGGTTATATCATTAGGAGAATGATGTGATGGACACACACACACCCATAGTAAGTGTATCATAAGATCAAGTCATTAAGTTCGTATTGCTACAAGCTTTCAAATGCATAGTAACCTAATCCTTCGACCATGAGGTTATGTTAATCACCATCACCGGATGGGTACTTTGATGACATCAAACACTGCTTCGTAACTGGGTGGTTATAAAGGTATCATTGGGTATTCTAAAAGTATGTGTTGAAGCGCATGGACCAAGATTGGGATTTGTCCATCCATATGACGGATATATATGCTCTAGGCCCTCTCGGTGGGATGTCATCTAGTTAGCTTGCCAGCATGTGACTAGGTCACAAGGGATGACATATCATGGAACGAGTAAATATTACTTATCAGTAACGAGGTAGAACTATGTATGGAGATACCGATGATCAAACCTCGGATAAGTAGAGTATCGCATGACAAAGGGAATTGGTTTCCTATGTTAATGGTTCTATCGATCACGAAGTCATCGTTGAGTATGTGGGAGCCGTTATGGATCTCCAGATCCCGCTGATGGTTATTGATCGGAGAGGTGTCTCCATCATGTCTGCATATTCACGAACCGTAGGGTGACACACTTAAGGTTCGATGCTGTTTAGGTAGATATAGAATGTGCGTTGGAGACCGAATGTAGTTCGGAGTCTCGGATTGGATCTGAGACATCACGAGGAGATCCGAAATTGTCCGGAGAATAAGATTCATATAATGGACATCATTTTCTAGGTTCGGAAATGTCCCGGAGTGTTTTTATGGGGATTCTAGAAGCTTTCGGAATGTTCCGGAAGGTTCTAGAAATTTCTATGGAGTTTACTTGAAAACCAAGAAAGGAAAAGGGGAAACATGGGGGGGAAGGAAACTCCCCCCAAGCCCCCCTTGTGCGCCGGCCCTAGAGGTGGCCCTAGGGGTGGGAACCCTAGGCGCCACCCCTCCCTCTATAAATAGAGGGGGTGGAGGCGCCACCCCCCTTGCCCCTCCACTCCTTGCCCTAGCCGCCTCTCTCCTCCTGCTTCGCTCTGCTTCGCTCTGCTCAGGCTTAGGCGAAGCCCTCCAGAATTCTCTACTCCACCACCACCACCACGCCGTCGTGCTGCTAGGATTCCGTGGAGAGATCTACTACCTCCGCTGCGTGCTGGAATGGGGAGAGGAAGGTCTGCATCGACTCCGCACGTGTGACCGACTACGGAAGCGCTGCCGGAACGCGGCGCCGAAAGGATCGTCCACTCGATCTTGAGATCGGCAAGTGATCGTCTACATCAACCACGAGATCTGATCTCGCACAAGGCATTCGGATCTACAAGGTTAGTACAGATCTATTTCGTTGCAGATATCTAATAGATTAGATCTTGGCTTTTATCTAGATTAGATCTGGGTTTTGTTCGTTCTTGTGGTAGAATTTTTTTGTTTTCCATGCTACGAATCCATCAAAAATATCCCGATTTTCACGGAGGAAGTTGACAAGCTCGCTTTCCTATTTATCATTTAACCCGGCACCAATTGTTACGGTACGGTCTTGGAACATATCATCAATTGGCACTTTCTTGGTATCCTTTGTCGCTTGAAATGACACAGTTCCATGCGGGTTACTTAGCGCCGACATATACTGCTGTGCAGATTGAGCCAATGCCGCCACCTCCTGGATTTTTCTCTTTTCTTGCGCGATCACGAGTGACTCGGCTAGGTTAGACCCGGCTGACGCGCACTCAATGGAACGTCAGAAATCACCAGTTATGGTGATCACGCCATTTGGCCCGGGCACCTTCATCTTCAAGTAACTGATGTGAGTACTTGCCATGAATTTGTTCAGAGCTGGCCTGCCGAGTAACGCATGATATGCGCTCTCCAAATTGACAACCTCGAATTCTAAATTCTCAGTTCGGTAGTTATCTCTCGTGCGGAACAACACGTCAACCCGGACCTTGCCAATGGGTTCACAGGAAATGCCTGGCACAATGCCATGGAAAGTTGTCGTCGTAGCTTGGAGCATGTTCTCCGAGATACCCAACTTGCGCATCGTGTCCAAGTACATGATATTGATGCTGCGGCCATTGTCAATCAGCACCTTTGAGAACCTCACATTGATGTTTAGCCCGATGAATGTTGGGTCCAACACTAGCGCATATGAACCAGGACTTGGCATAAGCTTGGGATGATCTTTGATGCTCCAGGTAATTTCCTGGTCTGACCAAGGCATATACCTCGTCACCGCTGGCATTACCGCATTAACTTCCATGTGTCGGCGCTGCAAGCTCTTTCTGTCTGTCTCTTCTGTAGTGAACACGCAGTAGCTCTAATGATGCTCTCTGTACTCATTTATCCCCTCATTTCCAGGGTACCTTTGATCTGGTTGATGTTGGTTTTCGACCTGATGCACTGCATCCCTTCTCTCATGGTTTTCATACCTCGGCGGAGGGGGAGGCAACATTAACTGTTGCGTGTTTGCTCCGGAGAGCAATTGCTGCCGGGGTAACTCCTGCCTAGGTTGATCGTTCTGAGGTGCCTGAGCATTCCCCGAACCACTTTGTTCTATCTTCCTCATCCACTCACACTGCCTAGTTGTGTGACCCGCTGGGTTACTCGGATTGGGCGTGTGAAATTTACACGGCTGATCCAGCATGGCCTCATAAGGATACCTCGGACGGTCCTTCTTTTCTTGCCACTGTTTCTTCTGCTCTGGCGTCCAAGTTTTCTTTCCATCGTTTCTTGGTGTCCATTGCCGCCCTCCAGTTTTCTGACGCTGATTACTCCCTGCTCCGGGTTGATCTTGATTCACAGCAGCAACTTGTTGCGAACTGTACCGGTAATCCGGTTTGTCATCTCTTCTTTTACCCCGGTAATCATTCCTCCGGGATGATCCGGCTCCATCTTGCTGGTAGTACTCTTCGTTTAACTCGCTCGACATTAGCCTAGGTTGAGTCGGATCACCCAAGGCATACGAATCCGCGATCCGGATTGTTTCTGCCAGTGTAGTTGGCATGTCCCTTTGCAACCTTTGGCACAACATACTTGCATACCTACACCCTTGCGCAACCCAAGCTATGACCTGTGACTCAATCACACCCTCACATGAATTTCATATTGTGCACCACCGGGTTAAGAACTCCCGGTTTGTATCATTATGTTTCTTCTTGCACATTGCTAGGGTCTGTGGCCTATTTGGCCTCTGATACGTACTCGAGAAGTTACTGACAAACATCTCCTCAAAATCAATCCAACAGTTTATACTTCCAGGCGGCAAATTGTTTAGCCATACCCTCGCTGGCCCCTCCAGCATTTGAGGTACGTATCTCACAACCCATCTCAAGTTGCCTGTAGCAATTTTCACTGTTGTTGCGTAGTTAATCAACCAATCCTCTGGCTTTGTGCTGCCGTCATATGTTTTTGTGCCTCTGGGTAACTAGAAGTTAGGCACCGGTGGCTCCTTCATGATCCGGGGCCCAAAACTTGCAGACCCGGAGGACCTTGACACTCAATCTGCTCTGACCTGTAAAGCCGATCTAGTTTTAACCTGGCATTGTCAGGCATCAAATTCCTGCTTCCCAATCTTGACCCTATCACGTGATAGTCCGGCCTAGGGTATCCCGCGTTCCCCATTTCCAAATCACCATCATTGTATCTATCTTGCTCCTGTGGAGCTGCTCTCTGTTGCATACCTTGGCCAGCACTGCGCTCTTGCCGTGGTATATTCCGCTGCTGCTGTTGCCCTCCACCCGCCGAGTTACGCTGTCCAACATTGCCATTCACAGCGTTTCCCTGACCGGCATTGCCTTGGTCGCGGTTACCTCGGCCAGCTTCACCTTGACTCACACTTCGTCGATCCTCATTTCTCTGCACTTCTTTTCCTTTCCCTTCCCTTGCCGGGTCATATGGGACTATCTGCTTGGTTCTCCAGGCTGAGGTTACAACCTCCTCTCTTCTTGGGCCTCCATGAGGTGACGATGCAGCTCGAGCAGATTTCTCCGGGTTACCTACCGCTGAATGAACAACTTTGGATGCCCCCAATCTTCTCGGATTTGCTCTGAGCAATTCTTCATTTTGTCTGTTCGCGATCCGAACCAACTCATTGACCCTATCTTGCTGTCTTTGTTGGGCCTCACCCGTCAAACCTTCTAACTCGGACGCAGCTGCATCTGCTACGCTGAGGTTCTTTGCCAGGGTACTATACTTTGGCAGCCCCACGGACAGACAGTTCTCCGATTCCTCAATCCTAGTATCACCTTCTTTGTTCATTTCACTAATGAGGTTTCTCCCTTTTACTTTTAAAGCATCTACTTATTTGCCTTGGCATACTCACGCAGTGTCATGTTCAACGACTGCTGAGCCGCGGCTATCTTTTTCGCACCCTCTAGTATTTTTTGCCTAGTCTCCTCTAGCTCGGCCTATGCCTGAGCCGGATCTACTACTGCTGCTACTGGATTTGCCAAGCTATCCATCGCCTACTGCAGCACATTCTCTGGCCTCTCTAGCGGAGGACCTCTAATCTTCCTCGGTGCCTTGGGCGTTACCTCCGGATCTGGTGCCGGATCCTTGCTCGCGCCAGCATCATGCGCAGTCATCATCACCTCGGCGCAGTCAGGGGTGCGAGTGATACGCACCCCACGAGCCGCACTAAGGGGTGGCTCGCCTCCCTCAACGACATGCCGTGGATGAACGCACGACACATCGACAACGACGTATATCTTGTGCACGCCGAGCTTGACAAAGAGGCCGTTGCACGGAACAGGACGCTTGCCGAAGCAGCCAGCGTTGTCGCTGACGAAATCCAGCGCTCCAAAGCGCTGAACGAGCCCGGAGACGATGCGTTCGCCGGTGCCGATGAAGTTTCCTGTCCGGATCTTCACCCCTACTAGCGCCGCTAGCCCCACGGTAGGCGCCAACTGTCGTGGTGGTGTCACGGAAGATGCCATGGATAGGTTAAAGGTGGGGACTAAATGCACTAGAGGAATCCAGGGAGGGATAGTGTGGTGATTCCACACACAGTTGCATTGTATTCAACGAGATTCCAAGGTTACAAGTGCTTTGAGCTGTATTGGGGAGAGGAGGAAGAAGGAACTCTCTTACTCTCACCATTGGCTAGCTCTCAGGAAACTAGAATCGAACCAGTAAAGACCAACCCTTTCTACAGAGGCCCTAGCCCTCCTTATATAGGGGTGGCTAGGTCTCCCATTAGGGCATACGTGGAGGCATATTCCAGGGAATATGCCTCTTCCCAAAATACTAAGCCGACCGGGTCACTTTTGCCCAGCGTCATCCCTGCAGAGGCTACGTGAGCCTCTGCGGCGCCTGCGTCATCCGACATAGGCATCGTCACCTTTGTCGGCCATGCCTCGGTGGTCCTTGCCTATGTCCGCTTTGCTCAAGCTCTGCATATAGTGGTCACCCTTTGACCAGCGAGATACCTTCCTTCTCTTGCAAGCTTGATATAACCCGGATCGTGCCTGATTTATCCGGCCACACCTGTACCTGCATACAAGTTAGATATATCCTGCCGACTTATGTCATAAGTCGGGTGAGACCCAGTTAGGTGGACATCCCCTGGTCCGGATTACTCCGTGATTCGGCCTTCCTTGAGGTTATTAGGGCAGCACTTTCTTTGACCTTGCCGTACCTCGGCTAACTCAGCCTTTATACCCCGGCGTGACACTACCCGGGGGTATCCTCCCAACATTGTTTACTACAAGAAAATGCACCCATCTACCTCTCTGAAAAGTCATATATTTCAACAGCAACCTATCACGCTTACTTGTAGCTCAAGTTTGACCCAATTTCATTAAATAGTGTCATGCGATGCAAAATCTTAGCAAAAAGTCAACTTGTTGTCAAACTCTCGGTTGTTTCACATATATTGATTGTGACCTCCCCCGCGATCGGTACGGTACCTCCAAAAGCTTTTTCATAAAACTTTCAGAGCAACCTACAATTTAGTTATACTTCAAGTTTGACCTAATTTCGATAAATCGTCATGTAGTCATTCAAGTGGGCATAATAATTAGCTAGGGAGGTTGAAAACTCAAAAAAATATGGGAATCATAAGTAAAACACGTTGGCCCACTTAATATGTCTAGAAGCTTGGCTTATGGCATTGAGATCCATGTTCTTCGAGCTTTATTTACGGAAAAGAACCATCTCGTCATCACTCGAAAAACTGAGAATGTTCTTTCATGATAGTTGGAAACTAACACCGAGGACATTGTTTACTACATGAAGATGCACCCATCTACCTTTGGAAATACATTTAATTCAATAGGAATCTATCGCGCTTACTTGTAGCTCAAGTTTGACCTAATTTCGTTAAATTGTCAAGATGCAAACTCTTAGCAAGAAGTTGAACCTATCGTCAAAACTCTTAGTGTTTTACGATATATTAATTGTGACCCCTAGATGGGTACCTCCAAAAGTTTTTTCGTAAAACTTTCAAAGCAACCTACAATTTACTTGTAGATTCAAATTTGACCTAATTTCGATAAATCGACATAAAGTCATTCGGTCAAATAGGTAGAGTTAGCTAGGAAGTTTAAAAACTCAAAAAATAAAACATGGGAATCATTGGTACAACATGTTGGTAAACTTGGCTTGTGGCATTCAGAACCAATATTCTTCGGGCATTCCTAAACGGAAAATCACAACCTCGCTCGTCATCCACTCGAAAAATTGAGAATAATTGAATGTTATTTCCTGATATAGTTGGAAAATCACACAGACGACACTGTTTGGATTTGCCGGTCTTGATCCGACGGTCAATGTTCGAAGTTATCCGTATACTATATAGTGGTATGGTATCGTATTCTAAGGGATAAGAGAAGATAAAAATAAGATAAGAAGTACTGCGAATGGCCGATCTTTTGAGTAACCTTCCCTCCCGATGTTTGGGAAGCAAGTGAAAATTTCAAAAACAGGAAAAGTTTGAATTTTTTTGCCGCCAAGGACCAAAGTGGTTTCGTTCCTACGTACTCCTCGTCCCTAGTCCACGCCAACGCGGCTGCCGAACACGCCAGAGACACAGAGCCGCCGTACCAAGGCACATGTGCGCAGTACCACGCTGTGGACCAGGGAGAGATCAATCGGGCCAGTGCGCGATGGGAAAGGGTAGGCGAGAGGAAGGGTGGATGGTGAGAGGCAGCGAAGGAGAGAGAAAACACACAATTTGTTTTGCTTGCATAGGTCCTGAAATTTACTACTAGTCGAGTGGCCGAAAGAGTACCTCGTGTCAGGAACCCATCATAACTTTCCTCTGACATCGAACCGCCTTCAACTCCTCTTCGCTGCTGCCCTCTTTTACCCTGCCTACGTTTTATTCCCTCAGCGTGTATAGCGCGTGGACAGAGGTGAGTATATGTCTAAGCAAATAAATGTGTACTAGTACTATACTAATGTACTAGTACTAATATACTTTCCTCAAAAAAAGTACTAATATACTGCTCCCTCTGATCCAAATTAATGTTCTCATATTTTTCTAGATTCGGATGTATCTAGCACTAAAACATGACTAGATACATCCAAATCTAGAAAAATGTGAGAACACTAATTTGCATCGAGGGAGTACTATTTGCTTTTTCCCTAATAAGGGCATCAACAATGTGTACAAAAGGACACCTTAAGGCCATGTATGTGGCATCCACTAAGGTTCACCATATATATTGTGGAGAAAATAGAGTTTGTATCTTTAAGCTTAACAAGGTGCACCTCAAGCTTGTGGGTTGCCCATAGAGAATAGAAAAATCATTTCCCCTCTCTACCTGTTTCATGTGATCGTTTTCAAAAGGTCTTCAAAATTTTCATGATGCAAAATCTTAGCTAGAAGTCGAACCACTCATCAAAACTCACTGTGGTTTCTGATATATTAATTAACCGCTCGATGGTTACCTCCAAAAGCTTTTTTCATAAAAATTTCAAAGAAACCTACAATTTATTACTTGTAGTTCAAGGTTGACCTAATTTCATTAACATAAACTATTATCGAAACCAAAGTATAATTAACAATGTTCATATTATACTTTTATAACTCGTTTTTCTGGATACACGTAACATGATGACACAAAAAAATATTATACTTCTTTTCTTTTTTTGAAATGTTATGAAAACCGTGTCAGCTTTGTCGGGATGCGGATGCATAGCAAGAACATGAAGTTTTCATAACTTTCGAATGTTTTTAGATGTACCGAATTTCTTCTTAGCTTCAAAAGATTTTTGGAAAATTTTAAGAGCAACTTATCGCACTTACGTTTAGTTAAAATTTGATAAGGTCGGTGGGAGTATAGTTTAAATCGAAGACCTCAAAAAATAGA
Source organism: Avena eriantha (assembly GCA_910589775.1). Taxonomy (NCBI): domain Eukaryota; kingdom Viridiplantae; phylum Streptophyta; class Magnoliopsida; order Poales; family Poaceae; genus Avena; species Avena eriantha. Next base: position 33,900,757 of record OU342746.1, on the reverse strand, counting down.
AAATTGCATAGAGGTCCATACATTTAGGACAAAGGGCGCTAAAATGTAGCAATGCAAAACAGTCGGGTGCGGGTCCTTCTCGAGCAAGCGGCCGAGCCATACCCTTCGTACTACTGTTACTCTACTTTCGATCTAGCGTGTTGTGGGTGTGCTTGGTGGCTTCCTCTTCGTAGGGTGTGAAATGGAACGACAATGGAGTAGTACGGAGTAGTGGTAAAGCTGGTCAGATCAAAGTGAAGTGCATCGAATGTGATGGGACGTACTGAAGAAACTAGACAGTATAAACAATCCCTTGTGCACCACTGTCTTTTGAATCTTTTGAATAACCTTCCCTCCGAATGTTTGGGAAGGAAGTGAAAATTTCGAAACTGTGAAAGTTTGAACTCCGACTCTAATAATAGTACTGTATGAGTACAGTCACTTTTGTCGCCAAGCCCCAAAATGGTTCCTTCTATGCAACATGCCTGATACTGACACGGAGCCGACGACAAGGCAGGTCAACACACGTGCGCATCGCCATGTTTTGGACGAGGGAGAGATCACCTAGCCGGGGTGTGGGGATGGTGACGAGGCACCGAAGGAGAGAGAAAACACAATTTGTTTTGTTTGCATACAGTAGTACTATATAGTAAAGGTCCTGAAATTTACTAGTACTAGTTCCATAATACTAGTACTACGAGGTGACTGTACCCTGTACCTCATGTCAGGAAGCCATCTCAGAGCTTTGCTCTCATATCGCACTGTCTTCAACTCCTCTTCGTTGCTCTCTCGAGCTACTTCCTCTATGCCCAAAGTTTCTCTTCTATCTCTTTGTTTCTTTTCTACAGAAATACATATTCTTCCACCCTCTGACCCAAATTAATTGACTCAGATTTGTCTAGATTTGGATGTATCTAGACATATTTTTGTACTAGATACATCCGAATCTAGATAAACTGGAGTCAAATAATTTGGGTCGGAGGGAATACTTGCTTTACCGAAAATACACTCCTCTCACTTAGAAAATTTATTTTTTCTCTTTCTTCATGGTTGGAAACTCCGAGTGGTAACATTGTTACCATGCCATGATTCACACCCATTTTACGCCCAAATATGGGACTAGCACGGACGGTGGGAGTAAAATTTACATCAAAGACCTAAAAATGTAAATAATTATATAAAGGTCCTTACATTTAGCACAAAGCCCCTAAAATTAAGAAATGGAAATAGTCGGGTGCGGCTCCTTCTCGAGAGAGCAGCTGATTGAGCCATATTCTTCATACTACTTTGTCTTTATTTGTTTTTAAAATATATGGCCAAATTTGGCGGCATCCAAATTCTTCGATATGGGATCATGAATCATTAGCATAATGTATGATGTAGATATGTCCATGACCCTGGTCGTTCGGCTTGAAATGCAAGAATGTTCATATTCATTGGCAACTAATCAACTTAAATATGTTTAAAATTTACCACTTGCTTTTATGTACGAATTTTACACGTACGGACGGTGGAGGTACATTTTACATCAAGAACCTAAAAAAGGTAAAATAACATTGATGTACATGCATTTAGCACGAAGCACCCTAAAATTAAACAGGGAAAATTCATGTTTTTCTCCTTCTTGAGAGAAAAGCTAATCGAGCCATACTCTTCATACTACTCCCTCTTCGTTTGTTTTTCAAATATGGCCCAATTTGGTGGCATACAAATTATTGGATCATGAATCATCGATATAAAGTATGATGTAGATATGGCTATAACCTTGGTCGTTTGGTTTGAAATCCAAGAGTGTCCATACTCATTCACAACTAAGCTGATATATGTTTGAATTTAGCTATTTTTTAAATAATACATTTTTTAAATAATTTCACGAATAATACACGAATTGAAAGATTTACAATTCTAGTGCGGTGCTAGCACATGCAAAGACGACTAGTCCTTATCGGCTTTTGAATACCCGACTAGGCCCTGTCTGTTTTTGAAAAGCTGACTAGTCATTGTTTGCTTTTGAAAAGTTGACAAGTCCCCATATTCTTCATATTTCCCTATAACCTGCCGGCTTTTCAAAAGTAGACATAGACTTATCATCTTTTCAAAAGCAGGCAGGGACTAGTCGGCTATTCAATAGACGATAAGGACTGGTTGGCTCTTCAACTGCCGATACCACGCTAGAATTGCAAATCTTTCAATTCTTGTATTATTCGTGGAAATTATTAAAAAATGTATTGTTTAAAAAAAATAGCTAAATTTTACCACTTCCTTTTATCTTTGAAATTTACACGGACGGTGGGAGTACATTTTACAGCAAGGACCTAAACAGGGGTAAAATTACATCGAGGTCCATACTTCTAGCACGAAGCACCCTAAACTTAAGCAGGGAAAACAATCATGTTTGGCTCCTTCTTGAGAGAGAAGTTGATCGAGCCATACTCTTCAGACTACTTCCTCTTTGTTTGTTTTCAAAAAATGGCCAAATTGGGTGGCATGGTAATTCTTGGATATGTGATCATCATCAGCATAAAGTATGATGTAGATATGGCCATGACCCCTGGTCATTCGTTTTGAAATCCAAGAATGTTCATACTCATCGAGAAATAATCTTAAATACGTTTTAAAAAGGTAAAACTACATCGAGGTCCATACTTTTAGCATGAAGCACCCTAAAATTAAGTAGGGAAAACAGTCGGGTTCGGCTCCTGCTCAAGAGAGAGCAGCTGGTCGAGCCATACTCTTCATACTACTTCCTCTCCGTTTGTTTTCAAAATATGGCCCAATTGGGCGACATGCAAATTCTTGGATATGGGATAATGAATCATCGATATAAAGTATGATGTAGATGGATATGGCCATGACCTTGGTCGTTTGGCTTTGAATCCATGATTGTTCATACTCATTCACACAACAAAGCCTAAATACGTTTAAATTTTACCACTTGCTTTTATCTTCGAATTTTACATGGCGTTGGGGGTACATTTTACAACAAGGACCTAAAAAGGGGTAAAATTACATTGAGGTCCATACTTTTAGCATGAATAAAGCACTCTGAAACTAAGCAGGAAATTGGCTCCTTCTCGAGAGAGAAGGTAATCGAGCCATACTCTTCATACTACTTCCTCTTGGTTTGTTTTCAAAATATGGAGAAATTTGGCAGCATGAAAATTCTAGGATATGTGATCATCATCAGCATAATGTATGATGTAGATATGGCCATGACCTTGGTCGTTCGTCTTGAAATCCAAGAATGTTCATACCAATTGACAACAAATAATCTTAAATAAATTTAAAATACGTAAAATTACAACGAGTCCATACATTTAGCACGGAGCACCCAAAAATTAAGAAGGGAAACAGTCATGTTTTGCTCCTTATCGTGAGAGAAGATGATCAAGCTATAATCTTCATACTACTTCCTTGTTGTTTGTTTTCAAAATATGGCCAAATTTGGCGGCGTTCAAGTTCTTGGATATGGGATCACCAATCATCAACATAAAGTATGATGTAGATATGGACATGACCTTGGTCGTTTGTCTTGAGACCCAAGAATGTTCATACTCATCGACAACTAATAATCTTAAATATTTTTAAAATTTTACCACTTGCTTTTAGGATCGAATTTTACACGGACAGTGGGAGTATAATTTACACCAAGGACATTAAAAGGGGGAAATTACATCGAGATCATTACATTTAGCATGAACTACCCCAAAATTAAGAAAAGAAAGAAAATAGTTAGGTTCGGCTCATTCTCGAGAGAGCACATGATAGAGCCATACTCTTCATACTGCTACTTCCTATTCATTTGTTTTCAAAATGTATTGCCAAATTTGGTGGCATGCAAATTCTTGGATATGGGTCATCATCAGCATAAAGTGTGATGTTGATATAGCCATTACCTTGGTCATTCGGCTTGAAACTCCAAGAATGTTCATACTCATTAACAACTAATAATCTTAAATATGTTTAAATTTTACCACTTGCTTTTAGGTTTGAATTTTACATGGACGGTGGAAGTACATTTTACATCAAGGACCTAAAAAGGTAAAATTACATCGATGTCCATCCATTTAGCACGAAGCACCCTATATTAAGCAAGGAAAACAGTTGGCTAGGAAGCTTTTGAGCTCATATAAATTGGTAATCAATCATAAGTGTATCAAGGTCCATGCTTTGTCTAAAAACTAGGGTTGTTGTTGTGGTACTCTGAGCCATTTTTCTTTGTACTTTCTTATAGAAAAAATCTTGTCGCTTTCAGTTTCATTGTTCCTATAAGTTGGAACCTATGGTTGCCACTATTTTTCACCTTGCTAATATGCACACATCTACCAAATATGGGAACATTACAATACAATACGATGTGCACATGGTTGTTACCGTTATCGTTCGGCTTGAAACCCAAGAGTGTTCATACACCATGGGCCATATATATTGTGTAACTATTTTTCAGTGCAAATAGTAGTACACGCAAGAAGACGCCATGAAGAAGGATTCAATTTTAGGTTTTCATTATTTTTGTTCATAGTTAGCGAGGATCAAATTGTCCACATGCATATTTGTAGCAAGAATTTTAATATTCCTACAGAACTCTCGTTGGTTTTTGAAGTATTGACCGCCTCGGTACCATAAAGACTCAAAGAATGTTTGTAACTTTTTAAGAGCATTCTATCATGTTTACTTGTAGTTCAAATTTTAAAATTATTTTTTATTCCTAAATTTTGGAAACTCCTAGTACTGGTAGCATTATTGTTCACCATGCCAAGATGCACTCGTCTACCAAATATGGGAACATTACCACAAAGTATGTTGTACATATATATAAGGCCATTTAGCTTGTCTTTCGGCCTGAAGCCTAAGGATATGTTCATACATGGCAGGCCATGTGGGGCCCCCGGATTAATCCTCCGAGAATCCCTGTTATGCATACAACCACGATCCCATGATCAGTTAGTCGTGGCACATAACCGACAAGTATCAAAGTAGACATCCAATACATAACGAATACATGACATACCTTATTTGCCATTATGGCTACATCAATCAACAACAGCAGAACTTCATTAAGCGTAGAGCCCGAGCCATGCCATAACCTACATGCAACTGACTGGGAGAACGGTCTAGCTCGCATAGTCGTCAACTTCATCCTCTTCTTGAAATCTGACCAAGTTAATAGCTAGGGACAATGCCGGTGAGTACTTTGAATGTACTCGCAAACCACCTTAAGATAACAATAATAACAAGACGATGTGCATTATGGTTGTGGTAGTAGGAGCGCTCCAAGAGAGGTTCTTTTCTCACATAGTTTCTCTTGTAGATATAGAATCCACATATCTTTGTTGAAAACCTTCGTAAACATTTTGGAAACCTTTTTGAAAAGTTTTGGAAAACATCAGGACTAGGTCACCCATTTGTTCCCGTCTTCAGGTCGTCCCACGATCGAACACCTTTCTCCTCCTTCCGACCATCCCATGGAAAAAACCTTTCTCCTTTACGACCATCCCATGGTCAAAATATTTCCAAATCCATTGCTTTTCAGAAATCCTTTTTGAAATCAAAACCAGCACCACTCTACAGCAACCTTTCCAACCGTCCATGACCATGGACACGGCTATTCGCATAGATTTACACTCTATAGAGGTTGTACACTTTACCCACACCATCCGGGTACACTACCCTGATCTACACCGATCGTGGGTCGAGTAACCGATCAAGACTCTCCGGACGCCCACTCCAGTATAAGTGCCTACCCTACGAGTGTTATTCCCCTCAAAACCGGGACGTCGGGTACCGAGGACCAACTGGAGCGCTTTTTCCACTTTTCGAGTGTGCGCTTTCAATGAGGGGCTCATAGTAATGCGTGGAGGCCCGCAGACCCTTCGTTCCTTCTCCGGGTCGATGTCCCACATGGACCTTTATCGGAGAAGGCCAACGCTCCTGGGATCGCGATCCCCTGTAGTAGTTACAAGGCAGCTTGTACCAGAATAAACACCCATCAAATCTAGCCTTGTCCCATTCTAGAGTAATGTGGTTGCACAAGGTTAGTTGTTCTAGCAAAACTGCAAAGAACAGGGTACATTTTCATAAACCTTTTTCCTCCATCTTTACTTCAGCATTTTGTAAAACAAAAACTTTCCTTTCTCAACATCTCTTGGGAGGTCCCACCTCACCAAGGTTTTATCATAAAACATTTGGTAAAACTTTTTCCAGGGTCTTCCCATCCTCTAGCTTTGCATTGGCTAAAACAGGGTCTCAAAGAGGGGTATGGTGTATTACACCATCTACCACACTAGGGACAAGTAGGTGTCATCAAGGGGGGGGGGGGGCGTTGCACTTAGTAGTACAATAGTGTAGTAGTATTCATCAACATATAGTAAAACAGTGCAATTTTTAATAAACGGAAGATAAAACATGCATAAGTAAAACAGTAGGACAAAGCCTATGAGCAAGAAGGTGTCTTGCCTGATGATCAGCAATATGTCCTTGGACTTCTTCTTCAGATAACCAAGAATACCAATAATAATAAGACCTCTTCTTCTCGGCGTCAATACACGGACAAGTATCGTCATCACCGAGTATACATGCAAGCAAACCAAGCCAAAATCAACACAAGTCATACAAGCACCAATACATACAGCAAACAAATTACAATACAAGAGTACAAATCATTAGTGGTGTTGAGAAAATGGATTAGGTGGATTGGGAGCATGTCTTGGAACATTTGAAGGAAACCATATGGGTTTAATAGTCTAGAAACTAGGGATGAGAGGGTTTTAGCCCAAGGACTTATTCTATAAAGTACCATTGTAAAAACATGATACCAGTATTGATGAAATGAAACCAACAAAAGTGGTTTCACTATTATATCACTTACCAAAGATTTATAGTGATTTTTTATAGTGAATAAGACTCTAGTTTTAGGAAATAACTCACCAGAAAAGTTCTGGAGCTCCAAAAATTATTTCCTTGGATGGTCAGGTAGAGCTTGATGTACTGGTTCAAAGAGAGTTGGAAACATGTCAAAATATTTACCAGAATGCCCTTAGGAAATTCCCAAAGGCAGTTCTGCAGTTGTTTTGTCTTTTTCACCAGATTTAAACTACAATAGCTTTTGATTTGATTCCAAGGACACATGGTGGGCATTTAGATTAAATTTCTGAAGAATTTGGAATCAACCTTTTTGGAGTTGTGGAACTTCTGTAGTCCATTTATTGGTGAATCAGATGTGCACAGAATATTTTATTTCACCAAAATTCAATTAAGGCTCAAATAATTATGAGCTCCTGTATTTCAAGGATATGGATATGTATGTGTACTGGGTATTTGAAATAGGTCAAAACATATTATGGTGTGTTAGGGCTGTTTTTGCAAGTTTTGCTACAGTTAGACTATATTTCAAGTTGGCATGAGACAAGGGACATGAGATAGGTACCTGGGATACCTACCAAAGGCATTTTGTTTTACTCCAATTGGAGAAGTAAAACTCATAGAAAGAATTTATTAGTGAAAAGGATACATCTGAGGGTTTAATTTACTAATAGCATCCTAGAAAATATTTTAGTTACTTTCTGTTCTGCACGTTGCACAAAAAAATATGGTACTTGGTAAAATTAGATCTGGGCATTTTGGCTCGATTTCCATTTTCAACATGATTTAAACCATAGTGCCAAAAACTGGATCTAGACAAAAGAATAAAACACCGCGGCTTGCTTGGCTGGGATCGGGGTTCATTGGGCCGGTCAGGGGAAATCAGCCCACGGCGTGCCAGGCGACGCGCAGGCGGGGTGTTTGAAATCCTGCGGCGCGGGTCCCGGCTGTGGGCCACAGCGGGCGACGGAGGGGGTATGGGGCACCTCTGGCCGTTCGATCAAGTGGCGATCAATGACCGGGCTTCGTCTTCCCCAGCGAAACATAGCAGCGGCGGCGAAAACCCTCACGACGTCAGAGGCTAGTCGGGGAGGGCTCACCGAGGCACGCCGACATCGGAGGGGTGGCGGAGGAGGAGCGGCGTGGCGGTCCAGAAGAGGGGTGACAAAGGCAGGTTCAGCGTCTAGAACGGTCTCACGCGGGTGCATCCGAGGCGAGTTCGCCGGAGCTCCGCGGCACACCAGAGCGAGAGATCCCTAGGAAAGGAAGGGAGGAAGGTCAGATGCATAGGATCATGGGTGGTTAAAAAACGTCACATGCAGAGGGAGAGGATCAATGGAGAGAGCACCTGGGCCAAACCTTGAGAAGGGGCCAAAGGGGCGAGCCCTTCCTCTCCAGGAACATGCAGGTACATGAGCTCGGTGGTAAGGTGCAGGGGAGCTATATGGGGGGTGTGGAGAGGATCTGAGGCACTGGGGAAGGTCGGGGTCGACCCTGTACTCCACTACTCGAAGGAGATCGAGATGAGAGCTTGTTCTCCTCCATGGCGATGGGGAGCACGAGATTTGGATCTAGGGCTTGAGAGGGGTAAGGGGATAGGGTAGGGGTGGTTTGAGAGATGAGGGGAGAGTTGTGCTGGCCTCCAGTCCTTTAAACCAAATGGAGAGGTCCATGGTGAGCTTGGTGCATGGGGGAGCTTGGACATGGTCCATGGCCTTGCCATTGGGCAATGTGGGCGGTGGAGGGGTGTGGTGGGGTACTGGAGTCGAGCAGTGAGTGGTGGGAGGATGGTGGTTGCTGCTGCATAATTATTTCCAAGATTTGCAAGATATGCATATCTCTCTGTCCAAGAGTAAAAAACAAGGGGAGGGAAGATGCTACAGTTCCTGGCCGACCAGAGGGATGAGAGGTGTGATGTGCAAGTTTGTTTGACCAAAATGGTGTAGGTTTGGTGGGTTTTTGATTTGAGGATTTACTTACTTGGCAATTATGATCAAATAGGTGGTTATGAAGAAAGTCCAAAAACTTGCATTGGACAAGATGAGGAAATGGTACTTCAAGATAGATGAGGTTAAGGGACCTCTCTAGGAATTATTTGGGATTTTTCAGAGGATTTTAATTCCACTTACAATTATTTATTCAAAAAGTACAGAAGTAGTTTCTAGAAAATCATTGGATAATTTTACATAGGACAAGGTTGGTTTTTGGTTTGAGATGGTCCCAAATGTGAATACACAATTAGGGGAATTTCCCTAGATTTATTGGAAGATAAAAGTATTTAAAACAATTATTATTCCAATTCAGCCATTTAACAAAATGGGTAAAAAGAAATAATAAAGCTCTTCAAAAATATTTATTTTTTATGTGGGAATATAGGGTATGATATATGGGCCTCAAAAGTGCATAGAGTTGGGGAAGTGTTTTGGCAAAAACCAAACTTTTCTTTGGGAAAGGAGTTTTGGAGATTTTGACTATTAAAGAGATTTAGATTTGGAGCCATAGTAATTATGGATAATATTTGATTAATCTTGATGATCAAGGTAGATGATGTGTACAAGGTGTATCAAGCATTTTTCACCTTGGGAAGTGGAAATCCAACTTGAATTTGATAGAGAAACAAGGAATTGAGGATCTAGGGTGATGTTATTTTTATACCACCAAAACCTTGTTGGATCTTGGAGCTCAGAGCTCACCTTGAGGCAAGGGATATATGGATAGTTAGACCAAGTCACATAGATGATTATGGCAGAATGAGTTTGGATTGGTTACATTTCAGGTGGTCTGGAAGTGATGGCAAACTTTGTTGAAAATAAGGCTGCCATACCAGATGAGTCATGATGCCTTATAAACCATGTGGGTTTAAGGAGCACAAAGATCCACTTGGAACAAGTGAAGTAGATGTTGATATACATATATGAGTAGAACAAAACCATGCATATAGTTGGTACATAGAAGGTGGGATGGTGGTGTGAGCTTCTATCAAGGTAGGCATGATGACTAGATTGGCAAGAATAGTTATTTTCTTGCCTGCAAAACCATTAAGAACAAGTGGGTTGGAGGATGATCTAAGCCAGGGCAAGAGTGGGCCTTGGTACTTCTTAGGATGGTTAACATGATGGTTCAAGTGCATTTCCAAAAATGCACATGGGTTGAGAAAGGGAGACATTCAAAAAGGTGATGTTGAAACAGTTTCCAGACTCATAAAGTGGTTTTGAGGATTTTGACTAGAGTAAGGAGGGGATGTTTTTGGATGGTTGCAAGGTACCCAAGAATCATAAAGTGGATGATGTTGAAGTGTGGGAAGAGTATGAAGGATCCATGCTTGATATTGGTCATCATTGACTTGGAAACTTCTAGAAGGGATCACTTCAGAATTGATCTGGTTAAGGGTTTAAGATGATCAACTAGTACCTAGAGATTAGATCCTGCTTTGTATTCTTGTTTAGGGTGTGGTGGTTTGGAAAACTCTTGATCCCAGTGATGATCTCCTAGAGTAGCTCATACTATATCCTAAGCAATCAAGTCAAACAGCAGATCAAGGCAACTCATCTTACAAATTGGGATGTTACAGGCCATATTTTCAATTACATTTTTTTTAATGCGAACTCTCTTGATAAAAATCATTTTTCACACCAAGTAGGACAAGTTAGAGGTCACCGTGCAGTGTTTTTTATTGTTTTCAAATAAAAGACAAATTTTCTACATGCAAATGCTTAGCAAGAAGTTGAATCCAACAAATTCATTGGTTTACGATATATTGATAGTCTGTGTGTGGGTACCTTTAAAAGATATTTGTATAACTTTAAGAGCAATCTACTACTTACACATAGTTCAAATTTTATCTAACATTGATAAATCAGCTTAAATTAGTTTAATAATGTGAAGTTCACTAGGAAACCTTGAGAACTCAAAAAAGTTCATAATCATAAGTGAATTATGTATAAACTTTGTCTTTAAACTAGGCTTATGGCATTCCGAGGCATATTCACCGTGCTTGCTCTCAGGAAAATAAATCTCGGGTAAATAATAATCTGCTTAAAGTTTATGATTAATCGGGGTGTTTTTTTGTGCGAGGTGTAATAAACAGACATATATCATTAGTCCTACACTTTAAAAGAAAGTCTTTGATGGACATTTGGATATGTGAATGAAACGTCAAATCTTATGTACAAACAAGTTATGTTCAAAAACTAGTTTATTACGACCAAATAAAGCCTTCAAAAATTCAATGTACGACGGACTGTTATGTTGGTACCTTTGTGTAAACATTGATGTTTCATGTGAAATAAGTCTCTTACATACCAGCTACATGCATCCAAAAACTATTGCGGGCGATAAATATCGTTAGTATCTAGTTTTTAGCATCATTCAAATCTTTGTGTGTGAATGGGAGCAATGGCATTCGGGGACCACTTGTCAATCTTGCTACCAATGAGGTTAAATCGGTCATTGCAGGAGTAACTAGCCAAATTTGTGCATATTACGCTAAAAATCTGTTAAAATGTGCAAAAATGACGTCCACCAAGTGCTTTGTACAAAAGTGCGATGAAAATATGGTGGATCGTGCAATTTCCTCTATCTAAAAAAATGTTTTATACTACTTCCTCCGTCCCAAAATATAAGGTGTCTAAGGATTGGTCAAAAGTCAAAACTTGCTAACTTTGACCAAATATTTAGAAAAAAATATCTACATCTAGAATATTGAATGGACATATTAAGAAAATATACATTATGGTGAATCTATTGATATTAATTTAGTATTATAAATTTTATATTTTTTGTGTATAATCATGGTCAAACTTAAAAAATGTTGACTTTTGACTAATCCTCAGGCGCCTTATATTTTGGGATGGAGGGTAATACAAAGTATTGTACTGTACTTACTACTAGCAAAATAGGTACTAGATAGAAGTTTGAAACCAAAGGGTACCCACTATTTTAGTCGGTTCAAAGAAAAACTAGTTCGTCAAAAAGTGATGATGTGTGAAATGTAGTTTTTTTTGTAGTATAGTACTACTAAAGCTGATAGAGGGTTACCCACTCCCATTCTCTAATAAATCCTCCCCCACCATTCCCTCTCTCGCTATCACATTCCTGCACTCACCTCACGACTCTCAATTGTTAACCCAGTTGTTGCCTCGATGGAACTAATGCCAAAACCTTTGTTTATGGTTGAGCTGGGGTCCTCATCAATCTCTACTTTGGAGCTGCAGGTGGCTTGTTCCATTCTGATGGCTTCAGTGCCCTCTCGGAAGCGTCCTTCGCCTTTCGCGTGTGTGCGGGTCGTGCCCAAGGTGAGGCGTTTGTCGTCCTTACGGTTTCGGCCGGTCGCGCCAAAACCCTCGTCGCCCGCTGAGCCATCGTCCAAGCCTCCGATGTCACTTGTGTTGGGAACGCATGCTCTTGCAGTGGCGGACGCATCCTTTTCGTCTGTAGGTTGGAATCTCATTCCCATAGTGCCAAATTTCAGAGTGTACGCAGTGAAACCCCTATTGGTGGTGCCCCCTTCATCAGTGATTGTATGTGCTTCTTTTGTGTATGTGGCTTGTACTTCGTTAGTGGCACCTTGTTCATGTGCTCAACCCATCGACACCTGTGCAAGTTCACGCCCCCCAACTACAACAAGGTTAGATCTGAATGATTGGGGCTTTAACCCAAATCCGACGTGCATTTAGTCAGATTTTTGCAATGTGTACTGCAGGTCCTTTGATGAATTGCTTAGTTGTATGTCATATTCTTGATAATTGTCTTTTGTGATGTTCTTTATACTCCCTCCGTCTAGAAATAACTAACTTGACTTTGCCTAGATTTGAATGTATCTATATTTGTCTTTTTTGCTGTTCTGCTTAGTTATGAAATATTCTTGATGACGATGATGCAGGGTTTTGTTTTGGTACTTAGATGATGCATTGTGCTATTTAGGAATTTTCCATGCCACGTTGTGCTTTTTTGGTATTTTTGGTATGATGCATTGTGTCATGTCTCCTCACTATGTTGTTTTGTCCATTTTGATCTACGTTCTGCTGTTTAGGATTAAATGATATGCCTTCTATCTATTCAGATTATTTCAATTATCCATCAGTTTAGGTAATTTTGATTGTGCAGACACTGTTTATTAAATTTAATTACATAATACCTTTTGCTGTTTTAGTATTTTTGATGATGCACTGCATATATGCTGTTTTATCTATCCAGATAATGCATTGTGTTGTTTTAGCCATTCAAATTATGCACTGTGCTGTTTTTTTTGCGGGGGATATGCATTGTGTTGTTTAATCAATCTAATTAAATGTTATGCCTTCTACCAGTAGCTATTAAGATAATTTTCAGGACCCATCAGGTTAGGTTATTCTGATGATGCATTGTGTTGTGTAGGCTAATTTGTTTAGCTAATTTTGATGGTGCAATGACTCACCGTGATCTTTAGTCAATTTATACAATGCATTATGCTATTTTGGTAATAGCAAAGGACTAACGCAATGGTAATTTCCATGTAGGACAACCCAGTTGTAATGCCGAACTTAGACTACATCCTTGACCGGACTGCTCCAGCTCTAGGTGGCTATGAAGTGTTTGGAATATGCCCTAGAGGCAATCATGTATGACGTTATTCCCAATGTATTCATAAAGTTACTGTCCATGTATGAACTACTGATATGTATCATTGAATATGTGACTCGATTGTGGAACTATATATTCATGTTGTTTATACTAATTGTCCTTGGTCGTTGAGGTTGTGATGGACACAAAACTTAGACTAATGTGAAAGTCGGCTGATGACTCGGTTCCACTTGTCATGGGCATAGGTATGTTATTCCGACTTACAGGGATTCGGCTAAAGAGTTTAGCGAGTCGGACTGACGAATAAGTCGTCATTTGTATATCTCAATCAATGTAATCCTTAGACCTGAGGTTATTGCACAATCCGAGTTGAGGATCACCGACATAGGTTCTGTCAAACGCTGTTCTGTTACTGGGCAGTTATAAAGGTGGAGTTCGGGTCGTCTGAGAATCAAGGTGCGTGATGTGAATAACCAAGATGGGATTTTGCCCCTCCGTCTAGAGAGATATTCTATGGGCCCTCTCGGAAGATATGATTCAGAAAGTATGGCCATGCATGACTCGGTTAAGTGTTAACCGAGGCAATCGACTAAGAGTTAGTCGGATGAATAACTTATCTCGGATCGAGAAAGCGAGTCGAACTATTTAAGGGATGACGATGATTCGCCTATAGTTCGACAAGGTATATTGTGAGGCAAAAGGGACTCAGACGAAAGTCGCATTGGAAGGTATGTCGTCCTGACTCTTTGGTACTTGGGAGTTGACACATTCTGCTAGGAGCCTCTACCAACAGATCGGTCACGAGTGAGACTTGGATCGTGTCCGGGTCACCATGAGCCTGTCGGGTCACACACTTAGGAGCGGTAGCATATTTGGGTTGGACCCAAAACGAAAACGGACAGAGTCAGTGAGTTGGACTTGCAGTGAATAATATAAGCCTTTTAGTTAATTGGACACAAGTGAGAGGAGCCCACTTGCACTCCCTATATAAGCTGGGGCTCAGGTGCTTAGAGCACACGGTTAGGTCACTCCATGTGTTGGAAACCCTAGCTCCAGTGTAGTCCAGCCCTATCGCCGCCGTACCGGACCTAGTAGTCCATCGCCGGTGCTCCTCCTCGTACGTGTGGATACTAGCGGAGGTGTTGTATGTTCAGCACTTCGACGATCATGGATTAGAAGGGATCGTGAGGATCGGAACGGATCGTGAGGACTTCACTACATCAAGCGACGTGCTTCATCGATTCCGCAACCGCGCGTCTAGTGGTAATTCTCGTGGCCTACTACCTCAGCTAGATATTGGGATCACCGCGTAGGAAAAAGTTTTGTTTTTCTCTGCGTAGCCCAACATGAATATTCTCTCCCCATCATACCAAGGAAGTTGAAGCTACCGGGCAAGAGATCGGATGCCTTGGCAAGGGAAAGTGTTGCCAGGTCGGTCGCTAGTTATGCCAAACCAAGAAGACGCCCTAGGTCGGTTGGACACCATGCCATGGCGGATCGTCCTAGGTGCTTCTACATCCAATTAGTCCAGCATGACTTGTATATACTTATCATCCTGACTTACTTCAAGCCTTACTTGAAGGGACGCGCCTACCCACAACTAGTGGTGGTCCAAGCATGCGAGGAATGCGAGTGGGTTGTCCATGCCAACCACAACAAAGACCATATCGTCCTGGACAAAGAGTGGGCTACCTTTGCTGCTTTCCATGGGTTGAAGGAGTGTGACTAACTTATGTTCAAGGTCACCGCAGACAGGTTCAAGTTGAAAATCTACGACCGCATCACCTCCTGTAGGAAGGTGTTTGTCTGTCGTGAGCACGCACATCTTGTTTAAGTACCAATTTGGATCTACGGATTTTCAAATGAATTTTGGAGGAATTCGATACATAGTATTTTTTTTCATAAAGAAGCCTTTTGGATGAAAGGAATCATACCTCCAGAATTCATATAGATTGCATTTCTATGCCCCAATCCCATAGGAATTTCAACATCCACTTTTTTGTACCTCCGACCTTGTTATCCTGTGTTTTGAAAATTTCCTCCGTGTTTACTGTGTTTCATTGAAATGAATTTAAGCCAACATATTTGTACCTCCGACCTTGTTATCCTGTGTTTTGAAATTCTGTGATCCAAAGAAAGTTATTTCCTCTGTTTTGCAATCCATTGTTTTGTACCAGTGACCGAGTCAAATTCCGGCGTTTTTAAATCCTGTTATCCAAAGAAGCCCAAAGTTATCTTTATGTTTTCCGTTCGATCTTTTGGTGACCATTTGTGATGCTTATGCGTCAGGCCCTAAGTATATTCAATGTGACTACTACTACTACCCCCTCCGATTCATTGCTAGATACGTCCAATTCAGCGATGAGTAAATATGGATGGGAGGGAGTACTACTACTACGAGCAAGAGACCTAAACGGTGGAGCAGTTTTGATTAAAATATTCTTGGATTTGTGTGTAGTACAAGACCCAGAGGCGAGTTGATTAAAAATATTTGCCATAATACTTTGAGGCATTTTCATTGGCCAGAGCACTAGTAGTTTGGAGAGAAAAATTGAAAAAAAGCTGCTACATGGGACCCACGCAAGAGACCTAAACGGTGGAGAAGTTTTGATTTTGGTAGACTCACATCAAGTTATTTTCTTAGCTCATGCCCAAGCCTTAGCACACTGCACAATTTTTGCAGCTAGTTTCGATCGCTTGATGGACCAACGAGATTTCATGAAGGCCGGTGACAAGACCCAATAATTTTTTTTGAACAAGCGAGACCCATTACTTGATGTTTTGCTTCTTCTATTCACTCTCCTCTCTCCTCCTAATAGTACAACCTCACTCCGCCTTCGCAGAAACCATTATCTTCTGCTGCTCCTCCCTTTCTTCTCTACTTCTTTATCTAGCCATGCCACAAAATATTCTGTCTCATCGAAACAATAGCAAGATGGCGGTGGTTAGAACCATGGAGAAATCCCGCCGGCAGGGTGACCTGCAGGCTCGGACCAAGAAAGGAGACCAGCCATGGGGCGAGGACTCGTCTTCGCGCATGTATCCGAAGAGCGGCTATCACGGGGACCAAGAGTCCGGGTAGTTTGTACTTCCTTTGATTCCTGGGCTGTCTGATCCTATTATTGAACCGTCTATGTACATCTTCCAGGGCAGGCGGCTCGAGCATCTAATTTTCCACCCCACGGGTCGATAGCACGACGGATATCTCTGACGCGTACGATGCCCTCATGCCCGCTCTCAATCGAAGAAGAGAGGTATTGTAGTCACTATACATGTATTGAAATTTTTTGTTCTTCTCTGCATGCACTCCATTCTCTCTTACTGATGATGCATTTTCCATGCAGGAAGTCAGGGCGAGAATCTCGGCCAGAGTAGATGAAATCTACAGCCATAGCATCAACATTCTTTAGAAAAACTTCGAGCTCAACCTAGAGTGTGATCGCCTCCGAGCTGATTTGGCTTTTCAAATGAAGATCGCACGATCTTATGAGCGTGACTCCTTCATGCTTCGCGCTGAGTGTGAAAATTTGAACAAAGAAGTCACGGTGCACCGCAGCCAGCAGCTCCCATTGCAGAGATCATCCAGGTCACGCCCTGCTAAGTAGGAAGAGAGAAGCAATCTCATGTTGGCCACTGAGGTTGCGACCATTGCCGAGGTCCTCGAGGCCCTACCTCCGCAGGGCAGCCACAGTGTTGCAATTGCCAAATCTTGGAGTAGGAACAAGGAAGGGGGAGGACTTGCCTACGTGGCCCTCCTTTTTCTTTCTTTTGGGTGCATGGATCTTTTTTTCTCATCCGTCCGCGCATAATTATATTGCACGCTTTAGCGTTTGAATGCGCTCTGTGGAGCTTTTGTAACGATATACTTGTCGTATAGTAGTCACTGTTTAGTGTACATGTTACATTAAAATTTAGTCAAATATGTGACATCCTTTTTAATTAGGTTGGAGGGCATTTTTAGAAAAATTAGGCTGTAGGGAGAGTATGTCTGATAAATCAAAAATAATTAAATAGTCAATGAGTGATCTTTAAATTTGGTCATACTTTCTACTTTTTCAGATGTGTAGGGATCTGGGATCCAGTGTCTAGACAAGAAAATGCACCGTCAGCATCGGGGACACCCAGCTATTTTCTGGACTCTAGAGTACTTTGTGTCACAAGCACAGCTACCCCTATAGTCTACCCACAGACAGCCAACGATTCCTTGCATAGGCATTCCTGCTAGAGCCTTCGTAGGGAAGGTATCCACTTTGACCCGTTGATTTCGGATTGCACGGTCAAGATTGCTAGACGTTGAACTCTATTTCCCTAGATGATGTTTGTACTACTACTATGTAAAAATAAACTTATGTGTGAGTTGTGTTGATTAGAGAGGGTCATCAGCGTATGGGGGCCTCGACCGCACAAAAAAAGGTTTGCCACTCAATCAATTGTGCTCACATCTACCATTAAATGTGAGCATTTTACCAGCTCGACTGCCTCTATGCACTAATCGTCTATCCATCTAATCACTCGATGTATAATTTAAAGTGTTCAATTCTATGTATCTGACAAATGATTCTTCAAACTGACAACCTAGAAAACTCCTCTAGAAAGAGAGAAAGAGAAATTACTTATGATGTTAATTGGGTGTGTAGTATTACCTCTGTATGTAAATACAAATTAGCGAAAGTACTTAATCACTAACGTGTACAGTAACTAATTTCGTGTGTTATTTTATAGTAAAAATACTTCAGTACAAATATGTAAAACTATGACAGAAGAAAATAAGTGGTTTCGTTTATGCAGTGTAGCGAATATCATTATTTATCATGACAACATTGCAAATTTATAATATTGCCGTACTCTCTCAATATGAAACTTAGATTTGTCTAGATTCACAAGTATATAGATCGAGTATATAGATCATATGTACATTGTAACATTTAGAATGTAGGGAAAGAATGATGAAACTTATCGTTGTTCATGGAGAGGTATATGTACATTGTCTGCCTGAACATCAAATGTGAACAATGCAAAACCAAAATTGTGCATGTCGACAGTCATGCAAAACCATCCATAGTACTGCATCCATTAAAAAAATACACGATATCTTGGTAAGCTCAAAACATGTTTGGGAGTACTTCTAAAATACCCAAGAGATGTTTAGTTCTAATAAGTTGACCAAGTATTGCACCAAATTTCTAAATTATGCAGGATATTAGTATGCTTTAATAAGGTAAAGTATTCGAGTGCACGCAATAAAATAGTCGTGCGAAGCATGCATTCACTCCTGATCACCGTAAGTAAAAGTTTGAACTCGTGGAGCGCCAAAATCACATCGCGCCAGCTATCCCGATTAATGGTCTTCTACTACAGTAACCTATACATCTACCCCTATAGTCTACTCTGGGACACCCAGCGATTGCTTGCATAGGCGTCCGTGCCAGAGCCTTCGAAGGCAAGGTATCCCCTATGGCCCATTGATTTGGGATTGACGGACAAGATTGCTAGACGTCCAAAATCATGTGGTCCCCACTCCCACGCGCCCCTCCATTTCAAACACTGCGAAGTTTCTGGCACCCCTGTGTTTCAAACGATACCAAAATCACGTGGTCCCCACTCCCTCGCGCCCCTCCATTTCGAAACTGCGAATTCTAGCGCCCCTCCATTTCAAATGATACCAAAATCACATGGTATCCACTCCCTCGCGCCCCTCCATTTCAAACAATGCGAAATCTCTTGCGCTCGGAACCTCCCGCAGCACTTCTCCGCGGCTGGCTTTGCCCGCCGGAACTCGACACAATCCACTCTTTAGCCAACAGTATACCAGAGCTGCATCAGATGCAGTCTCATCCAAAGCATCATTGCCTCTTCATCAACGTCCACCGCACCCGACCTTGGTCACCGAGTCCGTCGTCGTTCACCTCACCTGATTTCCTTTTCCCACTTTCCTCTCCACGGGGCCGAATCCGTCAATGACTGCCCAAGATCTGCATCAACACCGGTGGCATCCTTCCCACCCGTACCTTACCTGAACCGCCGTGCAGTGCACCGATTCAACCTCGTCCACAACGGTCAAGCCGGCATCGAGCGCCGAAAATTTTCTTCCCCGATGCAAACAGCCGGCGCAACCGAAGCACCCTGGGTGACAAGGATGTCACTCGCGTCCGTACAGATGATTATTAGAACCCTATTCGACCATGGTAACCAAATCACCAACTCTTTTTTTGGTTTGTCAGCAGTACAGCAGGTTCAAGCTAGTCGCAGTGAACTACATTTTTCTAATCGTTCTGTACACCCAGTCAAAGCGCATGCCTGTTCTTCGTGCTAGATACTACGGAGTAGGTCAATAGACATGTTGGTTTGCATTCGCTGCTCTACAAATTTTGAAGTCATGCACATGTTCTTAGCTACTCCGAACAACAGTAATTGCCTGCTATCGTGTAGTTCTTGCAAAATGTAAAATCAGTGGAAAATATTAGTTTGGATTCCCTGCTCCATAGTTACTGAATCTATCTGGTTCATCCTGAGATAAGTTTCTTTTATTGTTTCCTCTTTGGCATCGTTATGCTGTCTGTTAGTACCCGTTTTGACTCTACATACTAATTCGATTATAATTTTGTTGATGCCATCTGGTTCTTCAACAGTTGCAACACTAACTCTTTTATTTTTCTTGCATAGAGCCCAGAATGGAACAATGAACATGATGGTTTGCATGGCCTCTTCTGCAAGTTCACAAACGACGCCATTATTTCCTTATCTGGAGCTAGTTCGTCCTAATCAATGGCATAACTGTCCTCTACTATGTAGTTCACTCGTGGTTTGCATTCCTGCTCTAGACATTCTCTTATGATGCCATTATAATTTCTATCTGGTTGATTCTTAGCTATGACAGTAACTACATGGCATTGTGTAGCTCACCGCAAATTCCGAGTCACCCAACGACTATGCATTCCAGGAGATGCCACTGCTTCCATATATGTGCTGAAATGACCTCGCTTGTTTAAATTTGCTGAAATTCTAAGAAACACTTTGTTTGATTGCTCATTTTATTCTAGGCACACTTGTCTAATGCTTGTTTGTCCTCCTCTATAGGTTCACGAGCGACGCCATTATATCTTGCATCTAGTTTTGGGTCTAGTTCGTCCTAAGTCATGACATAACTATCCTCTACAATATATAGTTCATTCATGGTTTGCATTCCTGCTCTACAAGTTCTCGTATGATGAGGTTATAATTTCTATCTGGTTCATTCTTTGCTATGACAATAACTGCATGCCATTTTGTGCCTCGACGCAAATTCTGAGTCACCCAACGTCTCTTACATTGTAGGGTATAGAACTACTTCCATATATACTTGTTGAATTTGACCTGGCTAGTTTATTATTGCTGAAATTCTAAGCCACACACACATTTTTTGATTGATCGTTTAATGCATGCTTGCTTGTCCTATTTGTTTGACGTGATGGTCAATAATTGAACCATTGACCAGTTGTAAACTCCAGATCATAGCTCCTGTCATATCAGTCAAATGAGTAGTTTGTCTTGTTTGATGTATTAACTTGTTATTACTTAGTTTCATGGTGCAATTATTGCTATCGCCACCACAGAGGGGGCTGCAAGATCATGTCTCCTCCAATGTAGTTGTCACACTCAAAGGAAGATGCAGCTGATCAATTGAGGACTCTGCTAACACACACATTTTTGATTGCTCATTTAATGCATGCTTGCTTGTCCTGTTTGTTTGACGTGATGGTCAATAATTGAACCATTGACCAGTTGTAAATTCCAGATCATAGCTCCTGTCATATCATTCAAATGAGTAGTTTGTCTTGTTTGATGTATTAACTTGTTATTACTTAGTTTCATGGTGCAATTATTGCTATGCCACGATAGAGGGGGCTGCAAGATCATGTCTCCTCCAATGTACATGTCACACTCAAAGGAAGATGCAGCTGATCAATTGAGGATCTACTATCAACTTGATTGTCAATTGAAATGCCGATTTTTCTTTCCCTTGATTTGATAATATGTAATAATTTTAAGAAGTTTGCAGCTGATGTAATATCTAGATAACTCGCGTAGGTAATGTATGCACTTTGTTGACGCTGTCCACTTATGCGGTAGTTGTTACGGTAACTATGCCAGGGTGGTTGATTAGGGAACAGTACCGTGCTTTGTTATTGGCCTGTCGTGTATTCGGACGATGATGAACAGTAAAAATGCTGGATTATATATACGTTTTATGATATTGCATGGGCTTCAGAAAAGGCCGAAACTGTAAAAGGCCGTAAACGTAATGGGCTGACCTACAAGTTGTAACTAGACGTAACACTAATAGGCCGTAATGGTAACAGTCCGTAAGAGTAACATGCCATAATAGTAACATGCCTTAACAGTAACAGGCGTTAACAGAAACAGCCCATCGCAGTAACAAGCAAGAAACCATGAAATCCGAGAACAGTAACAAGCCAAAATAGTAGCCGGCCGCAACAGTAACGGGACGCAACAATGAAAGGCCAGAATAGTGACAAGCCAGAACAGTAATGGCCCGAGAAATTCCAGGCGAGGGAAGTAATAGGCCGACTCATTTACCAAACTAGAACAGTAAAGGGCCACTTGTGGGCCTGAATAGGTAAAGCCCAGAAAAGTGAGAAGCAAGGATAGTAACAAGCCTGAACAGTAACGGGCCATCTCAGACAAGGGCCGTCAGTAGGCCGCCCATGATGGGCTATGATAAACAGTGATGGGCTGCCCGTGGGCCTTAAATGTATAGGAGCGACTTGGCGTAGGCTGCTAATGGTTCGCAGAGTGTTGGACCATCATGGGCCTTCTTTAGGCCGAAATAGTATTGGGCCTGAAAGTTGGCGCGCCACTGCCGGCTGCAACTTTGGGCCCATTTGAAACAGTGTAGGACAAAAAAGTAACGGGCCATCTTCTTATTGGGCTCCCCTAATGGGCTGGCCGAGTTAGAATTTAGCAAGCCTTGGCTGGGCCTGGCTTCTGCCACGGTTTCTATGGCTATTAAAGGCGGTAACTGGCCGCTAACGGTGGCTGCCACGTGGCAGTTTGCATGATGTCAGCAGTCAACGCGCCTGGCGAACAGATCTACAACGGAACAAGTTTTCGTGGCTAAAGGTTGCGATCTGCCACGGTCAGGAAAAACACCGTGGTAGATTTGTTTTGTGATGGGGCTTTTACCATGATGGCCATCCGTCGTAAAAAACTTTTTAGCCACGAAAAACGAGCCTTCAACCACAAAAATCGTCTGTTGTAAAAGCCAACTTTTCTTGTAGTGACTCCAGCATGTGTGTTCTTTTCATAAACCACATGGATCCATTAGAGTTCATGTCATGTGTGTTCTTTTCATAAACCACATATCCACTAGATGCCATTGCATGTGTGTTCTATTCCTAAAGCACATGGATCCTTTAGATGCCATTGCATGTGTGTTATTTTTTATAAACCACATGGATCCACTAGATGTCATTGCATGTGTGTTATTTTCATAAACCACATACATCCACTAGATGTCATTTTATGTGTGTTCTTTTCATAAACCAGATGGATCCACTAGAGTTCATTGTATGTGTGTTCTTTTCATAAACCACATGGATCCACTAGGGTTCATTGCAAGTGTATTCTATGCCTAAACCACATGGATCCACTAGATTCCATTGCATGTCTGTTCTTTTCATAAACCACATGATGTCACTACAGTTCATTGCATGTGTGTTCTTTTCATACACCACATGGATCCACTAGATGTCATTTCATGTGTGGTCCCTTCATAAACTACATGGATCCACTAGAGTTCATTGCATGTGTGTTCTTTTGATAAACCACGTGGATCCACTAGATTTCATTGCATGTGTGTTCTTTTCATTAACCACATGGATCCAGTAGTGTTCATTGCATGTGTGTTATTTTCATAAACCATATGGATCCACTAGATGTCATTACATTTGTGTTCTTTTCATAAGCCACATGGATCCACTAGAGTTCATTGCATGTGTGTGTGTATCAGTGTGCATCATTGTGGTTTTGGAAAAGAACATGCCGTGGTATTGCCGATGAGTACTCCATAGAGGGGGTCCACATAGTGTGTGTTTAGAGACGTGGGGTAAGGCGGAGAGTTGGCGGGTACAAGGTAACACAACTTACCTAGGTTCAAGTCCCACAATGGTGGCGGAACACTACTCCTGCTATAAATCACTATAATGGCAGTACGCCGAGTTACAGAGATCGGTTTACCGTGCGAGGTGTTGTGCGTTGTATGCAGCAATCTTAGAGGTTGTGCCCTAAAGGCTCTCATAGGCTGGCTTATAAAGGCGTCAAGACCTAGGGTTACAGGGAAAGATCCTTTCCGAACATGGTAAGGAGTCCTAGGCTAATACGAACTAGTCTTACGTGTCTTGTACTCCAAGTCTCCGCGTACGTCGGTGACTCCTGCGTAGCCTTCCTTAATCCGGCATGGGCCTCCCTTCAGGATCCGTCTAACTGGGCCACCCAGCAGGCCATAGGTGCCAACACCCGGATTTTTAATTCCATATGCCTGTTATGCCATACATCGCAATCCTAGGATTACCATTTTGGCGAGACATAACATATTGGATATCATAGTACATCATCCATTACAAACCATAATAAGGTCTTACACGAATAAAAGATCTCATGATCCAGTCTTAATACAAAAAGCAGCTGAATAATTAATAAGCATACCGGTGGGGTACATCTTCAAGCACAGGCAATGCTGACGATGGAAGATAGTCCTAGTTATCATAGCCGTCCTGTTGTCCTTCATCTTGGTACTCCTCTTCATAGTCTGGGCATGAGAATAGCTAGGGACAAAAGCCATGAGTACTCTTTAAGTACTCGCAAACTATCACTAACAAGTAAGGTAGTTCTAGTAGGAATGCTAGCTCTAAGTTTATTTGCAAAGTTAAGTTTGAAGCCTAAGCTGAGTTCAGAAGTAAAGAAAGATAAAATAAAGTTCTAGAATCACTGAAGTTGGGAACTAGTTTTCATAGTCACAACTCTGTTGTGGTCAATTCAAGATTCATCATTCATTTCGTAAGTCATTTTGAAAACATCCGACGACGGAACAGTATGGTCACTCCAAGTGTCCATAACCGCAGACGCGGCTATTCGAATAGTTTGACACTCTACAGAGGTGGTACAATTTCACCACAAGATTTGATACATTTGTTAGGGATAGCCCTGAATCATCATACTTAGTATGCAGATAATCAAACATAACCTTTCAATTACACACCCTAGTATAAGAACCTCTCCTATGAGCTTGGCCTCCTAGCCATGACTATCTGTCATCCTGGGCGCTGCATAGGTGGACAACATTGAGAGGTAACCTCAGCTCAGACCTCTCGCGTGAGGGAACCAATACTAATGCATATAAACTTTCGGTTAAGCCTTACCTAATTTAGGTATTGTGGTTGTACGGTAAATTTGGAATGGTATTGCATCCGAACCCAACCATACGTTTTTATAAAGGGGCTAAGGCTCATGCCTCAACATTTTCATCATCATAAACCATTTGTCTTTCTCAACACATGTCAAAACATCTCAATAGAATGACTCATCATTCCAAGGTTTTCATAACCATTTTCACCAAGTATTCCCATCTAAAGTGATCAAGTTTGGTTTAACTCTAAACTACTAAGTTAAGTCTGTTCACTAAGGTGGGGTGCTAATATCACTCTCATGCCATAGAATGACATCTAAGTCTAACTAGATAGGCCAAGTTTTATACTTTTTATACTACCTATAAACAAAGTAAAGAACTTTGGTAAAGTAAAACAAAGTAAAGCTTGTAAGAAAACTTGGGGTAAGTATAAGTCAAAATATATAACCAAGCATGCTTAAGGCATCTTGCTTAGGTCATCTAGCTTGCAAGGATTAGCTTGCAATGTTAATGAGGGCTTGCATAAGTATAATACTTGCAAGTGCTAGCTTGCTAACAATGGCTTACTCAGTTTACTTGAAGTGCTAGGCTTGCCTTGTGTAGTGTAGTGGTTGAAATTCTCTTCGTCTTCCTCTTGGTAGAACTCCTCCTCCTCGTAAGCTTGGTTGGTACTACCGTCTGTAAATACATATGGAATACACTATCACCAAACAAAACTTAACTAGTATAGTTAGCACACTTTTTATGATCTAGTTTCATCACAAACATCACAAGGTTTAATGAACTAGTTTCATTCTTTTTAATTGAGAAAAGTAATTTCTACTCACTGAAAATAACTAAGATTTAATATTCTCCAATTAAAATATGGGATCATGTGGACACATGTCATCACCACTTATTCCAATATATTTGAATGTGATTTAAAGGTTGGATCATATTTTAATAAGTTTAAGTTTAATAATTAATGATTTAAAGTGACTAGAAATGCCTATATAGCATTATTTGGTACTAGTCCAAGGTCACTGCATGCAAACCTTAAAATTATTACATATTCAGATAGGTATGTTTAAATGTGATTTCTGAGAGTTGGAAACAACTCAAAAGCTATCATGGTTGATTTTAGAGAAATGTTTGAATGTGAAAAAGCATATGTCTTGTTATTTTATCTAGGAGAGATCTCTAACTCTAAATGTTTTAAATCCAACGGGCTTGGATAGATATTTCAATACCTTCCAACAAAATTCTAATTACTCAATTTGGATTTGTAAAACTCTCTAAATTGATTTTCAAACTAAGGGACAGATTCTAGTTTAAAACTAAAAAGAAAAATTCTAATTCGAATCACAGGGCTGGCGCCGCAAACCAATTGGGCTGGCCCAGTGACACTCAGTTGTGCTGAGGACTGTTGACAGGGGGTCCCGCCTATCAGTGGTTCATTAACATGCGAAGCGGTACAGGGCATTGTGGACCGTAGGATTAGAACGGGAATCTACGGTTGGGGCGTATCGTCGACGACGAACACGTCGCCAGCGAGGAGGAACCCTAATGGCTCGGGGGGTGCGGTGAGGGCGTACCAGGGCTCCAGCGAGTGCGGCGAGGCGGGAAAACGAACGAGTCGACGATGGCGGGCTCAGGCGAAGTCGTGCCAAAGGCTGGGTGCACGAAATCAATGGCAGCGTATCCTCCTCTGTTGCGGCTACCTCTGGTGAAATTCCTGCAGTTGGCTACTCGAGCGGCTCCGGTGAGTGGTGGGGAAGGACTGGTGGAGAGAGGGGAGTTGAATGGTGTGGCGATTGAGGCTGGGGAAGGCCTCCTTATATAGGCTCGACGAAGGGACCGAGGGGGCGATGGCGAGCTCGTCGGGGACGATGGCACAGGGGGCTATCGGCGTGGGCGAGGTAGGCGGACGGTGGGCGGTTCCCTAGCGGTCAGCTAGGATGTAATGGTGGTGATAGGGGCGGTGTCTAACGATCGGGCGCGTCGCACGCTTTTGAGACAGAGGTGGTGCTCTACGTGGTTCCCGGCGACTGTCGGTCATGCGGCAGTGCACGGCCGTGTCTGGCAGGGTGAGGTGGTCAAGGCAGAGCAGTGTGCGCGGTCTATGGTTGAGGCGCGGTCTGTGGCGTGCTGGCGGTGATGGCGCTCTGGCCTGCTCTTGCGCGGCGTAGAGATGATAGTGCAGTGATGGTCTAGGGTGGTCCAGTGGCTAGCAAGGGTCATGGTGTGGACCGTGGACGGTGGTGAGGTCACGCTTTTCTCCCTGGAGCGGCGGAGAGGGGCTGGCGGTCTGTTGTGGCTTGGGAAGGTTGGCCGGCGGGCATGTCCTCGGGGTGGCGTGGTACTAGCGCTAGGGACAAAGGGGTGGGCTAATTAAGGCTTTGTTAGATCTAGGAGGGACAGAGGGAGTAAATGGGGTGCAAATGGGTGGCAAAACCCTCTAGAAACAGTGAGGCTAAACTAGGGTGGGATCAGTGCATGCCAAGTGTTTGACCAAATGGCCGCATGACACAAAGATTTTAATTTTTCAAAGTTTTTGGTGGAGTGGTTGGTCTCATGCTTGAGTATCTGTGGTTGCTAGGATTTGTCAAATGGAGTTCATTTAGATTGTTATTTGAAAAATTGTGATCTAGATACATACACTTGGTTCCATTTTCAATTGTCATTTAAAATTAGTGTTTTAATGTTTTTGGAAGAATTCAAAGTGGGCCTTGGCACATCACTACTTGTACTAGCAAGGGGTGCAAAGATCCACAATTGTCTCTGTCGGAAAATGTGTCCTAGGAACACCCAAAGTGTCCTAGTTGATTAAAATGGCAAAAGTGACCATTTGCCTTATTTAATTCTTTTTGATTTCTTTTTCTTTGGGATTTGCTTGGGGATGATCTAGATGATGTGTAATTCACCTTAGAGTCGTTTTACAACCAATAGATCACCCAATTATGGCAATTCAAAACAATTCCTATTTTATGCAAACACACATATGCATGCTTAAATATTTAAATGAGAAAAAGTTTTTGTTAACCCTAAATTGGGTGATTTGGATCTTGATTAACCTTGATTAAAGATTTGGGATGTTACAAACCTTCGCCTTTAAACAAAATCTCGTCCCGATATTTAAGAAAGAAAACTAGGAACTAAAGAGATCTGGGAACTCTTTTCTAATGTAATCTTCTCGCTCCAAAGTGGCTTCTTCTTCGGTATGGTTGCTCCATTGGATCTTGAGAAACTTGATACTCCGGGTCCTGGTAGTTCTGTAAGCTTCCTCCAAGATCCGGATGGTCACTTCACGATACGTCAACTCCTTGTTGATATCAATGGCTCGGTGATCGATGTTATTGAAAACTTCGGTCTTCTCCAGCACTTCTAGGCATTTGCGAAGTAACGAGATATGGGACACATTGTGGATGGCAGAGATCTCCTCAGGCAGTTCCAGTTGATAAGATACTTCTCCTCGACGATTCAGAATTTCGAATGGTTCAATGTATCTAGGGGCTAACTTTCCTTTCAGACTAAAACGTTGGGTTCCCTTTAATGGCGACACTTTGAGATACACGAAATCTCCGACATTCAAAGTCAGGTCTCTCCTTCTCTTGTCAGCATAACTCTTCTGTTTGGATTGGGCGATCTTGAGGTGTTAACGGACTTTGTGAACCTTCTCTTTGGCTTCTCGTAGGATGTCTGGTCCAAAAATCTAACTCTCTCCTACTTGCGACCAATTCAAAGGGGTACGACACTTTCTTCCGTATAAGAACTCAAATGGGGACATTTGCAGACTGGCTTGATAACTGTTGTTGTATGAGAATTCTGCGAAAGGCAGACAGTCTTCCCATTTTGATCCGTACTCGAGTACACAAGCTCTCAACATATCCTCTAGGATTTTGTTGACTCTTTCAGTCTGTCCATCAGTTTGCGGGTGATAAGCTGTGCTGAAATTCAACTTGGTTCCTAATCTTTCTTGGACTTTTAGCCAAAATCTCGAGGTAAATTGGGTTCCTCGATCTGATAATATGGTCTTGGGGGTTCCATGCAAACTGACAATTCTAGCAATGTACAGCTCTACTAACTTTGAACTCTGGTAGGTTGTCTTGACAGGTATAAAATGAGCTACCTTGGACAGTCTATCAACTATGACCTAGATTGAGTCATTTCCCCTACTTGAAGTAGGCAAACCGGTGATGAAGTCCATTCCAATGGAATCCCATTTCCATTCCGGAATCCGCAATGGTTGCAACAGTCCTGCTGGTCTCTGATGTTCCGCCTTGACTCTCTGACATATATCACACTTGGCGATGTAGCTTCCGATTTCTCTTTTCATCTTGTGCCACCAAAATTGCTCCTTCAAATCCTGTTACATCTTTGTTCCTCCGGGGTGGATAGAATAAAGAGTATCATGAGCTTCTTGCATGATAACTTGCATCAACTCCGAAACAGCTGGCACACAGATACGTCCTTTGTACCACAAAACTCCTTCTTCGTTTTCGGTGAATCCATGTACCTTTCCTGTACCAATACGACGCTTGATTCCGTCGATACTTTCATTTCCCTTCTTGGCTTCCTTGATTTGACTTATCAACATGGGTTGAAGTTCAATGCGAGCTAAGAATCCCTTGCTAACTAGCTCAGTTCTAAACTGCTCCAACTCCTCATACAAACTTGGTTACTTCTCCTTGATCATGGTGTTTAACCTACATGGAAATCTGCTAAGAGCATCCGCTACCACATTGGCTTTACCGGGGTGATAGTGAATGTCAAGGTCATAATCCTTGATTAACTCTATCCATCTCTTTTGCGTCATATTCAGCTCCTTGTGAGTGAAAATATACTTCAAGCTTTTGTGATCTTAGTAAATCTCACAGCGATTACCCATAAGATAATGACGCCATGTCTTCAATGCTAGAACTACAGCTGCTAGTTATAGGTCATGGGTAGGATAGTTCTGCTCATGCTGCTTCAGTTGTCGAGACATATATGTGATGACCTTTCCTTCTTTCCTCAATACACATCCGAGACCAATCATGGATGCATCACAATACACATCAAATGGCTTCTTGATATCTCGCATAATCAATATTGGGGCTGAAATTAATCTCTTCCTAAGCTCTTGGAAACTTGCTTCACATTTGTGGATCCATTCAAACTTCTTGTCCTTCTTCAATAATTGGCTCATCGGTCGGCTATACTCGAAAACCCTTCAACGAACCTGCGGTAATATCCCGCTAATCCGAGAAATGCATGGACTTGGGTTGGAGTGGTTGGGGCTTCCCAATCTTCAACATCTCTGATCTTTGCTAGATCAATAGCAACTCCTCCGCCTGACACAATATGTCCTAGGAATCCTACTTCCTTCAGCCAAAACTCACATTTGCTGAACTTGGAATACAACTGATGCTCTCTCAAGGTTTCAAGGATGATTCTCAGATGTTGCTCATGCTCTTCTTCTGACTTGGAGTAGATAAGAATATAGTCGATAAACACAACGACAAAATTATCCAGAAAATTCATAAAGATCTTATTCATGAGATTCATGAAATAAGTAGGGTCATTGGTTAATCCGAAAGACATGATCGTATACTCGTATAATCCAGAATGGGTAGTAAAGGGGGTCTTTAGAATATCCGTTGCGCGAATCTTAATTTGGTGATAACCAGTCCTAAGATCAATCTTTTAGAACATGTTGGCACCAGTCAACTGATCAAATAGATCATCGATCTTTGGCAGTGGGTACTTGTTCTTGATGGTGACATCATTCAGCTTTCGATAATTTGTGCACAAACGGTTCCCTCCATCTTTCTTGTCGACGAATAGAACTGGTGATGTCCATGGCGATGCGGTTGGTTGAATCAAGCCTGTGGCTAACATAGCATCCAGCTGCTTCTTTAGCTCTACTAACTCTGAGGGGTTCATGCTATAGGGTCTCTGGGCTATGGGTCCAGGTCTAGGGATTAGTTCAATAATGAACTCAATATCCTGATCAGGGGGCATACCGGGCAATTCATCTGGGAATACGTCGGGGTATTCACAGACTACTCTGACTTGGTCAATGGTTGGTTGGGCTAGACTCTTGTTGCACCTGAATTGACGGGGCAAGGTTTCAGATACATGCTCTACTGATACTCCAGAGCTACTGGTCATGGTGATGACTTTCTTAGCACAGTCAATCAATCCTTTATGTTTTGACATCCAATCCATTCCTAGTACTACTTCCAAACCTTTGGTTCCAAGTACTATTAGATTGGCTTAAAAATCTATCCCATGAATTCTGATAGGTACAGCTTTGCAAATTTTTCTCGCTTTTGTAGTTGAAAAAGGAATTTGAACTATCATGACATGCTTCAAGTTGGTTGGGTGAATCTTACTCGTGCATGCAAATTATTCGGTGACAAATGAGTGCGATGCTCAAGAATCAAAAAACACTCTTGCTAAAACTGAGTTCACAGAAAACATACCCAGCACGACATCTGGTGCTTCCTGGGCTTCTTTAGTGTTCATGTGGAAAAGAGGGTCGTTGCGGTTGTGAGGGTTCCCTGAGGCGAATCTTCTTCCTGGATGAACACGACGTTGCTGCTGAGCTGGGGCATTCACATTGACAGTGGCGACAATCTTCTTGGGACACTCGTTGGAGTAGTGACCCTTCACTCCACATTCAAAACAAGTAATCTGAGACTTGTCTTTGGCTGCAACAGGCACATCATTGCTTCCAGTTTTGGGTGCGGTATTGTTGTTGTTGTTGTTGTTGTTGGACTTGGGCGGTGCACAGTTGAAGTTGTTGCAGTTGCCGGAGTTGTTTTTGTTGTGATTTCCACCGGACTTCACATTTCCTCCGCTACGGTTGGGATAGCTTGAACGAATCATCGGGGGTCGATTGTGCCTTGGGGCATATCCTGCAGACGGGTTGGGGCGATACTTCTGAACATGGTTGGACCCACTATGGTGCATCATTCTACGCTTGCAGTTGTCATTGGCTTGGTTGATCTTTCCTTCCATCAGGATGGCAGAGTTGACTAGCTTTCCAAGATCATCAAAACGAATGTTTATTAACACCGTTTGCATCTCATCATGCAATCCATTCAGGAATCTCTCCTTCTTCCTGGCTTCTGTGTTGATCTCATCAGGTGCATACCTAGCAAGCGACCGGAATCTATCACGGTACTCTACTACAGTCATTCTGCCTTGCTTCAGTTCTCTGAACTCATCTCTCATGCGGGTGACTAAACCTTGCGGCACATGGGTGCGGCTAAACTTGGTCTTGAAATCTTCCCACGGCATCACTTGACCGTGGTTCATTGTGCGGGTGCTGTTCCACCATGCTCTTGCATCTTCGGCCAGATAGTGGGTGGCAAACAGAACTTGTTCATTGGGATCAACTCTGGCTACTTCTAGGTTATTCTGCATGGTCCGTAACCAGTCATCTGCATCTAGTGGGTTCTCTAAATGGCTGAAGATTGGGGGATTGGTATTCTGGAAGTTTTTAAGCTTGGATCCTGGATGATCCTGATTTCCATGGCCTTGATTGTTTAGGGGCATCTAGGCGATTTGCTGCAAAGTTGATAGGTTAGCTTGACGCGCTGCCCTGCTAGCTTCATGGTCAGCAACTAGCATATGCATAATCTGGAGCATCGGGTCCTGCGATGAGCTGCTCCCTCCAGGGTTTCCATGAGTCATCTGAAGATTGAGATAGATAAAGGGGTAAGAGGGAAAGTTCTAAGGTTCATGGTTTTGTTTTCAAAGCTAAAAATTTGAGTTTGACTCAGATTTTGCAACTAACTTCTTTTCGTTCATTCAAGCAAAGCACAGGATACAAACACACACACACACACACCACAACATCAAAGGAAATAGATGGTTTTAAGAACCATTCTGTAAGCTACGATACAATGGGACCGATACATCTCAGTCCTATGATAGCGCTCTAGTGCATCTACTCATCATCGATGAAGTTGGAATTATCATCATCGGTGTAGAAGTCCATGGCATCATCCTCCAGATAGTCATCATCATTGCTGAGGTAGGAGTCAATATCCCCTTGGATATCTTCACCTTCCTCTTCTTCTTCCTTTGATGCAATCTGAGCTTCTTGCTCCTTGATGGTCTTCTCGAGTTCGGCCACCTTCTTGCAAAGACGGTCGATGGTGCGATCCTTCTTTGCACGTTGACGGCGAAGTGATTGATGATCCTTGACTAGCAGTGGGAAAGTCTGGGCCTTCTGGGCGGCAATGGCGAGGTTGTGGTTGGCAAACTCTCTAGCATTGTCCAAGTCCTTCTGTCTTACTTGTAGTAGGAAGTCAAGGTTCTCCACTTGATGCTTCAACTCCGGGTGACTTGGCGTCTCCAATGGCATCCCCATAGCATCACGCCTTGCAAAGTGAGCAAAGCGGGTTCCTTGGATCAAGTTGACATTCTGTGCGCAAAGGCGAGCAAGAGCTTCATGCATTGCCCTGGCTAATCCATCTAGCTAGTTGTCCTCTCTCACGGAGAACTGAATCCTCCCGGACGTGGGTGCCTCTATCTTGCCTCAAAGATCAGCAGTCACTATCCATTGTAAATATCCTCCTGGGGGTCCAGGAAGTTGAGCTCTAAGCAATTCCGGATGCGGACGCTCCAAGTACTTCGATAGCGTATCAAGATCCCTCTCGAAGATCAGTTGGCCTACGTTGCCCAACTGGTAGAACTTGATGTACCGAGCTTCCATCTATAAGAAATTAGGATGAGAAAGTTGGTGAAGTGATCAAGTGTGACAAATTTTATGTAGGAATGTAAGCATTTGGAGGAACATGTATTTTTTGAGAGAAAGAATCCCAAGGGTAAGAGAGGAAATATGTTTTCATAAATACTCACTTTGGATTTGAAACTAAGTTTTTTGTTCGGACGTCCATTCTAACTAGGGTCTCCTATGGTCAGGATGGCTCTGATACCAACTTGTCAACACCCGGATTTTTAATTCCAGATGCCTGTTATGCCATACATCGCAATCCTAGGATTACCATTTTTTGCGAGACATAACAAATTGGATATCGCAGTACATCATCCATTACAAACCATAATAAGGTCTTACACGAATAAAGGATCTCATGATCCAGTCTTAATACAACAAGCAGAGGAATAATTAATAACCGTAGCGGTGGGGTCCATCTTCAGAGTCACAGGCAATGCTGAGAATGGAAGATAGTCCTAGTTATCATAGTCATCCTATTGTCCTTCATCTTGGTACTCCTCTTCATACACTTCAAGAAATGTATTGACTAGTGACCTTTTCTTAATGACCCTGAGTTTTTTGGTCACACATCTATGACCATTTTAAACCAACTGGTCGTAGGCCATTTGGGAGGGTCCAAACCCTGAAAAACTACGACCTTTTTTGCCAGGAAGGTCATATCTTGCTTAAACCAGTTGGTCATAACATAAATATCGCCGGTCCATGACCTTAAGTTTGGACGAATATGACCAATTTAAATGGTCGTTATGCTGATACATGACAACTAGGCTGCCAACTAAGCAGTTTGGCCTATGTGTCATGTCCACGTGTCAAACTATGGTCAAAACGGCGGGCATGGAGATAGGGGATGAGCCTCACTAAAACATGCATTAGATCTCTTGAAGAAACATCATATTATGAGTCTAAAAATGATTTTTTCTAAAAATTATGAGCATTAGATCATGTACCTGTAGTTCAAACCGGACCCACTACCTGTCGATTCGGCAGACATTTGTCTTTTTCACTAGGGGTGGACGGAAAAGTTTTAAAATCCCCGGTTAGGACATTGTTCATGTAAGATGGTCTAGTATTTTTGAAAAATGGGGTGGTACCATTTTTGAATTGAAAATTTGGTGTTGATTCACAAAACGCCCCTTCTTTGGCACTTAGAAAATAGAAAAGGAAAACTTCCTCCTGCAATATTGTTCGCCATCCCAAGATGCACATGTGTGCGTAATATGGGAACATTATCACAAACTATGTTGCGATTATGGCCATAAGATTGGTCATTTCTATGAAGGTTTTTCGAGATGCAATCAATATACCAAGTTTGGTATTTTTCCTTGCAACAATGTCACATAATATGACACCACACAAAGGATTTACATTGTTTAGACCGTTTTTGAATTTCTTATGCCTGTTTAAAAAAATTCTCGTTTTAAACTATGGTCAAAACGACGGGCATGAAGATAGGGATGAGAGTCGCTAAACTTGCATTGGATCTATGAAGAAACATCATGTTGTGAGTCTAAAAACGATATTTAAAAAACCCATGAGCATTATATCATGCACCTGTAGTTCAAATCAGACCCACTTTAAGGTGGTCTAGTATTTTGGAAAAATAGGGTGCTACCATTTTGAATTATGCCTTTGACGGTTGCTTCACCAAACACCCCATTTTTGGCATCCAGAAAATGGAAAATGACAATTTCTTCTACAACCAATGAAATCACAGGAATCAGCATTCCACGGATCGGCAATCTTGGCCTCATCTAAATCGTTCAGAGCCAATCCAATGCTTCTACGCTCACTCAAAGAAGCACACCTAAAAAAACCACACCCTCTTCGATTCCCCTCTGTCCTCCTTCCCCTTGACCTAGATCGAGATCGATGCGTCCTCCTTCCTAGCTTCCTCCCTCTCCTTTCCTTCTGCCGCCACCACCTTCCTCCTCCCGCGAGATCGGACGAATCGACGATGGTGTTTGGGAGCTCGTACCAGGAACCGAAGGTTTAGGCGGCGTATTGAGGTTGCCGCGACGGTGGCGACCGCAAACGGGTGAGGCGACGCATGGGTTGGGGAGTGACAGGGCCTAGTGGAGCGGCTGCGGATGGGGAGCCCCCCCGAGGACGACCTCTCCAACTAGGAGAGCTTCGTCGTATGCTCCTACGAGGTCGGCATGAACAAGACCGCCACCATCGAGACCATCGCCAACCTCTTCTAGGTACACGCCAGGAGGGATTCCAGGGCACGCAGGAGGTGTAGCACGAAGGGCACGTGGAGCTTCCTCCGCTGGGTTCTTCGGCGCGGCCTCTCGGTTTGCCGTCACCACACGGTTCAAGATCTCCCTCGCCTGTGACATCATCATCTCTACTGTGGGGGACCTGGCGGCGTCCGCCCGTGGCTCTCGGGGTATCGGTAGGCTGGTGGCTACGCTTGCGCTCTAGTGCCCTAATGTCGAGCTCGTTGCGGTCAACAACCCCTTCATCACCACCGACTACATGGTATTTTTTTCGATTTCCTTGATCTGTTACTCACATGATTTACATGGCATGAGTTGGGTCGTCCTGGTTCGTGACTGCTATCGGTAATCCATCTATCCAGTTCTCGTGAAGGCATTCTAAAGTTGTAGTCATGTGCTAGTTCCTCTAAAGGGCTTGTAAATACTTTGGATCATGATTTTTTGGCTCTAGAATTTAACAGTAATCCAAAAAACTAGAAGAATTTTCACATTGTTGCTTTGATCTATGTTGTGAGGGTTCTCCTAATGAAAGAGTACAAACATTGTTGCTCTTCTCTTTTCTGCGTGAGATGTAACTAGCAAATGCAGATATAACTAGCAAATGCATACATTATATGACCACCAAGACCGCCTCCGACGCGACCATCCCCAACCTCCTCCAGGTACACGCCCCGCTCCTCTATTCTGTGCAATGACTAGTCTATACTGTCTTTGAACATATGCAGTTTTCAGTTCATGTCAAAATCGACAGAGATAAGCAAGGAGCTTTTTCAATTATATGATAGTAAGCTAGTATGCCTCTATAGATAACAAACTGTGTTTATGGTATATTTTCTGATCTTAGCTGGTACAGTTCGCTGCTATAGGTTTCATTGCCATCGTCAGGTTTGTGGTATAATGCTCTAAGGCCCACATTGCATAAAAAGGCTTTGGGTTGAATATTGGTCAACCAAACAGTATATTCCAAGAATTATATTGATGTTGTTATAGCTGGTACTGTTCCGTGAATAGTATTCTATCAAGATAATGCAGAAACATTATAGTGTGTGTCGATGTTTAATCTTGGTAGTGCTGCCTCATGTAAGTCACCAGATGTGACTTAGCTTCAGATGTATGGCACCAAGATCATTATCACATCCGATAGATGGATGTCCTACTTCAGATTATTGAATCATTGTTTGCATATCACTAGCTTATGTTGTGCTGATATTGATCACTATGATTGTTCCTTTGAAGTTATGTTGTAAACTCATGAAGTTATGGTTTACACATTCTGTCTATTTTTGTTCTGGTATTGAGCAGTTCCACTTGTACTATTACATGTAGTTGGAGAATAGTGCCTCCTACACATTATGTATTTTTTGTTCTGACAAGTCCAAGTGTGAGATTAACGATGATGGTAGCGATGAGGTATACACATCTTCGTTGAGCATGCTTATTTGTTCACCATGGAGCTGCACTCTCTGTTTATATGTAGATTTACTTTGAGTTGACCTGAACTGATTGAAGTGTAGCTGTCCAGTTGTAATCTACAAACCAAACAGGTGTCTAGATTTCTAGAGTTGATTATGAACATAAGCAGCCTATCCCATCCATGTTATGTCCTAGATATTTGCTTCATCCTAATTATTTGTTTACTCTAGTTTTGTTCCTGATATATGCAGACTTGTTTAGGTTGCTGTGTTGTTTGCTTACTCCATTTAGGTGGATAAAACATATATTGTATACTTTTCTGGCTGACTAATTAATTAATTGTTCTACTAGTACTTGGATAGACTACAAAAAAATTCAGTTTAGTGGTGGTTCTACTTGTTTATGCTTTACAATTCCTAAACCTGAACTATGAGTTTATGCATTTTTGTTTCAATTGATCGACTATAAACTACAAGATGGATATAAACATGCTCAACAACCTTGAGGAGCCATTCCAAATCACCTGGTGAGCTCTAAGAGACATCCTATCGCTGATGCATACTCTTTCCTTTTTTTTACTTTTATGATGAAGTGAAGTGGGATGGCAAGCCATGACTGGTATGAATTTATTCCATGTCTCAGGTATGGCTTCCGGCAGCGGCTGCTTGCCTTTGATGCACACAATGAAGCCAAGGATGACCGCTGCTTGCACCACAGCTCACGATTCTGAGACTTCTTGCTCGACCACGAGCTTCTCCTGGCCTTCCAATACCGTGATTTAGCACCCATCTAGAAGCAAGTCCCTCCCACTTTTAACATTTACTACTGTTTTTATCAATTATTATGCTGTATGAGCTGGACGCAATTTATTTATATTCTACTATATATATGTAGCTAGAATGCACCTACTATGTTCTTATTTTACTTTGGAAGTTCCGGAGATATATTATAGACTAGCAGTAGCATGTAATTGATTGTCTACTGCTAGTCCACTGTGGGAGGTTGGGAGATTAACCTTTTGAATTGCTGCTATGCTACCTATGACCTATTAACATCAAACATGCATTGCAATATTTGGTTATACATATTTATGAGTTGCTGAACTCTAGTTATGCTAGCAGAATTATTATTGATATCATCATAAGTGATTTGGTTATACATAGAGGATTTACCATTTTTAGGATTTGCACATCGTCATTGCTATCATCTCGTTTGGTTATTGAATTTTTCCATCTTAATTTTGTTGTCACGTTTGCTTGCACTATATTTCACTTACACTTTTATGTAAATCAGGTTCTAATGTTGTTGAGGTTGTTGATGCTGCTGTGATAGAAGATAAGAAGTAGCCTGGAAGGGTGCACCACCATTTTTGTTGACATAGCCACCATGTTTTGCTGCTCGTGCATCTGTTCTTGATTGTATGTAGGCTTGATTGTATGTAGGCTATTGGATCTAAAGTGTGATTATATTGTTCCTGTTCTTTCACCACGTCAACTTATACCTTTCTATTATTGGTCTTATTCGGGTTTCTTTAAAAAGGAACTCAGCTGTGTACATTATATTTTTTGAATTATTTGTGGATGATACGAATGTAAGTTCCTCTTGGAAAGGCTTTCAGCCCATGTATACTAGTTAAATAGAAAATGGAGTGTAAAAGTCCCTTGGCCCAAACAATGTTGGATTGAAATTGTAGAACAACAGAAAATGGGAATTGTAAAAGGCCAAAGCCTAACAATGAAATAGACTGTAAAAAGGCTATAGCCCATAATATAAATTGACTATAAAAAGGAAAGGCGCATAAAATGCATAGTAAAAAGTATAAGAAAAGGCTAGAATTATTGGGCTCGGTCCATTTACAAGGCTGAACAGGACCGGGCTGAATCTTATCTACAACCAATTGATTTGGTCATAGAAAATGCCTTGTAGGATTCGTTGATGTGGACAGGGCAGATTGTCCATGACTAAAATTGATTTTGGTCATAGAGTCTATGACCATCTATTTTGGTCATTGTCATCCATGACCAATTGAAAAAAGGTCCTTAGCTGTCTATAGTGACCCTCGGTATGTGACCTACTGTTTTTGGTCATAGAAAGGTCATAGATGAATTACTATGACCTTTGTATGACCAATATTTGGGGTCACCAGTTAGCACATTCCTTGTAGTGATAGTCTGGCCATGAGAATAGCCAGGGACAAAAGCCATGATGACTCTTTAAGTACTCGCAAACTATCACTAACAAGTAAGGTAGTTCTAGTAGGAATGCTAGCTCTAAGTTTATTTGCAAAATAAGGTAGTTCTAGTACTCACAAACTATCACTAACAAGTAAGAAAGCTGAGTTCAGAAGTAAAGAAAGATAAAATAAAGTTCTAGAATTACTTAAGTTGGGAACTAGTTTTCATAGTCACAACTCTATTGTGGTCAAATCAAGATTCATCATTCATTTCATAAGTCATTTTGAAAACATCTAACGACCGAACAGTATGGCCACTCCAACTGTCCATAACCGCGGACACGGCTATTCGAATAGTTTGACACTCTGCAGAGGTGGTACACTTTCACCACAAGATTTGATACATCTATCAAGGATAGCCCTGAATCATCATACTTAGTATGCAGATAATCAAACATAACCTTTCAATTACACACCCTAGTATAAGCACCTCTCCTATGAGCTTGGCCTCGCAGCCATGACCATCTATCATCCTGGGTGCTACATAGGTAGATAACATTGAGAGGTAGCCTCAGCTCAGACCTGTCCCATGAGGGAACTAATACTAATGCATATAAACTTCCGTCTAAGCCTTACCCAATTCAGGTATTGTGGTTGTACGGTAAATTTGGAATGGTATCGCATCCGAACCCAACCATCAGTTTTTATAAAGGGGCTAAGGCTCATGCCTCAACATTTTCATCATCATAAACCATTTGTCTTTCTCAACACATGTCAAAACATCTCAATAGAATGACTCATCATTCCAAGGTTTTCATAACCATTTTCACCAAGTATTACCATCTAAAGTGACCAAGTTGGTTTATTTCTAAACTACTAAGTTAAGAGTGTTCACTAAGGTGTGGTGCTAATATCACTCTCATGCCATAGAATGACATCTAAGCCTAACTGGATAAGCCAGGTTCTACACTTTTTATACTACCTATAAACAAATTAAAGAACTTTGGTAAAGTAAAACAAAGTAAAGATTGTAAAAAAAACTTGGGGTAAGTATAAGTAAAAATGTGTAACCAAGCATGTTTAAGGCATCTTGCTTAGGTCATCTAGCTTGCAAGGATTAGCTTGCAATGTTAATGAGGGCATGCATAAGTATGATACTTGCAAGTGCTAGCTTGCTAACAATAGCTTGCTCAGTTTACTTGAAGTGCTAGGCTTTGCTTGTGTAGGTGCAGTGGCTGAAATTCTCTTCCTCTTCCTCTTGGTAGAACTCCTCCTCCTCGTAAGCTTGGTCGGTACTACCATCTGTAAATACATACGGAATACACAATCACTAAACAAAACTTAACTAGTCTACTTAGCACACTAAGGCACACTTTTGATGATCTAGTATCATCACAAACATCACAAGGTTTAATGAACTAGTTTCATTCTTTTTATTTGAGAGGTGTAATTTCTACTCACTGAAAATAATTATGGTTTAATATTCTCCAATTAAAATATGGGATCATGTGGACACATCTCATCACAACATATTCCAATATATGGGAATGTGATTTAAAGGTTGGATCATATTTTAATAAGTTCAAGTTTAATAGTTAATGATTTAAAGTGACTAGAAATGCCTATATAGCATTATTTTGGTACTAGTCCAAGGTCACTGCATGCAAACCTTAATATTATTACATATTCAGATAGGTATGGTTAAATATTATTTTTGAGAGTTGGAAACAACTCAAAAGCTATCATGGTTGATTTTAAAGAAATGTTTGAATGTGAAAAAGCTACTGTCTTGTTATTTTAGCTCAGAGAGATCTCTAACCCTAAATGATTTAAATCCAACAGGCTTGGATTGAGATTTTCAATACCTTTTCAACAAATTTGGAATTTCTCAATTTGGATTTGTAAAACTCTCTGAATTAATTTTCAAACTAAGGGACAAGTTCTAGTTTAAAACTAAAAAGAAAAATTCTAATTTGAATCACAGGGCCAGCGTGGGAAACCAATTGGGCCGGCCCAGTGACACTCCGCTGCGTTGAGGACTGCTGACAGGGGGGTCCCACCTGTCAGTGGCTCAATAACACGCGAAGCGGTACGGAGCATTGTGGACCGTAGGATTAGAACGAGAATCTACGGTTGGGGCTTATCATCGATGACGAACACCTCGCCGACGACGAACACGTCGCTGACGACGTGGAACCCGAACGGCTTGGTAGGGGTCCGGTGAGGGCGTACAATGGCTCCAGCGAGTGCTACGAGGCAGGCAAACGAACGAGTCGACGACGGCGGGCTCAGGCGAAGTCACGACAGAGGCTGGGATGGAGGAAATCGACGGCAGCATCACCTCCTCTGCTGCGGCTACCTCCGGTGAAATTCCGGCAGTTGGCTGCTCGAGCGGCTCCGGCGAGTGGTGGGGAAGGACTGTGAAGAGAGGGGAGTTGAATGGTGTGGCGATTGAGGTTGGGGAAGGCCTCCTTATATAGGCTCGAGGAGGGGACCGAGGGGACGATGGCAAGCTCATCAGTGACAATGGCACAAGGGGTTATCGGCGTGGGCAAGGTAGGCGGACGGTGGGCGGTTCCTGTCAGCTAGGACGTAATGGTGGTGATAGGGGGGTGGCTAACGGTCGAGCACGTTGCCCTCTCTGGGAGACAGAGGTGGTGCTTGACGTGGTTCCTAGCGACTATGGGTCACGCGGCGGTGCACGGCCGTGTCTAGCGGGGTGAGGTGGTCAAGGCGGAGCGGCGTACGCGGTCTGTGGTCGATGCGCGGTCTGTGGCGTGCTGGCGGTGATGGCGCTCTAGCGTGCTCTGGCGCGGCGTAGAGAGAAAAGTGCGGCGATGCTCTTGGGTTGGTCCAGTGGCTGGCAAGGGTCATGGGTTGGACCGTGGACGGCAGTGAGGTCACGCCTTGCTCCCTGGAGCGGCGGAGAGGGGCTGGCGGTCTGCTATGGCCTGGGCAAGGTTGGCCGGCGGGCATGTCCTCGGGGTGGCGTGGTACTAGCGCTAGGGACAAAGGGGTGGGTTGATTAAGTCTTGGTTAGAGCTAGAAGGGACAAAGGGAGTAAATGGGGTGCAAATGGGTGGCAAAACCCTGTAGAAACAGTGAAGCTAAACTAGGGTGTGATCAGTGCATACCAAATGGCCGCATGACACAAAGATTTGAATTTTTCAAAGATTTTTTGTGGAGTGGTTGGTCTCATGCTTGAGTATCTGTTGTTGCTAGGATTTGTCAAATGGAGTTCATTTAGGTGGTTTTTGAAAAAGTGTGATCTAGATACATACACTTGGTTCATTTTTCAAATGTCATTTAAAATTAGTGTTTGAATGTTTTTGGAAGAATTCAAAGTGGGCCTTGGCACATCACTACTTGTACTAGCAAGGGGTGCAAAGATCCACAATTGTCTCTGTTGGAAAATGAGTCCTAGGAACACCCAAAGTGTCCTAGTGGCAAAAGTGACCATTTGCCTTATGTAATTCTTTTTGATTTCTTTTTCTTTGGGATTTGCTTGGGGATGATCTAGATGATGTGTAATTCACCTTAGAGTCATTTTGCAACCACTAGATCACTCAATTATGGAAATTCAAAACAATTCCTATTTAATGCAAACACACATATGCATGCTTAAATATTTATATGAGAAAATGTTTTTGTTAACCCTAAATCGGGTAATTTGGATCTTGATTAAACTTGATTAAATATTTGGGATTTTATAATAGGGCTTGCTACCAACTATTGGCCACCCGGGTTTGGCGGATTGGTGACATGCTATGAGGATCCCCATATAGAATATCCCCAATAGTAGCCCATGGAGGACTTTCAAATCTTGCACCGTCTTGCTGGTTGATCTCCGAATATCCCGTCTAAGTGATGTCGGCAATCCATCAAGAAATATCTCAAATATCTCCCAAAGAACCCTGCTATCCTCTCCGGCTTCACAATGTAGTCGGAGATTCCTTCAGTATTCATTTCCTAAGTCGGATGATGTGCTTCTTCGATGGAATCTTCGGACGTGACCTTATACTGCAACTGTCAGGAGGATGACGTAGGGTACAGCCTACGCTACCTCGAAACTCACAGAAGCAGAGAATTAATCATCATCTATTTTCAGGTG
Organism: Avena eriantha; assembly: GCA_910589775.1. Taxonomy (NCBI): domain Eukaryota; kingdom Viridiplantae; phylum Streptophyta; class Magnoliopsida; order Poales; family Poaceae; genus Avena; species Avena eriantha. The sequence continues at coordinate 33,857,323 of OU342746.1, read as the reverse complement.
CGTGAAATCTGAACCGGTGTAGCGGCAAAAGATGGAGGACGTGGCGAAATTACCGCGCACGTTCACTTACACGTCGACAACTTTCCATCAATCAGATCTTTTGCCCGAATCTTGATGCGAGGCTTATATACTTCCACCGCGGTCAATTTATTTCTTTTTACCCACATTTGTTTCCCAGTCTTTGCATTCCTCCAGCCGCACGACCGTTCGAGCTCTCCTGCGAAAACCCTAACCAGAGCCCTTTCTTCCTCAACCTTCTCCTCGTCGCAATGGCCTCCAGCAGCTCTGCTCCTTCCACGACGGTGATTCCCGTGGCTACGACGGAGCCATCCCAAGGAGTGATCGTTCCGCGAGAGGGGGTGGTCATTCCCGTCTCCACCGTGACGAAATCCGCCGGCGATGACCAAGAACGAGCGGCGCCCAAATCCGTTGAAGAGGAAAACGACTCCCACAAGGGGATGTGGAGAGGCTCTGATCTCTCCGCTGAAGATCTGCAAGAGTTTCTCACCGAGGGGTATCTCCTTGCGGCGGAGAAGTTAGTCTGGCGGGCGGCACTGGCCAGCGAGGTGGTCCCTTCTCCCAAACCCAGAGAGAAGGTGTACCTCAAATCTCGGCTGGTACGTGGCGTAAGCCTGCCAGTCTCCGACTTCTTCTTGGATGTCCTCCGGTACTTCCGGGTACTACCCCACAACCACTCTCCTAACAGCACTCTAGTCCTTAGCAACTTTGTAGCTCCGTGCGAAGGATATCTAGGGATTAAGCCTAGACTAGATCTGTTTATATACTTCTTCACCGTCAAGAGAGAGTCAGTAGAGTCCAAGGATGAATTGCGGACCTACTGAACCATTAAATTTAAGATCCAGCCTAGCCGGCACTTACCCGACATCGTAGGGCACAGGTATTGCAAGCACTGGCAACGCACGTATTTCTACGGGCCAGATGCCCCTCTGCCAGACCGTCTTGAGACCTACCCCGACTTCATCAATGGAGCTGCTACCGAAGTGCCCGCATGGCGGACCCTAGCCTCTCTTCCCTCTGATGACGAAGCCAAACACGCCGTAAGGCAGATTGAATGGCTCGTAGATGGAGGTCTGATAGGCTTGGACCTTGCCATGTGTTGGTACGATAGGCAAATCCAGCCTCTGCAGCACCGTGCCGAGCTGATGTGCTAGTATAGCCAAGATAAGAGGGATCCCATGTGAATTTCTCGGGATAACTTCTCTACTGACTCCATCAAGATTCGGCTAAAGGACATCGTCAGGGTGAGGGACAAGAAGTGGGGCTTCAAGATCACCTATGACATGTTCGACTGTGGTACATGCCTAGAGGTAGCTTCTGTTTCCTTTGTTGCTCGTTATATACTCTAAGGTTTTTCCAACTTTGAAGTTGTCCGTCTAACACTCCTTTGTATCCTAGATGGCGACCTTGGCGGCGGATCAAATGGCCCCTCAGGTCTATGATCCTAAGCTGAAGGATTTCTAGGAGGTGTCAGACGACGATGCCCCCAAGGATCAACCAGCTCTAGTAACGCGAAAGCAGAAGAGCTCCACCTCTAATGCTGCTATCAAGGGCAAGAAGAAGAAATCAGAGAGTGGAGTCTCCAAACATTCCACTGCCGCCTTAGAGGCGGAGAAGAAGAAGAAGTCCATCGTCATTCCCCTCACCAAGGCTCCTGCCGTGGGGTAAGTACTTTCATTCTCTGGCTTATATTTTTCAGCACATACCTTTTTTCAACCCTTGTACTTATACTTTGTACGTTTCGGGAGGAAAGCAAGTGTTAGTTCGAAGCGATCCTCCAAAGATGTTGGATGGTCAAAAAACATTTGCGATATATTGACCAAGGGTCTGTCCGCCAAGCCCTCTCCCGCCACCGCTCCCCCTACTCCTGCCGCCAAACCTTCTACTGGTCCTGCTGGGCCGGCATCCCCCGTCATCCCTGAGACCTCCGCCATGGAGATAGATATCAATCCAATTCTTGATGTCTCAGGCTCTATCGAGGCAGACGTTGCTCCCAGTGGCCAAGCAACGCAGGAGAGCACCTCCTCTAAAGTGGCTGAAGATCCGGCTAAGGATGCCACCGAAAAAAGGAAGGAAGTGGTGGAAGAGGTGGACATGGAAGAAACGATCGAGGCAGGAGCCTCCGAGTCATCACCTGCTTTGAAGGTGCAAGAGGAAGCTAGGGCTTCATCCATGCCTTCGGCTTTGACCTCTCCATTGGCTGCGACTCCTCTAACTTTGAGCTTGGATGACCTCATCAAGCAGGCCGACGCAATCTATAAGAATGCCCGGACCTTCTGTGATTCCTATGCTCATTTGGCCAACAATATCAGGATCATTGCCATCGTAAGTTTTTTGAACTTCACTTGCTTTACTTTGTGTAGTATATCCCATTGTAGCCCCCGAGCTCTTAGGCAGATAATCCAATAGTTATTGGCCTGAGTGCTCCAAAGAACTAAGTGTAGAATCTGTCTGTGTAGCCCCCGAGCGTTTATTTGAAACTGGATAGTTCCGACTAGATGCTCTAGAGAAACTAGTTTACTTTAAAATCATGTACTGTATCCCCTGAGCATTTAGTTGAAACTGGATAGTTCCTACTAGATTCTCTAGAGAAACTAAGCATGTTTACATCTTGTGCAGAAGGAGAATAAACGGAGTATAGTCGCCAATGAGAGATTTGCTGCTCTTCGGAAGGAGATGGACCTTGAATAGGGTAAAACCAAATTCCAGAAGGAACATATCAAAAATAGCCAGAGCCTGTTTCCTACAACATCACCTTGATTTTCTCATTGAATCATTTATTCCATATTCTGATAGCACTTTCTAATTTCTGTCTTACAGAAGCCATTCCAAGGCCAAGAGTATGGTCGAGCAATCCAAGCATATCCAGGAGCTCAATGATGAAACAAAACTCTGAAGAAGGACCTGGCCGAGGCCGTCAAGGGCCATGAGGCGACGATGAAGGCTATGCAGGAGTCTGCAGACATCGAGATGCAGCGCCTGAAGGATGAGATTGCACAGCTCAAATACCAGACCCAAGTTGCCCAAGAGCAGAATGCTAGGAGTCTTAAGATATTCAAGTCAGTCTAGAAGGAGCGCGATGACTTGGCGGACACATGCAAGCAAGATGAAACAAGCATCTTCGGTAACATTTCTACGTATTGGTCTTTTCCTGTAAGTTGGATAACCATTTGACTTGTTTATACTCATGGTCCTTGTATGCTTGTGCAAACCACAACTTCTATTGCCTTAACCAACTAGGGTGAGGGTGCTCTGAGTCCCAAGGAACGAATGATTCTTGCCGGCAACTTCATCAGCACCGCCATCGCCCAAGCAAAGAGATAGCTCAACCTCTGGGTGTTAATATCAAGGTGGCAGACTCAGTGGGCAAGTATGCGGAAATCATGCTCCGAGCCCCTGAGAAAGTCAAGGACTGGAAAGCCTCTTGCATCCGGGCTCGTGCTAGGATGACCCTATCCTTGGTCAAGGCTCACTATGACAATGCTGACATCGACTTGGTAACCTTCGGTATGCCCAAGATGGAAGAGGAAGGACAAGAGATCAATAGCAATGCTATTTGGAACTCTCTTGCCGGCTTTGATACCAGGGTTGCCAAGATGGTCAAGGTTGATGTCTTCGTGCGTGCTGAGATCCTAGATGATGATATGGCCTCGTCTAAGTCTAGCCCCTCTCCTTTAGAGTTTGACGAGCTTTCCCGGCCTGTCGCCCCTGATGATGACACCACGAAACCCCCTGCAGCAGAGCCATGAAAAACAATGTTTGCATTAAATGTATCTCTGCAATGTGTATGCAGAAAAAACTTATGTCTTGGCTAAGGCGGAAAAACTTGTACTCAAGCTTCCTGCAACTTATTTGTTTCCAGCATGTGTATATATTTTTTAAGCAAGTGCTGGCTTATCCACTATTCTGGTTCGTATGCTTGTCCTTTCATGAGATGGAAGACTCGCAGCATAGAACTATGCTCTCAGGCGATGATGCTTAATAGCACCGTCAAGAACCTAAGAACAAAATCGCTGGCTTTGAGTGCCAAAAAGTCACTACTCCGGAATCCACATAAAAAATTTATAAAACGTGTAGACCAGAAAACTTAAGCTAACGCCCGTAGGCAGAATTTTCACAAGGGAAAATGCAACCTTGCGCATAAAGGGTTTATATGATCCAAAATGAACAACTAAAGGAGGTAAAAGACTCAGAAAATATGAGTGAAGCAAATGCTTTGTTTCATTGAACATATAAGAAACTTATTACATAATATAAATGTCCTAAGTGTAAAAGGGACGTAGCTGTGCTATGTTCCATGGCCAATTTGTCTCCGAGTAATCATCATCAGAGTCACGTTGCTTGCGCTTGCAATTTGTTGTCCTATCTTTCAACTCGCGAATATCGACGAGGTAATAGGAACCATTGAGAAATGCTTTGCTTATGACGAATGGTCCTTCCCAAGGCGGGGATAGTTTGTGTGATTTCTCCTGCTTGAGTCGGAGCCCTAGATCTCGCTCTTTAAACGAGCGATGCTTTACACGGTGACTATGGTAGCCGTGCAGCTTCTACTGGTAGACGCTAGATCTCTCGCATGCTAGCATGTGCTCTTCTTCAAGTAGGTCCACAGATAGTCGTCTAGATTCTTCAGTGTCATCCTCCTTGTAGGCGGAACCTCTTGGTGCATCATGGAGGATGTTGGATGGGAGAACTGCTTCTGCTCCATAAACCATGAAGAAAGTAGTCAAGCCGATGGATTTGTTGGGTGTAGTTCGTAAACTCCACAAGACAAATGGTAGTTCCTCCACCTAGGCTCCAGCTGATCTACGTAGTGGTGCCTCCAAGCGTGGCTTGAGTCCGTGCATAATTAGTCCATTGGCCCTTTCAACTTGCCCATTTGACTGTGGATGTGCCACAGATTCTAGGTCAAGGTGGATGCCTTTCTCATGACAGTATTCCTCAACTTCTTCGAGAGATAAATTTCTGCCATTATCATTGATGATGCTATGTGGGGTACCAAATCTCACCACTAGATCCCGGACAAACTTTAGGGTTGTTGCCCCATCAAGCTTTCTAATGGGTTTAGCTTCAATCCATTTCGTGAATTTGTCCACTTCTACTAGCAAGTGAGTGAATCCACAAGGTCCTGTCTACAAAGGTCCCACCATGTCTAGCCCCGAGGCTGCAAACAGCCAAGTTATTCGTATTGTTCGCAATTATTTAGCTGGAACCCTTGGTTGTCTTGCATAAAACTAACACCAAAGGCATGTTTGTACCAACTTGTCCGCGTCCGCCTTGGCAGTTATCTAGTAGAATCCTTGTCGAAAGGCCTTGGCCACCAACGATCGTGAAGCGGCGTGATGCCCACAATCTCCGAGATGTATTTCTCTAAGGATTTCAATACCTTGCTGCTGGGAGACGCATCGTAGGAAGACTCATGTGGTACTTCTTTTGTACAGTTGGTCGTCAATGATGATGTAGCCTTTTGTTCTGCGTACTATTTGTCGGCTTTTGACTTCATTGGCGGGCAAAGTTCCATCTTGTAGATAATCCATGAATGGCTTCGTCCAAGCCGGAGAGGTCACTGTTATTGTGTTAACAAATGAATCCACTCTATTTGGGTTGTCGGGGTCCGCTCCCTTCACAGATGGAGTCTGTAAATGCTCCAGGAAAACGCTTGGCGGAATTGGTCGACGAGCTGACCCAAGCTTTGACAGCAGATTTGTCACCTCATTATCCTCCCTTTTGATGTACTTGACTTTGTAGCCGTCGAAGCACTTGGTTATTTCGTCTACTTCGTCTCGATATGCTGCCAACATAGGGTTCCGCGTGTTCCAGGTGCCAGCTACTTGCTCAACAACCAAGTCAGAATCTCCACAGCAAACTATGCACTTGATGCCAATATCCTTGGCTATGCCAAGTCCGTGAATGAGGGCATCATACTCCGCCATGTTATTGGTAGCATTAAAGTGGATCTGCAGGACGTATTGCAACTTCTCTCCTATAGGTGATTGTATTAATACACTAGCCCCCGAGCCATTGAGTAACTTCGATTCGTCAAAGTGCATGACCCAATATTCTGGCTCTAGCACAGTAGTATCTTCTGGCAATTCTATCCAATCGGCAAGAAAATCCGCCAATGCTTGTGACTTAATAGCGTCGCGTCGCTTGTAGGTGATGTCGAAGGCAGAAGGTTCAGTGCCCCACTTTTCAACTCTCCGTGTAGCGTCACTGTTGTTGATGATATCGGATAGTGGAGGTTTGCTCACTACTGTGTTAGGGTGCTCCTAGAAATAATGCCTTACCTTTCGTGAAGCAAGGAAAACTCCATAAGCCATCTTCTGGTAGTGCGGGTAATGCGGCTTGGATTTTGTCAAGACCTCGCTTACATAGTAAACGGGCTACTGAACTCCGTATTCATGTCTTGGTTCCTTGCGCTCCACCACGATGAAGATGTTGATTACTCGGTTGGTTGCCGCCATGTACACTAACATAGGCTCCCTTGGTACCGGTGCTGCAAGTATAGGTGGGGAGGAGAGTATTCTCTTCAACTCTTGAAGTGTTGCGTCAACCTCATCCGTGCATGTGAATTTGTCCGCCTTTTTGAGCAACTTGTAGAGCGGCATAGCCTTCTCACCAAGTCGACTGATGAATCGGCTTACTGCTGCAACGCAACCTATGAGCCTCTGTATGTCCTTCAGGCATGTCGGTTATTTGATGTCGAGGATGGCCTTGATTTTCCCCGGGTTCACCTCGATTCCGCGATGCAAAACGATGAAGCCCAACAGTATGTCAGATGGTACCCCGAAGACGCACTTCTTTGGGTTTAGCATCATGTTGTATTTCTGGAGATTATCGAAGGTTTCCTGCAAGTCAGCGATAAGATCATTTGATTTTTTTGACATTACCACGATGTTGTCCATGTAAGCGTGTATGTTGCGACCTATTTGGTCGTGTAGGCAAAGTTGCATCGTCCGCTGGTAGGTAGCACCAACGTTTTTCAACCCAGAGGGCATCGCGATGTAGCAATACGTGTTGTAGGGTGTGGTGAATGAAGTGGCCAATTTGTCCGACTTTCACATCCAGATCTGGTGGTATCCTGAATAGGCATCGACAAAACACAAAAGTTTCGAGCCATCCGTCGAATCAATGACTTGGTCAATGCGAGGCAAAGCAAATGGATCCTTCGGACACGCTTTGTTAAAGCCAGTGTAATCAACGCACATTCTTAATTCATTGGTTCCCTTTTTTGGGACAAGTACAGGATTTGCCACCCAACGGGTGTGAATAACTTCTCGGATAAACCCAGCCTTAAGTAACCCAGCTATTTATTTTCCTATAGCCCTTCGTCTTTCATCACCAAAGCGTCGTAGAGGTTGTTTCACTGATTTGGCATCAGGGTCAATATTCAAGTTGTGCTCGGCAAGTTCCCTAGGTACACCTTTCATGTCGGCAGGTTGCCAGGCAAAGATGTCCCTATTCTCATGGAGGAACTCGATGAGTGAGCTTTCCTATTTGGGATCCAGGTCTGTGCCAAAGGCGGTGGTCTTGGAGGAATCACCTTCGACAAGCTGTACCTGCTTGGTCTTTATGGCGTCCTTGAAGGCGGGTTCAGCAGCAGTGATCTGCTTCTTTGAAGCCGGCATCTCCGAGGCATCGACCTGGTTCTTGATCTCCTTGATCTCCTCACCATAGAGGACTACTTTGGCGAAGGGGGCTTCGCTGAGCTTGCACTCCCGTGCCTTGGTGAATCTTCCGTCAACGGTGATGACGCCATTTGGTCTGGGAATCTTGAGTTTGTTGTAGACAAAGCATGGCCTTACAAGGAAGGAGTGGAAGATGTCTCGTCCAAAGATAACGTGGTACACGCTCTTGAAGGGCACCACGTCAAAGGTCATACATTCTTGGCGATAATTGTTTACATCGCCAATAGCGATCGGAAGGGTGATGCAGCCCAAGGAATTTGCTTGTCGGCCAGGGACAACCCCATGGAACACGGTGTTGACCTTCCTTAGCTATGTCTCCGTCAAGTTCATCTTATGCAGTGTATCCAGGTACATGATGTTGATGCTTCTTCCACTATCCACGAGGCACTTGGTGAACTCTGTGCCGTTAATAAAAGGGTTGATTACCATGGCATACTAGTTCTCTGTTGGGATGAGTTCTGGATGATCTTTCCTATACCAAGTAATTGGAACTTCCGACCACCTAATGTACTAGGGAACCAGAGGGAGGGTGGCCATCAGTATCCTCAAAGAGGTTTTCTAGGCCTGGACGGTTGGGGTTCCAAGGAAGGTGCGGTAACATGGAGGCTACTTTTCAAAGGGATTTTTCCCTTTATTCTCTCCCTTGTCAGAATATTTTGGGTGCATGTCCTTGTCCATATCACTTGAATCCTTGGGTTCTTCATCCTTCTTCTTCCCTTTGCCTTTTCCGTGGGGTCTATTTTTCTGACTTCGCTTGTAGCCGGACTGCGGGTCCTCCTTGAGATTATTGACAAACTTGCACTGGCGATTGGTGTGGGTGTATTTCCCATTGGCGTCAAGATGGACGAAACACGGCATATCGCGGTACTCTTCGTATGTTTGGGGAACTCGAGGTGCTGAGGGTGTAGTGTCTCTCGTCTGCTAGCCGCTGCTAGCCCCCCGACCACGTCCACGCTGTCCGCCATTGCCTTTGCTAGTGAATGTTGTGGCGACCATGTCGGCTACTTGCTTCCCTTTGGGCAGATTCTTCTGCTTGTTATTGTTGTTCTTCTTGGCCTGGTTAGGGATTGCTATCGCCAGTAACGATCCACGCGCATCATCATCAGCAATGGCAAACTCGCTAGCCATGGCGATCATTGCGTTGAGCTTGAGGTCAATGTTGTCTTGCATGCGTTTCAACGTATGCCGGAGCAAAGTCTCCAGACCATCAATGAAGGCGGCTATAGCGGTCTATTCGTGTACCCCTGTGTAGGAATTTTTCATATCCAGCCAGCAAGAGAGGTAGGCATGGGATATTTCCTCCTTTTCTTGCACACACCGATGTAGGTCTCCGATAGTACAGGGACATTTTTACGTACCCTCGAAATTCTTGGTGAATGCTTCATGCATGTCCAACCAATTGCATATTGATTTCTCCTGTAAGTCATCGATCCATTGCCGAGCGGCGCCGGACAACATGAGTGGGAGGTACTTGATGGCAACGTTGGGGTTTCCCCCTGCGATGTGGATCGCTTCGCTGTAGTCCAGCAACCACGTTGCCGGCCTGGCAGTGCCGTTATATGGCTTGATGGTCTTGTCTATCCGGAGGCCCTTGGGGTAGGTTGTGGCCCGTATGACTGGTCCAAAACAACGTGGCCCTAGGTATTGGAGCTCTCGAGCTTCTTGGATCTTGTCCAACCATGTACGTGCATCGTATGGCTTTGGCTGCTTCCCTTTGCCATCGTGGGGAGGAAAATTGTGGTGTGATCTATCAGATCCACCGTGTCCTTCGCCATGATGGCTGCTAGGTGGCGTTGGCGGTGGTGGAAGTAGTAAGTTAGCTCTCTTGCTGTGCCCCTTCTGCGATTCCTCACGCCTGTCACGGTTGCTTGTCGGACGTGGCGGTTCCTTACGGGACCTTCTTCTGTGTCCGTCGTGGCCACTACGGTCTCCGGCATGCTGAGGCTGTTTTCCCTAATCTCGTATAACAACGTCGGGCTGGGATAGCCTTGGAGGTGGTATCCTTGTGCGGTGGCGCGGCTCTGGTTCCTCGTGATGCCAATATGGTGGTGGAGGTGGCGAGCGGCGGGGACAAGCCTTTTCTCCATGGTCGGAGGATATGGGGATAGCGTCAGTTCTGTAGCCTGCCTCTCTGCGTCTTCGCTCTGTGCAGCCATTATGCGATCCCTCGTCATGGGGAGATTTTGGCGTTCTGCCTCCGGGTTGGACTCAAGCCTCTAAGAGGCGGCCTTTTCCTATTGCTTGCATGCCTTAGCGACAAGGTCGTACACCTGAGCAACTGCTTCTTGTTACCTATCTTGCTTCAGGAGGGTCTTGGCAACGACAATGTTGAGAGCGGGAGTTGGAATGACTTGCCTCCCCTCTGAATCTATGTGCGGGGTGGATTTTGTCGGCTTAGGCCTGTTAAATCCCAAGCCTCGCCGAACGCTAGGATCTTCGACGACATGAGCTGGTACCTTCTTTGTTTTATGCTTTAACATCAATTGCTTGTATTCAGCCTCCATAGCTCTTTCCGCCTTGATGGATTGTTGCGCCTTAGCCATGTCTTCGTCTAGCTCAGCGCCTTGATCCGCGATGCACTTGGCCTCCACCAAGGTTTCCGCACGCTTCTTATCAAGCTTCGTAACACTACGAATATGGGCAACGGTTTATTGGCTCAACGAGGAGTGCGCCATAGATTGCTTTGTTGGCGGGAGTGGCTAGTGGGTTGCGGCTGTAGACGTTGACGGTGGCATTGGCGGATGGTTTGATTGTCGGGCCGTACTAGGGGTCGTGGTGAGTTCCTACACCGGTGGTGGGAGGGTAACCGGAGGAGGCAGAGCCTTGGCCGGAGCCGGAGGCTCGGCATCTTTCTTAGCGCTGTTGCTGCTCTCGTGACCACTGGCGTGGGCGGAGCTCTCTCAAGTTCCCATTCCTATTTGTCTTCTTCCATCACGCTCCCAATGGCGACTAGCACCTGGTGGGAAGTGTTGGTATTCTCGGCACGCTCCTCCTTCTCGATCTCCTGCACGATCTCCCTCATAACAGCGTCGTATTCCTCCGAGTTAGCGTCCGAGCCACCGGCATCCATACTAATGTCACCGTAAAGCGCATCGAGGACAGAGTCGGAGTTGGCTTCGATGTTCGCAATGGCGGATGTGGAGGGTGATGGAGGCGAGTCGTTGTTGTTGTTCCCTCCTTCGGCTACGATGTTGATTGCCGTCATGGCATCCGCGTGTTTGTTGACGATGGCGACCATATCACCAAGGGTTAGAGTTCCTACGGCCTACCGCCTTCGGAGGGTATGCCGGAGGAGTGTTCTAGGCATGAGCCCTTCCACGAAGTGGTACACGAGCTCGTTGGCATGGTCGCCCTCTAGGGTTTCCCTCACCCTCATCTATCTAGCAAGGTATTCGTGGGGAGGTTCTCCATCCCTTTGAACGCATCTGGCTAGATCGAAGATGGTGACGATGCCGACAAAGTGTGACCTGCGCATCTCTAACGCTTGGGGAAGCCAAGCGGATTTGCAGGGTCCTTCCACCTTTATATCCTGCACAGGGCGGTTTGGGTGGGCCTTGAAATTTCCTGATCCAAGCCACCATACTCAAAAAAGAGGTATGGCCCAGATCCTTCCGCGAACGTGTCCTGCTCATAGGCGGTCCGTGCGGGGCTTGACGAGTTTCTGACTTCCTGGGAGCTAAGACCCAAGACAATTTCGCTGATGAAGATGTGGATGTCTCCGAAGGGGATGATGGAGCAACGCGTGGGGTTCGTCCTCGCCGCCACCCAAAACTCATCTGGCGGGACGATCGAGTTCTTGCGAGAGAAGAGAACGCGACCGATGGCTATGGTATCGCCGATTCCTATGAAGAGATTAGACCTCGCCTGGTGTAGAGCTCGAAGCGCCTCTTGCCCCATGGTGGGTACCAACTATCGTGGTATTGCTGATGAGTATGCCATGGAGGGATCCTCAGAGTGCATGTTTATAGACGTGGGGTAAGGCGGAGAGTTGGCGGGTACAAGGTAACACAGCTTACCCAGGTTAAAGTCCAACAACGGTGGCGGAACTCTACTCCTGCTATAAATCACTATAATGGCAATACACCGAGTTATAGAGATAGGTTCGATGTGCGAGGTGTTGCGTGTTGTACACAGCAATGTGAGAGGTTGTGCCCTAAAGGCTCCCACAGGCCGGCTTATAAAGGAACCAAGACCTAGGGTTACGGGGAAAGATCCTTGTCGAACAAGGTAAAGAGTCCTAGACTAATACGAACTAGTCTTTCATGTCTTGTACTCCAAGGCTCCATGTAGGTCGGTGACTCCTGCGTAGCCTTCCTTAATCCAGCATGGGCCTCCCTTCAGGATCCGTCTAACTGGGCCACCTAGTAGGCCATAGGCCTTGCTACCAACTATGGGCCAGCTGGGTTAGGCGAATTGGTGATATTCTATCAGGATACCCATATAGCATATCCCCAACAGAACACATGCAATGATGCCACTACAACATGTCTGTTCTTTTCATAAACCACATGGATCCACTAGAGTTCATTGCATGTGTGTTCTTTTCATAAACCACATGGATCCACTAGAGTTCATTGCATGTGTGTTCTATTCATAAACCACATAGATCCACTAGATGCCATTGGATGTCACTACAAGAAAAGTTGGCTTTTACAACGGACGATTTTCTTGGTTGAATGCCTATTTTTCGTGGCTAAAAAGTCTTCTACGATAGATGCCCTTCGTGGTAAAAGGCCTGTCACAAAAGAATCTACCACTCATTTTTTTACCATGGAGGATCACACCCTTCAGCCAGAAAAACTTGTTTCGTCGTAGATCTATTCGCCAGTCACGTTGACTGTTGATGTCATACAAAATGCCACATGGCAAACACCGTTAACGTCTAGTTACCGCCGTTAACAACCACAAAAACTGTGGTAGAAGCCAGGCACAGCCAAGGCTTGCTAAATATTAAGTGGGCCGGGCCATGAGGGGAGGCCAATAATACTATGGCCCATTACTATTTCAACCGACATTGTTTAAAATGGGCCCAAAAGATGCAGCCAACAGCGACCCGCGAATGTCAGGCCCGTTACTATTTTGGCCTATAGAAGCCCACATTGTTCGAATACTCTGCGGCAAATTAACAGCCTGTGTCAAGTTGGCCCGGTACTATTAAGGCCTACAGTCGACCCGTCAGTATTCTCATAGCCCGTCCTGGCCATCCTACTAACGGCCCACCTTTGACAAGGTCCGGACTATTCTAGCCTTTTACTGTACCGTTCGTCAACTTTTCGGGCCGACAAGCGGCCTACAACTGTTCTGATCTAGTACTGTTCTGGCCTGGTAATATGTTTGGCATGTTACTGTTCCTGTCTAGTAAAACTTTTGGCCTGCTACTATTCTACCTCGTTACTATTCTGGTCATCTACTATTCAGGTCCATTACTGTTATGGTCCTTTACTGCTCTGGCCTGCCACTTTTCTGGTATGTTACTGTTCTGGCCTGTTACTGTGCTGGGTTGCCTATGTTCTGGCCTACTGGTGTTGTAGCCCGTTACTTTTTTGGCCTGTTACTATTTTGGCATGTTACTATTTTGGCCTGTTTCTGTGTTGGCCTGTTACTATTTTGGCCTATTACTATTAATAGTTGCCACCTGGGGGTAGGCCCATTATGGCCGCAGACACCTACAGTTTCGGCCTTTCTGAAACCCACGCAATTATCATAAAGGATTATAATTAGCGAGCGTCTTGTACTGTTCATGCTACGCCTAATACAATAAGGGAAAATAACAAAGCCTTAAATTGTTACTTGATTGACCTGGCTGGCGCAGTCATGATACTGCCTACCTCCATGTGTGGACGGAGTCAACTAATTGCCTATATGGCCCAACATAAAAGAATGCCTGCATGGCCTTTGCGAGTTATCTAGATATTACATTGATGACCCACAACTATAGGGGGTGTATCACAGTATTTTCGAGGGAAGTGAAACCCAATTTATTGATTCGACACAAGGGGAGCCAAAGAATATTTATAAGCCTTAACAACTGAGTTGTCAATTCAGCTGCACCTGGAAACAATCTTTCTCAAAACAGTTTATCAGTAGCAACAGTTTTGTAGTAAGAATAGTAAAGTAACAGTAGTAGTAATGCAAATACAGTAGTAACAAAAGCAGGAAACAGTGGGATTCGAGTGCGGTAGGCATAGGGATGGATGGACAGGCGTTGCATGGACAAGACAATTCACATAGCAATCAGAACATAGGGCAATTGCAGATAAATAAGATAAAGCACCCAAGTACTAGACAATCTTAGGCATGTGTTCCATATATAGTCATAAGTGCTCGCAATGAGAACTTGCACAACATCTTTTGTCCTGCCAGCCCGTTTGCAGCGGGGCCTCTAGGGAACTACTGGAAATTAAGGTGCTCCTTTTAATAGAGCACCGGAGCGAAGCATTAACACTCCGTGAACACATGTGATCCTCACATCAAAGCCATTCCCTTCCGGTTATCCCGATTTCTGTCACTTTGGGGCCATAGGTTGCGAACAATAACGTGTGTATACAACTTGTAGATAAGACTAGAAACAATACTATCATAATGAATCAATAATACGTTCAGACCTGAAATCATGGCACTCGGGCCCTAGTGACAAGCATTAAGTACAACAAGTTCCAACAAAGTCATATAGCACTAATAAAAGATACTAGGCACCATGCCCTAACAATCTGATGCCATTACATGAACGATCTCATACAATCCCTACCATCCCCATAGCCTACAGCGGGGGATTACTCACTCATAGATGGGGGAAACATGGATGGACGATGGAGAAGCGATGGTGATGATGTTGGCGATGATCTCCTCCAATTCCCCGTCCCGGCAGGGTGCTAGAACATTGTTTCTGTTGCTGTTTCATGGAATCTGGTGGTGGCGGCGGAGCGGAACTTCTTCTAGAAAATCGTCGAATCCCCCGAAGTTTTTAGGTCAGAAGGCTTCTTATAGGCAAAGAGAGGGATCGAGGGGGGTGCCTGGGGCCACCACACCATGCCCTGGCCCGGCCAGGTCCAGCCCGCGCCTGGGGGGTGGGTGTGGCCTGCCCCTCGCTCTTCTCCGTCTCGTATTCTGACTCCGTGAGTCTTCTAGAAAAATAGGCACTTTGGCTTTTGTCCCATCCAATTCTGAGAATATTCATTTTCTGACTTTCCTGGAACCAAAAACAGTAGAAGACGGGCAGCTGGCACTATGGCTCTTGTAAATAGGTTAGTCCAAGAAATCATATGAAAAGTACTCCAAAGTGTGGACAAAACACGAGAAAGTGGATAAAACCATACATCGAGCATCAAAAATTATAGATACATTTGCAATGTATCAACATCCCCAATCTTAACTGCTGCTCATCCTCAAGTAGGTAAGTGATAAAAAGAAAAAATAATTTTTGAGGTGACATGCACCATCAAAGACTTGATCAAAGTATTTGTAAAACATTCAAAGCTGGGATCATAGTACTTCAATCATAACATGAAAGAAAAAGTTCTAGCAATAAGACAAAGAAACTATGATGCAACATGAAAAGGCACAAACAAAAGATTCATGAATAACAATGCTTTGCAAGGCGTTTGTTTGTTTCACATAAAGAAAACATAGCATAATAGTATTCAGCTTGTCCCTCAATAGAGTAGCAAATATAAATGCATAGGACACCTTCAAAGTTCATAAGAGTGACTAGATACAATAGTTTAAAACAAGCAATATCAAGTTATGCATCAATCAACTAGTCTTGGGACAATGCACATAGAACTAAGAATGGCCACTATGCTCTCAAAGTAGGTGCATAAAGATAGAAGGTGGAGACTCAGTATAATGGTGGAAGAAAGGCCTTTGTAAAAGGAAGTAGGGATTCAAGTCTCATAAAGAGCTTCCAAAAATTATGGTACTTGTAGTTTTCAGCTCTCATTGCCCCTATAATAAGCATCTTGAAGGTGATTAAGGTTAAAGTGACACAACTAAGAGGATATGCATGACAAGTTATAAACCGAAATCTCATGCCCCTTACTTACGAAGACCGATCCACATGCTACTCAACTTTAGTCATGAGTAAGCTCTTGTCATTGTAAATATATGTGTATCATTAAGAACCGCCAACGGGGTACCCCTTGCACATGATACAGGAGCTTTCCCATAATCAAAATGACAAGGCAAGGGGACAATGAGCATCTCAGAGATATTTTTATTTGCTATTTGCATATGTTTTTATTAAGGATGCTTCATAGAGTGCTCATTATGGTGATTCTGCAAGTTCCCACCATGATTAGGCATGGCTTAGGCTAGCGGCCCAGGCGTTTCTCTAACACACATAAAACTCCATGATCTTACAAGTTCCACTTTTATTTCACACCGCCGGGATCCGTAAGCAAAAGAACATGATATTAACGGGGTACAAAGTACAAGTGCAATGTTGAAAGCGTTCCCTATGAAACATGGTTCTGCTAATTTCAACTTATAAAGGGCAAGCATATACGCAACAAAGAAGGACCCAATGGTTCAAGTTTATTAGAGGCAAAAAGTAAAGTGTGCCATCAAGTTCGTGAGAGCTTTAATCACTAGTTTTCTCATAACAAGTGGAAGGTAAAAAAAAGCATGAATATACTTAGAATAGCATAAGCTAGTAGGTAGGTATGGTGGACTCTTTGGAATAACTTGGTTTAGGGAGTTGGATGCATGAGTGGAACTCATACTTTGTTGTGGAGGCTAGCAAAAGACTAGGAGCGACCAACTAAGAGAGCAATAATGGCCATAATCATGCAGAGCGACAAAACATCATTGATCAAAGCATAAAGTGATACTACAAGTTGAAAAATAAAGGATCATAAAGGCTATGGTGACTTCAGATAGTCATAACATGGTGTGAGCATGCGCCAAGTCAACCCAAATAAAGCATCAAAGGAGAATACCACTATACTATGCTTTAATATGCTAAAACAACGCATGATTCATCCAAGGCACATTAAGAAATCTCAATTGTTTATAACAATTCATGATACAGCAAATAATACTAAGCATAAAGCCAAAACAATATCAAGCATGGCATGACAAAGCATAGGCCACAGTCAAAAACAAGCTCTTTTTACCACTTAAGCATGAACTTTCCTACTCTTTTCCAAACCAAACCAAACTATTTGACAACTAATGCATGAAAGAGGAGGTCCAACCAATTTATTCAGCAAACTAAGAAAACCAAGCAAACAAAAAACGGAAAGGAAGACGGTCAAAGAACAACACAACTGTGCATGAAACAATAAAAATGGTGTGGTTGGAAGTAACCTGAGATTTTTATTAAAGAAGAAGGGGATGCCTTGGGCATCCCCAAGCTTTGACGCTTGTACTTCTTGGATATTTCTTGGGGTAACACGTGTGGCATCCCCAAGCTTGAGCTTTAGTCCATCCTTCATCTCATTACTCATTCCTTCCATACACCTGAAATTTTTCCTTCATACAAAGCTTCACACAATCTTTATTAGCAACATTAGTGCACTCAAGATAATAAGTCTTAAGGTTCAGTTCTAACACCAAATAAACTCCCATTAGAACACTAGCTGCTGTAGCATTTCCCTCAAAAATCTCAATTCCGCAGAAGAACTCAAAAAGGAACCAACAAGAAGCAAATGCAGAAAATGGCAGAAATCTGTCAAATCAGAATAGCAGGTAAAGACGAATTTTTTCTAAGACCTTATGTTGCTCAAATCAAAAAGTGTTGAACTAATGAAAGTTAGATAACAACCTGGGCCAGAAGCACAAAAATTAACACCTCAAAAATACGTTTAGATATTTTACACGAATTTATACGGTGAAGCACAGAAATCTGTTTCAGGACAGCAACTTTCCCAATCATTACTTCTCTCCCATTAGAGGTTACTCTTGGCACAAAAAGCAAATAAAAAGGATAAGGAGCGGTTATGACAGAGGTAATAACTTCCAAGACTCATCTAAAACTTTTGGGTTATCTCCCAATAAGTACTTTTCTTTAATGCCTTTAAGTTAGGCATAAGCAAAACTAGAATGGATAGAATAGAAGTAAACAGAAATAATCATAGTGAAAACATTGTTTTGTTCAATGAAATCCTTTTGTTAACAAGGTTGATCAGGTCTTGATACCAAAAAAAATTCATATGAGACAAAACTTTGTATTCCACTAATGATTATGTTACCTCAACCTTGATAGCAATGGTCCTAATCATAATAGTTTCAAATTTTTCTCTTGCTATGGGACAATATATTTCTCCAACTTGAATGCCCTCAACATGTTCAATTGAATTCAAACCATAAGTCCTTTCAATCTTCTTTAGGAAGTAGACAATGTGTTCCTTGTCATTAACATTGAAGGTCACCTTCCCTTGATTATAATTAATAACAGCTCCTGCAGTATTTAAGAAAAGGTCTCCCAAGAATAATAGACATATTATCATCTTCAGGCATAAAAATTTGAGAGGATGCTCTCATAAGAAATATGAGTTGAAGTAAAAGGGAGCATCAAGGAGCAAATTCAAAACACATTTAAGTCTAACCCACTTCCTATGCATAGGAATCGTGTAAGCAAATAACAAAGTGACAGGCATAGGAAGATAAAACAAGAGTAACTTCAAAACTTTCAGCACATAGGGAGGTGTTTCAATACCATGAAAACTTCCACAACCTTATTTTCCTCTCTCATAATGATTTTCAGTAGCCTCATGAAGAAACTCAACAATATAACTATCACATAAATCATGCTCTTCATGATATACAAGCATAGCTTTATTATAAACATTTTCAAGAGAAACCTTAGGAACATAACATTCATTATCCTTTAGTAAACAAGGGGGACAATCAAATAATGTAAGGGATAAAGAGTTACTCTCATTAGAAGGTAGGCATGGGTATCTAATCCATTCTTCCTCCTTTTGTTCATCACTCTCCTCCTCTTTTTCATCTAATGAGATTTCAGGTTCATCAATTTCTTCTTCCATAGGATATTAGAAGGTAGGCATTAGTCTCTTCCATTTGTGGAAAGCATCTATTAAAATATTCAAGTATATAGCCATTTTCATCCTTGTAATTATCAAAGCAAAATTTAAGTATACCATACACCTCATATTTGTAAGGTGAATCATCAATATTTTCAAGCAAACTAGCAAGTTCAAAAACACCCTTCCAAGCAATAAATTCTTCAATTTGTTCTGCATCATGAAAGTCATAAATTCCTTTAGCATAGGAAGATATGGTATCATTATCACTATACTCACATTGAAAAGGGAGGTGTTTATACCTCTTTCTGCAACGAGATTCATCAAGGCAATAAGTAACATTATAAGTAGAGCACACATTTCTACCAATGGTATACAATCTATCATTTTTCCCATAAGTGTTTCCCTTTTTGAGACAAGAAGTGTTCCTTATAATAATATTTTTGATCTTCCGTGAACCCACCTTGCCAATAAGCTTCAGTTTCAAAGAAACCAACCATTGCCAACAAGCACGATAAAGGAAGACAATAACAGACCAACAAAAATAACAACTAGAGTAGGAACTAATTTTTTGTATTTTTTGATAAAGAAACAAGAAAACAAGGAGAAAGATAAACTTAGCTTGAACAATAGTGATTCCAAGTGAACTTGATAAATAAAGCTATGCTCCCTGGCAACGGCGCCAGAAAATAGTCTTGATGACCCACAAGTATAGGGGGTGTATCGCAGTATTTTCGAGGGAAGTGAAACCCAATTTATTGATTCGACATAAGGGGGGCCAAAGAATATTTATAAGCCTTAACAACTGAGTTGTCAATTCAGCTGCACCTAGAAACAATCTTGCTCACAGCATTTTATCGGTAGCAACAGTTTTGTAGTAAGAATAGTAAATTAATAGCAGTAGTAAAGCAAAGATAGTAGTAACAAAAGCAGTAAACAGTGGGATTCGAGTGCGGTAGGCATAGGGATGGATGGACGAGCGTTGCATGGACAAGACAATTCACATAGCAATCAGAACATAGGGCTATTGCAGATAAATAAGATAAAGCACCCAAGTACTAGACAATCCTAGGCATGTGTTCCATATATAGTCATACGTGCTCGCAACGAGAACCTGCACAACATCTTTTGTCCTGCCAGCCCGTTTGCAGCGGGGCCTCTAGGGAACTACTGGCAATTAAGGTGCTCCTTTTAATAGAGCACCAGAGCAAAGCATTAACACTCCGTGAACACATGTGATCCTCACATCAAAGCCATTCCCTTCCGGTTATCCCGATTTCTGTCACTTCGGGGCCATAGGTTCCGAACAATAACGTGTGTATACAACTTGTAGATAAGACTAGAAACAGTACTATCATAATGAATCAATAATAAGTTCAGATCTGAAATCATGGCACTCAGGCCCTACTGACAAGCATTAAGCACAACAAGTTGCAACAAAGTCATATAGCACTAATAAAAGATACTAGGCACCATTCATGCCCTAACAATCTGATGCCATTACATGAACGATCTCATCCAATCCCTACCATCCCTATACCCTACAGCGGGGGATTACTCACTCATAGATGGGGGAAACATGGATGGACGATGGAGAAGCGATGGTGATGATGATGGCGATGATCTCCTCCAATTCCCCGTCCCAGCAGGGTGCCAGAACTGAGTTTCTGGTGCTGTTTCGTGGAATCTAGTGGTGGCGGCGGAGCGGAACTTCTTCTGGAAAATCGTCGAACCCCCCGAAGTTTTTAGGTCAGAAGGCTTCTTATAGGCGAAGAGAGGGACCGAGGGGATGCCTGGGGCCACCACGCCATGCCCTGGCGTGGCCAGGCCCAGCCCGCGCCTGGGGGGTGCGGCCAGCCCCTGGCTCTTCTCCGTCTCGTATTCTGGCTCCGTGAGTCTTCTGAAAATATAGGCACTTTGGCTTTTGTCTTGTCCAATTCTGAGAATATTCATTTTCTGACTTTCCTGGAACCAAAAACAGCAGAAAACAGGCAGCTGGCACTGTGGCTCTTGTTAATAGGTTAGTCCAAGAAATCATATGAAAAGTACTCCAAAGTGTGGACAAAACACGAGAAAGTGGATAAAACCAAGCATGGAGCATCAAAAATTATAGATACATTTGCAATGTATCATACATTAGCTGTAAACTTCTTAAAAATATTACATAATATCTACGCCCGGGAAAGAAAACTCAGCATTTCAGTCGACAATCAAGTTGATAGCATTTTCCTCAATTTGCTTTCTCAATCCATTTATTGCATCTCCCTTTGAGTGTGACAGCTACATCAGAAAACCACCTTGAGACATGATCTTGCAGCCCCTCTTTGGTGGCAATAGCAATAATTGCACTCCGAAACTAAGTAATAACAACTTAATACAACAAACAAGACAAACTATTCATATCTAAGAATGAACAAGATAGAAATTATAATCGCATCATACGAGAACTTGTATAGCAGGAATGCAAACGAGGAATGAACTATATATTATAGAGGATAGTTATGTCTTTGCTTAGGACGAACCAGAACAGGATGCGTGATATAGTAGCATCGAACATGAACCTGTAGAACAAGACAAACAATTATTAGACAAGTGTTCCTACAACGAAATGAGCAATCAAACAAAGTGTTTTTTAGAATTTCAGCAAATATATATGGAAGCAGTGATATTTCCTGGAATGCAAGAGACGTTTGGTGACTTAGAATTTACGGTGAGCTACACAATGTCATGCAGTTTCTGTCATAGATAAGAATCAACCAGACAAAAATATGATGGCATCATAAGAGAACTTTTAGAGAAGGAATGCAAACCACGAGTGAACTACATAGTAGAGGATAGTTATGCCATTGCTTAGGATGAACCAGCACCAGATAAGGAAATAATGGAGTTGCTTGTGAACCTGTAGAAGAGGCTATTGCAAACCATCATGTTCATTGTTCCTATATGGGCTCTATGCCAGAAAACCAAAATAGTTAGTGTTGCAGCTTTTCAAGAACCAGATGGCAACAACAAAATTATAATCGAAATAGTATGAAGAGTCTCAACGGGTATTATAGGACAACATAACGATGCCAAGCAGGAAATAATAATAGGAACTTATCTCAGGACGAACCAGATAGATTCAGTAACTATGGAGCAGGGAATCCAAACAAATATTTGCCACTGATTTTACATTTTGCAAAACAACTACACGATAGCAGGCAATAACTGTTGTTCGGAGTAGCTAAGAACATGTGCATGACTTCAAAATTTGTAGAGCAGCGAATCAAAACCAACATGTCTAGTGAGCTACTCCGTAGTCTGCAACACGAAGAACATGCGTGCGCTTTGACTGGGTGTACAACACGATTAGAAAAATGCAGTTCACTAGGACAGGCTTGAACCTGCTGTACTGCTGAAAAAACAAAAAAAGAGTTGTATATTTGGTTACCATGGTAAGATAGGCTTCTAAGCATCATCCGTACCGGCGCGGGTGACATACTTGTCAGCCAGGGTGCTATAGTTGCGCCGACTGTTTGCGTTGGGGAAGAAGACCTTGGGCGCTTGATGCCAGCTTGAGCGCGGTGGACGAGGGAGAATCAGTGCACTACATGGTGGTTCAGGTAAGGTATGGGTGGGGAGGATGCCGACGGTGTTGATGCAGATCGGTGGCAGTCATTGAGGGGTTCGGCGCCGTGGATGGGAAAGTGGGAAAAGGAAATCAGGTGCGGTGGACAACAATAGACTCGGTGACCAAGGTTTGGTGCGGTGGATGTCAGTGAAGTGGAAATGCTGCTTTGGATGAGACCGTAGCTGATGCAGCTCCGCTATACTATTCGGTGATAAGTGCATGGTGTCGAGTTCCGACGGGCAAAGCCAGCCGGAGAAGTGTTGCGGGAGGTTGCAGGGGCGAGAAATTTTGAAGTGTTTGAAATGGAGGGCGCGAGGGAGTGGGGGACCACATGATTTTGGTATTGTTTGAAATAGAGGGGCGCGAGAAATTTCGTAGTGTTTGAAATGGAGGGGCACGAGGGATTGGGGACCACGTGATTTTGGTATCATTTGAAATGGAGGGGCGCTAGAAATTTCAAAGTGTTTGAAATGGAGGGGTGCGAGAGAGTGGGGACCACATGATTTTGGTATTGTTTGAAACGAAGGTGTGCCAGAAATTTCGTAGTGTTTGAAATGGAGGAGCGCGAGGGAGTGGGGTCCACGTGATTTTGGTATCGTTTGAAACGGAGGGGCGCGAGAAATTTCGTAGTGTTTGAAATGGAGGGGCACGAGGAAGTGGGGACCACGTGATTTTGGCCGTCTAGCAATCTTGTCCATCCATCCCAAATCAAATGGCCAGAGGGGATACCTTCCGTTCGAAGGCTCTAGCGTGGATGCCTCTGCAAGCAATCGCTGGGGGTCCCAGAGTAGACTATAGGGGTAGATTTGTAGGTTACTATAGTAGCAGACCATTAATCGGGCTAGCTGGCGCGATGTCATTTTGGCCCTCCACGAGTTCAAACTTTTATTTAGGATGTTGAGGAGTGAATGCATGCAGCTCAAAAAAAGGTACTTACGTGATTACATGCATGATATTATTAGGATACTGAGTTGCATGCATCATGTAGTAATGAGTGGATTCTATTGGGTTGATCATTGTATTACTCATATTCTCTCTGTATATACGTTGATCACAGTTTAGTTACTGATTTACATGGATGTGAGCACAATTTATTGAGTGACAAACCTTTTTTTGTGCGGTCGAGGCCCCTATCCGCTGATGACCCTCGCTAATCAACAGAACTCACACATACTGTAGTTTGCAGTCACAACCAGACTTCTAATGAAATCAGACTAGTAACTCATAAGCACAGTTCCATTTGTTGTTTTATAAGTATATTTTACATAGTAGTACTAGGAATATCATCCAGTGAGACACAGTTCAGCGTCTAGAAATCTTGTCCGTCCAATTCGAAATCAACGGGTCAAAGCGGATACCTTCCCTTCGAAGGCTCTGGCGGGAATGCCTATGCAAGGAATCATTGGGTGTCTGTGCGTAGACTATAGGGGTAGCTGTTCTTGTGACCCAAAGTACTCCAGACAATAAGTGGGTGTCCCTGACGCTGATGGTGCATTTTCTTTTCTAGATAAACACCGCGCCTCCTAATAGTATATACTACTGTCTAAATCGTGGAGCGCAATTGAGTAAGAAAGATTCCCTAAGGTGAGTCTAGTACTACAAAATGTCTACTAGAATAAAGAAATGAAAAAGGTACTAGAGAAGAGAGCAAGGTTGAATAAAACTTGTAATTTAAACGTAGACTGTAGACTATAACATGCATAAGTTATTAGTCTATGTTAATACAAGAGTAGTTCATTTATTAGGTAATAGACTAATTTCCGCTTGGTATGTGTGAATAAGTCACTTCCACGTAAGCAATTTTACTGAGTAGGACCCTTAGTTACTCATGAAGTTATTTGCACTATGACTAGTCTAAAAGGATTCTTCTCCTAAATTTTGCTTATCTCCAGCACCAACCCTATATTATCTCCCCTATATCATAACCAAAATATTTTAATAGGAAGAGCAAAAAATCACCCATTAACTCACTCAACGACGTAGGGGCCACATAAAGGAAAGACAAAACAGTTGATAAGACTAGCCACACTTTGGTGTAAAAGCAATTCATAGCTTAGGTTGAACAGGTTCCACACAGTGAAGAACATCGGTTCAATTGCTCTGACAAGAAAAACGATTCTAGTTTTTGGTTCGCTTCTTCCATGCATGTGCAACCCCTTGTGGCATATTTGTGAAGGAAAATGATGAAGAGAGTAGCAAAAGGAAAATAAAGTGTGGGGTCTAGTAGGACCCACAACCGATTCCACACACTACAGCAAAGAAAGCATCGGTTCAAAGAATTCTACTTTTTGCTTTGAACCGGCGACACGGTGTGGTTGGTCTAAGTATATTAGACACTGGATCCCTACACATCTAACAAAGTAGAAAGTATGACCAAATTTAAAGATCACTCATTGACTATTTAATTATTTTGATTTTATCAGACATACACTCCCTCCATCCTATTTTTCTGAAAATTCCCTCCAACCTAATTAAAAAGGATGCCACATATTTGACTAAATTTGAATGTCTATGTACACTAAACAGTGACTATTATATGGCAAGTATATCATTACATAAGCTCCACAGAGCACATTAGATCACTAAGAGTGCAATATAATTATGCGAAGAAGGATGAGAAAAAAACGATCCATGCACCCCAAAAGAGCGGGCCACGCCGGCAAGTTCTCCCCTTCCCAGTTCCTACTCCAAGATTCGGCGATTGCAACAGTGGTGGCCGCCCTGCGGAGGAAGACCTCGACAACCTCTGCAATGGTCATGACCTCGACGTCCAACATGAGATGGCTTCTCTCTTCCTACTTAGTGGGGCATGACCTGGACGATCTCCACAATGGTAGCTACTGGCTATGGAGCTCCGTGACTTCCTTCTTCAACTTTTCGCACTCAGCGCGAAGTGTGGAGGAGTCACGCTTGTAAGATCATGTGAGCTTCATTTGAAAAACCAAATCGGCTCGGAGGCGATCACACTCTAGGTTGAGATTGAAGTTTTTCTGCAGAATGTTGATGTTATGGCTATAGATTTCATCTACTTTGGCCAAGATTCTTGCCCTGACTTCCTGCATGGAAAATGCATCATCAGTAAGAGAGCATGGAGTGCATACAGAGAAGAAATAAAATATCAATACATGTATAGTGACTACATTACCTCTCTTTGACCGAGAGCGGGCATGAGGGCATCGTACGCGTCAGAGATATCCATCGTGCTATCGACTAGTGGAGTGGAAAATTCGAGGCTCGAGCTGCCTGGACCTGGAAGATTTATAGAGACGGTTCAATAGTAGGAGCTGTTAGCCCAGGAATCAACGGAAGTAAAAACCTACCCAGAATCTTGGTCCCCATGATAGTCGCTCTTCAGATACATGCGTGAAGATGAGCCCTCTCCCCATGGTTGTTCTCCTTTCTCGGTCCGAGCCTGTAGGTCACCCTGCTGGTGGGATTTCTCCACGGATCTAACCACCTCCATCTTGCTATTCTTCCGATGAGACATGATATTTTGTGACATCGCTGGATGAAGAAGTTTAGAAGAAAGGGAGGAGCAGTTGAAGAAAATGGTTTCTGCAAATGCAGAGCGAGGTAGTACTAGTAGGAGGAGAGAGGAGAGTAAATAGTGGAAGAAAAATGTCAAGGACGGGGTCTCATCGCCGACCTTCGAGCAATCTCATTGGTCCATCAAGCGATCAAGCTACTAGCTGCAAATATTTACGACCCACCCAAAGTTTATGGAGAAATTTGTCTGGATACATAGTGGTGCAGTCAATTGGCTTATGTTGTACTAAGTGGGTCCCATCTTCAAGATTGGTTTTTTCCGGCTAGTCTAGTAAATTTCTAGTAGATTTGGAAAAAAAGTCTAGTAAGTACATTTCTTAGCCACATCTATAAGAATGGCTAATTCGGTGCTTGCTCGTAGTAGTAGTACTCCCTCCGATCCATATTACTTGTCTCTGAATTGGACGTATCTAGCAATGAATCAGAGGGAGTAGTTGTAGTAGTAGTAGTCACATCGAATATACATAGGTCTTGACGCAAACGGTCACCAAAAGATCGAACGGGAAACTTAAATATAACATAGGGATTTTTTGGATAACAGTATTTAAAAACACAGGAATTTGACTCGATCATAGGTACAAAACAATGGATTGAAAAATAGAGGAAATAGCTTTCTTTAGATCACATAATTTCAAAACATGGTATAACAGGGTCGGAGGTACAAAACAGAGGAAATCTGCAGTCTTAAAGTCATTTCAATGAAACACAGTAAACATGGAGGAAAATTGCCTCAATCCTACATGAATGAGTCTAAAAAGTGGATATTGAAATTCCTATGGGATTGGGGTGTAGAAATGCAATGTATATAAATTTTGGAGGTATGATTCCTTTCATCCAAAGGGCTTCCTTATGAAAAAACTCCTATGGGTCGAATTCCTCCAAAATTCCTTTGAAAATCCTTCAATCCAAATTGACCCTTGATCAAGATGTGCATGCTCACGACAGCCGAATACCTTTCGGTAGGAGGTTATGAGGTCTTAGATTTTCATCTTGAACCCGTCTACAGGGACCTTGAAGATATGGAAGTCCACCCTCCTTTAACTCATGAAAAGCAGCAAAGGTAGCCCACTCTTTGTCTAGGACAACCCACTCGCATGGACAACCATGGACAACCCACTCGCATGGACAACCCACTCGCATGGACAGCAAAGGTCTTAGATTTGGTCTTTTTTGCGGTTGGCATGGACAACCCACTCGCATTCCTTGCATGCTTGGACCACCACGAGTTGTGGGTAGGGGCGTCCCTTGACGTAAGGCTTAAAGTAAGTCGGGATGATAAGCATATACAAGTCATGCTGGACTAACTGGATGTAGAAGTGCCTAGGACGATGCACCGTGGCATGGTGTCCTACTGACCTAGGGTGTCTTCTCAGTTTGGTAGAACTAGCGACCAACCTGGCAGCACTTGCCCTTGCCAAGGCCTCCACTCTCCTGCTCGGTAGCTTAAACTCCCTTGGTATGATGGGGAGAGCATCTTCATAGCCAACTAGAGCTGGAGCAGTCCGGTCAAGAATGTAGTCTAAGTTCGGCATTACAACTGGGCCATCCTACATGAAAATTACCATTGCGTCAGTCCTTTGGAATTACCAAAACACCACAATGCATTGTATAAATTGACTAAAGATCACAATGCGTCATTGCAACATCAAATTTACCTAAACAACACACGGTATCAGGTAAATTAAATTGCCTACAGAGCACAATGCATCATCAGAATGACCTAACCCGATGGGTCCTCAAAATTATCTTAACAACTACTAGAAGGCATAACATTTAATTAGATTGATTAAACAACACAATGCATAATCTAAATGGCTAGAACAGCACAATGCATTATCTGGATAGATAAAACAGCATATATGCAGTGCATCATCAAAAGTACCGAAACAACACAAGGTATCATGTAAATAAATTTAATAAACAGTGTCTGCACAATCAAAATTTCCTAAACTGATGGGTCATTGAAATAATCTGAATAGACAGAAGGCATATCATTTAATCCTAAACAGCAGAACGAGATCAAAATGGACAAAACAACACAGTGAGGAAATAGGACACAATGCATCATAAAAAAACCAAAACAGCACAACGCCTCATGGAAAATTCCTAAATAGCACAATGCATCATCTATGTACCAAAACAGAACCATGCATCATCGTCATCAAGAATATTCCATAACTAAGCAGAACAACACAAAAGACAAATATAGATACATTCGAATCTAGGAAAAGTCAAGTCAATTATTCTAGACAGAGGGAGTATAAAGAATAGCACAAAATACAATTATCAAGAATATGACATACAACTAAGCACTTCAACAAAGGACCTGCAGTACACATTCAAAAATCTGACTAGATGCACAAAGGATTTGGGTTAAAGCCCCAATCCTCCAACTATAACCTCGTTGTAGTTGGGGGGGGCATGAACTTACATAGGGGTCGATGGGTTGAGCAGATGAATAGGGCACCACTGATGAAGAACCAACCACATACACCAAAGAAGCACAGACAATCACTGATGAAGGGGAGCCACTGATAGGGGTTTCACTGCGTACACTCTGAAATTTGGCACATTGGGAATGAGAGTCTAACCTTCAGATGAAAAGGACGCGCCCGCCGCCGCACGAGCATTTGGTCCCAACGCATGCGGCGTCGAAGGCTTGGACGACCGCTCGGCGGGCAATGAGGGTTTCAGCGCGACCGGCCAAAACCCTAAGGGCAACGGACGCCTCACCTTGGGCACGACCTGCACACACGCGAAAGGCGAAGGACACTTCAGAGAGGGTGCTACAGCCGGTGGGATCGAACAAGCCACCTGCAGCTCCGAATAAGAGCTTGATGTGGACCCTAGCTCAACCACAAACAAAATATTGGCATTGGTTTCATCGAAGCAACGGCTGGGTGAACGAGTGAGAGTTGTGAGGTGAGTGTGGGAACATGATAGCGAGAGAGGGAATGGTTGGGGAGGAGTTAGAGAATGGGAGTAGGTAACCCTCTATCCGCTTTAGTAGTACCATACTAGAAAAAACCTACATTTCACATATCATCACTTTTTGACGAACTAGTTCATTTCTTTGAACCGACTAAAATAGTGGGTACCTGTGGGGTCCCCCGGATTTAGTCATCCCAGAAATCCCTGTTATGTAAATATCCATGTTCCCATGATCAGTGAGCCGTGGAACATAACCGACGAGTATCATTACAGCATCCGAACATAACGAATGCAAGACTTACATAGTTGCCTTTATGGCTACACAACTTTTAGCAGCGGAGCTTCAACACACGCAGGGCCCAATCATGCCTCAACCTATAGGCGACTGACTGGGAAGACAACCTAGCTTGCTGGACGTCATCTTAATCTTCCGATGTCAAATCTCTGAAAGCCTGGCCAAGTAAATAGCTAGGGACAATTCCATGAGTACTTTCGAATGTACTCGCAAACCACCAAGATAAGTGAAATAAGGAAATGAAATTCTGGCTGTGGAGAGATAGCTCTATCTAGGGTTGTTTTTGAAAATCCTAGACTATCTCTTGTAGTTATGGCATCTCCATATCTTTGTTAAAAAAGAGTTTGGAAACATGCCTCGGTTTTATAAATCAAGATATCACTATATCCTTGTTGAAAACCTTTTTGAAAACAGTTTTGGAGTAAAAACCCTTTTTTTTAACCTCTTTGACCACCTCTGGTCAAGACAAAACTTTAAACTAAGGTTCCCTCGGAACCTCCATACTTTCATCCATTTTTCCAGACACCATCATTTGGGTACTCCTAGCCATCAACTTTCCAACCATCCTTGACCGTGGACATGGCTATTCGAATTAATACATCCGCCGGGATAAAACCACGGCTCTCTACCCAAGGTAGACGGGGTCCAGATAATCAAACCTAACCTTTCGATTGTCGACCCTAGCAAAGGCTGCTTTTCCTTTTGGGTTTGTTCTCCCCGGCAACGAGTATGTGGCTCCCAGCCATAGTCCTGCCTTCCGTACACGCGTATACCCAAACTGCAACTTGGCATATACCTTAACTTGGTGACTCCACTTCCTTCCGTACCACCTAAGTCATACCGTTCACGGGAGACCCAATTGTTGCATCGGCACTCCTGCTAAGATAGGCTCACTCTTGCAGAAGCAAGCTACAGGCTCCAGACCCGTAGATCTGTTAGCGCCTGCCGGAATTCAAGGGATTTCTCCCAATAAGCATTGTATAAGCTGCCTCGGCTAAAGAAAACAAACTACGAGCTAAGCCCCAACACCTGGGGTAATGTGGTTGCACGGATAAAAAATGTTCTAGTAAAGGCGTAAAACATCCCTTCTCTTTCTCCTGTCTATTTCCTCATTTCTCATCATCACCACTTCTTTAGTTAAAACATCTGCTTGGAACGATGCCTCTTACAATGGTTTTTTCGAAACATTATTAGAATAGTTTTAGTGGGTAAATCCCCAAAACAGTTGTTTTCTCGAAGCAGGGGTTTCCAACGAGGTAGGATTCTAACCATCATACTCTCGGTCTAAAGGGATAAAATGGTAGGTACATCAGGGTGGTCCCACGAGGGACACCAAGTCATAACTTGGAGGATCTAAGTCATTAGCGCAGTATTTGTAAAGCAAGACATGTAGATAAATAATGCAATTTACAAAGGAGATACCAAACAGGTAATAAAAAGAGTAGGACAATTATCGGAATTCGGGAATAGTGTCTTGCCTATGATCAACGATAAGTCACTGGACTTCCTTAGATAATCCAAGAATACCCAACAAAATAATAATAAGAAGTCCCTTTTCTTCTCGTCGTCAAACACTCATACTATCGACGGCATCGAGTATACATGCAAGACGACAAAACCACAATCAATACAAGGCATACAGGCATCAAACCATACAGCAGACAAACATAAGGTATACACTTGATTGGATAGGTTTTGAAGAAGTTGGGGTCTATTAATGGAACTACTAGATTGCCATCGAAGAGTTTTCCCTTGGAAGATAGTTGTCTAGGTTATGTACCAAGTAATTGGGGTGGAGTCTTGAGGTCTGTAGGATACCAATGTTCAACAATGATATCCTCAGATAGGCCTGGACAAAACAAGACCAATACAAGTGGTTTCACTAGATTATCATTTACCTAGATTTAGTTATGCTTTTTATAGTGGAATAAATTCTAGTTTGAGGAAATAATTTACCAGAATTGATATGGAGGCCCAAAAATTATTTCCTTGGGTGGTTAGGTAGTGTTTGATGTACTTGTTCACTGAGATTTAGAATAAAGTCCAAATAATTACCAGAATGCCCTCAGGAAATTCCCAAAGGAAGTTCTATGGGTTTTTTGTCCTTTTAACCAAATTAGTTCTACAGAAGCTCTTGAGTTGATTCCAAGGGCATGTGGTAGGCATTTAGAATACATTTCTGTAGGAATTGGATTCCCTCTTTTTGGGGTTGTCAAACTCCTGGAGTGATTTATTTAGTGATAATACCACTTACAGAAGTATTTAATTCACTACAATCCAACAGAGGGTCAATAAATCCTCATCTATTGGTTCTAGATA
This sequence comes from Avena eriantha, assembly GCA_910589775.1. Lineage (NCBI taxonomy): Eukaryota > Viridiplantae > Streptophyta > Magnoliopsida > Poales > Poaceae > Avena > Avena eriantha. Next base: position 33,825,934 of record OU342746.1, on the reverse strand, counting down.
GGTATTGATGTGCCACTTCTCTGGAAGTTGTAATTAGCCTCATAGGTGTTGTAGATAAGCCCAGGGAATTTTTCTAAAGGCAGATATGGATGAATTTTGCTGTTGTAGATAGGTATGGTAATAGCCTTTCAAGGGAAGTTTGTTTCATCCTATTTGAGCAAGCATAACTCCCTATGGAATTTATCTAGTGCAAAAGACCACTTTTGGTGGATTAATTGCCAATTAATAATGACAATTATTCTTGGCAAAAGACATGTTCTGCGTGGTGCACAAAACACTCATGAACCTAGTAAAAAATTATTTGGACTAAATACCCCATTTTCCATTTTCATTACGATTTAATTTAACTGGTACATTTCTGGATCTGGAATTTAAAAGAAAAAGAAAAAGGAAAAACGGGTACTGGGCTGGATCTGGGGGTGTGCTAGGTCGCGCGGAGGAAGGCCAGAGGAGCTGGGCTGGCCCACTCGGCGAGGCGACACGCGGGAGACCGCGCTTGAACCTGTCAAGCAGGGCTAGGCGATCCGCAGCTATGGGCGGCGAAGAGGTATCGGGAAGCTAGAGTCGTTCGATCTAGTGCCGATCGACGACTCCAAGTCGTCGTCTACGATGAAAGGAGCGGCCGGCGGCAGAAACCCTGGGGGACGGCGGGGCTCGCCGGGGGAGCTTACCAGGGGCTAGGGAGGTGGACGACGGCGACCTCGTGGATGGGCGGAAGAAGGGGTTCCTTGCCGGGATCTGGCTCGCGTGACGATGACCGAGGAAAGCTCGTCGGAGCGGCTCGGGGGAGGGGGAGGCTGTCCTAGACCAAAAGAAGAGCATGGTTAGATGAAGGGGGTTGGGGAGCTCAACCAGGTGACATGCAGAAGGAGGGGAGCTTAAGAGAGAGCACCTAGCTTGAATTTCTCGAGGAGGCCGAGAGCTCCTCTCTCTCCTTCTCTCGGGTGAAACAGGGCAGGGGAGAGGGAGTGGTGCTCGGGGGAGGAGAGTGGGAGTGTGAGGAGGCAAATGAGGTAGGGGAGAGGCGCTGCACTGGCCTGTGGCCTTATAAACAGAAGGGGGAGGTCCATGGTGGACATAACCCATGGAAATCTTGCGGGAAGGGTGGAGCTCAGGCATTGGTTTGATGGGGCGGTGGGATCTCGTGGAGAGGGAGTAGGGAGGGGTGAGAGGCGCCTGCCAGGCTGCAAGGTACAGGGGGAGTGATTAGACCACTCTCCCTCTAGCCTCGGGCATAGCAAGAAAAAGAGAGAGAGAGGGCTTAGGGCTAGCCATGAGCAGCTGCCAGGTGGGTTAGGGAATGGCAGTGGGTGTAGGTACATGCCAGATAAGTTGAGAGGGGAGAGGGTTGCTGCTGTTTGTGAGATATGGGAAGATGCCCATTAATGACAAGATCTTCTCCTCTCCTTCTTCCAAGCACAAAAGCCAAAAGGGAGGGCTACAGTGATCGTGCTATAGTGGTGGTCGACAGGAGAGACGGCTGGGTACTATGGAGAAGTGGAGAGAAAGTTTCCATGGTGTTTGAGGTGTTTTTGGATCAATGCTTGATTTGGCAAATATGATCACAAGAAGGCATGTGAAGGAAGTTCCTAAATTTGTATTGGACATGGTGGGGAGATGGTACTGATAGGTAGATGAGGTCAATACATAGCTCTAGGAATTTATTGGGATTTTTTCGAAGACTTTTAGTTCACTAAAAATCCTTATTCAAAAAGTGCAGAAGTAGTTTCTAGAATCTCATTTGATATATTTACATTGTACAAGGTTTGTTTTTTGGTGTGAGAGGGTCCCAAATGTGAATACACACTTAGGAGAATTTTTCCAAGATTTATTGTAAGATAAAAGTGTTTAGTATATTTATTCTATAATTTCTGCCTATTAAGGAAATAGGCAAAAAGAATTATTAAAGCTCTTCAAAAATATTTATTTTTGCAGTAGGGATATGGGATACAATATGTGGACCTCAATTGAGCCAAAATTTCGGGAAGTGTTTTGGCAAAAACCAAACTTTCCTTTATGGAAGAAGTTTTGGAGATTTTGTCCATAAAGGGATTAAGTAGATTTGGGGCAATAATAATTATGGATAATATTTGATAAATCTTGGTGAACAAAGTAAATGATTTAGACAAGGTGTAGCAAGCATTTTCAACCTTGGGAATTGGAAATCCAACTTGAATTCGATAGAAAACAAGGAGTTGTGGATCTAGGGTGAGGTTATTTTTATACCACCAAAACCTTGTTGCATCTTGGAGCTCAGAGCTCACCTTGATGCAAGGGATAGATGAATAGTTAGAAAAATTCATATAGATGATCATGGAATAAGGATTTTGGATTGATTACATCTGAGGTGGTCTGGAAGTGATGGCAAACTTTGTTGAAAATAAGGCTGCCATACCAAATGAGTCATGATGCCTTATAAACCATGTGGGTTTAAGAAACACAGATATTCACTTATAAAAATTGAAGTAGATGGTGATAGACCTATATGAGTATAACACAACCATCCAACGATTTGGTCCATAGAAGTTTGGATGATGGTGTGAGCTTCTGTCAAAGTAGGCATGGTGACTAGATTTGCAGGAAAAGTTATTTTCTTGCCAGCAAAACCATCAAGAACAAGTGGGTTTGAGAATGATCTAGCCAAGGGAAAGAGTGGGACTTGGTAGTACTTAGTATGGTTAACAATATGGTTCAGGTGCATTTCCAAAAAATGCCCATGGTTTGAGAAGAGGAGACATTCAAAAAGGTGATGTTGAAACAGCTTCCAGACTTAGTCAAATTTGGCAGTTTTGAGGATTTTGACTAGAGTATGAGAGGGGATGTTTTTGGAGGGGTTGCAATGTACCAAAGCATCATCAAGTGGATGATACTGAATTGTAGAGGGAGTAGAAGGGATTTATGCTTGATATTGGTCTTCAATGAATTTGAAGCTTCTGGAATGGATCACTACAGAATCGATCTGGTTAAGGGTTTTAAATGGTTAGTTAGTAGCTAGGGATCAGATCCAGATTGTATTCTTTCTTAGGGTTTGGTGAGTTTAAAGTATATTGATCCAACTGATGAGCTCCCAGAGTGTATCCTAGTACTTCCTAAGCAAACAAATCAAACAACAGATTAAGGCAACTCATCAGGTAGTAGATCAAGGCAACTCATCTTATAAACTAAGAAAATCCATTACTGGGGTTACCATCAAACCTAGCTTGAGGTAAGGTTGGGGCATTTTGAAGAGGTTGGAGTTTGAATAATAAGAGAGTCCTTGGTACCTCTACGAAGAGTAGAATTCAAAATCTTACCAAAGGTTTTAAAGACCCTAGAGGTGGGAGTAGTTGAAGGTTTTCTCTTGAAAACATAAGGACATTATATCCCTCCATAGTTTTGTCAATGGAAGCTACTAAACTAGTTTTTGGTTATACAAGCATCTTGGCTTAGGTTTTGAAATGCCAAAACATTTGAGAATATGTAGAACGAGCCAGGATAGTTTTGTTAAATAACTTTTGTCAACTGATGGTGAGGTAAGGAGTATCATATGGTATACACTCACATGCATAAGTACAAACAAACAACAGGCAAACACTGCACCAATGAACAAGAAAAAGATTTTGTTCCCCCTGATTTTTGCATTCAGGATAGCTAATCAGGGTTGCTGAAATTGGGATGTTACAGTACCCTTTATGTTTGAAACTTTCATCAGGTACCTGTTTTGCTAGTAGTAAGTACAATACAATACTTTGTATTACCCTCCATGGTAGTATAAAACATTTTTTTAGATAGTGGAAATTGCATGATCCAACATCTTTTCGTCGTACTTCTACACAAAACACTTGGTGGATGTCATTTTCGCACATTTTAACAGTTTTTGGCCTAATATGCACAAATTTGGCCAGTTACTCCTTGAATGACTGATTTAACCTCATTGGTAGCAACACTGACAAGTGGTCCCCAAATGTCATTGATTCCATTCACACACAAATATTTGAATGATGCTAAAAGCTGGATACTAACAATATTTATCACCCACAATATTGAAAGAACATTTCATGTTTTCCAGTGTTTTGTGTGTTAGATAACAATACTGTGGAGATTACTCATGTGCGCTATGTTTGCAGGAGGTTTGGGGGGTGGATTATCCGCCCCACCAAGGGCCGGATAATCCGGCCTACCTCATTGTTCAAAGGCTGCCAAGGCGCGTCGCTCGTAGTCCGGTCGGATTTTCTCCCGGAAAATCCGAACCGGGGCGGTTTTTCTTTCCCAGGCTAGATAATTCGGATGTCGGATGGGCCGGATAATCCGGCCCCCAGAATTTGAACAAATCATGCCAAGGCGCGTCGCTCGGAGTCTGGTCAGATTTTCTCTTGGAAAATCCGAACTGGGGCGGGTTTAGGGTGCAGGAGGTTTGGGGGGGGGGGGGGGATTATCCGCCCCACCAAGGGCCGGATAATCCGGTCTACCTCATTATTCAAAGGCTTCCAAGGCGCGTCGCTCGGAGTCCGATCAGATTTTCTCCCGGAAAATCCGAACTTGGGCAGTTTTCTTCCCTAGGCCGGATAATCTGGATGTCGCATGGGACCGGATAATCCGACCCCCAGAAGATGATCAAAGGCAAGCTCGGCGTGACACTCAGAGAGGGGGCGGACTATCTGCCGGATATTCTGAGGCTAGGGCAGAGTTTTCCCCAGGCCGAATAATCCGGCCCCCAAAGTCTCCAACAGCTTGGTTTTGGAAGGGGGTATAAATACCCCTTCTTCCCCAACATTCAGAACTCTTGATTCACTCGAAATTGTTCAGACACTGTGCAAGATCTCCCACTTCATCCACTCGAAGGCTTCGATCTTTGGGGGAATCGAAGGAGGAGAGAATCTTCATCGTCATCACGAATCAAGCGCATCAACTCCTCTCCATTCATTTGGAGAAATCCCTAATCTAGTATTCTTGTCAATATCTTGATCTTGTTCTTTTTTATTGATAACGTGTTCTTGTGGCAGCTTGTTGTCATTACGGGAGCCTCCAAGTTGATTGTGGAGTTGTGCCCCGCTAGTTATGTAAAGGCACTGGTACCCGCCTCGAATGGTCACTATAGTGGAAAGGTGGATCAGGCCTTTGGTGGCGGGATCCATCGGAGAACAGGGTGAGGCCTTTTGTGGCGTGGTGGTCTTAGTACCGCCCACCCCTCCAATGCAGATGTACTTCCCTTAACAAGGAAGGAACTGGGGTCAAACAAATCATGTGTCTTCGCGTGCTTCACTACAGTTTACCCGTTTCCCTTCCACTTGCTCTTTACTCGCTAGTAGATAGGTTTGCATATAGGGAAATTCCACCTAATAGTATATCTAGAGAATTTACCCTTTGTGCTAAGCCTAAAATTGAAAAAACATTAAAATTTGAAGTAGCACCTATTCACCACCCCTCTAGGTGCCCATACGATCCATTTCAATTGGTATTAGAGCCCCGGCTCTTTATTCGGGCTTAACCGCCTAAGAGTAGTATGGGTACCAAACATGGTGGGAATGAGGCTGTGGATAAGGTCACAATGGATGACCACAAGACGTTGAAAACAACCTTGTTGAAATCCTTTGAGGCCAAGATGGAGGAGATGAATCAAGTGATTTCTCATCTCACAACATCCATAGCCCCATCCCCATCCTCCTCTGAGGCAGCCACACCATCGTCCAAGGAAAAGGCTAACACCCGATCCAAGGATGATGATGTGGAAGGTCAAAAACATAATGGTTCCACCTCCAAGAAGGGAAGTGGTAAGGAGGAATATAGCGAGGTTCGTCACGTATATTCCCCCGATCCACCTATCCCTCATCCTCATATAAATAATAGGGATGATCCACCCAAGCTTACTGCATCCTCTTTTAATCAATGGCAATTCTTAATGAAGTCTCATGTTTGCAGCTCCTCAATTGAACTTTGGAGGATTGTTGAAGAGGGTATTCATATTGGAGATCATTCCAATCTAACCAGAAGAGAAGTTGTGGATAGCCAATTGAATGCTACGTCTCTCCACATGATACAACTCGGTGTGGGACCCAAGGACATGCCCCACATTGAACATCTCAACACAGCTAAAGAAGCTTGGGATGCCCTCACTGATCTCTTTATTGGGAATGAAAGCATGAAAAGGAATAGGTATGATGCCCTGAGTAATGAAGGGTTCTACATGTTGGATGGTGAAAACCATGAAGACATGTATAGAAGACTCAAGGGCATTGCAACAACATTTAGAAAGAATGGAGCCACCCACATTGATGATGCATGGATAAAAAGAAAATATGTGAGTGCCTTAATGCCTTTCGATCCAACTGATTTGAAAAGCTTGCAAGGTAGACACAACTACCATCAAATGACATCCAATGAAGTCATGCAAGAAATGGCATCATTCAAAGTTGTCGCGAAGAACGCTGAAGATGCCCGGGCTCGTGCCATTGGAATGCAAAAGGGAGTCAATGTTGCTCTAAAAACCAATGTTGTTGAGCAAGATGAGGATGAAAGAGCTTTTGAGGGGGCCTCCATGGACTTCCCCAATTAAGTCAAACATGCTCATGGTGAGTACATGGCGTTTTACGCAAGGAACTTTTGGAAGGATCCTGCCAAGGCCAAATGGGAACTCGAGCGCAAGAATGGGTCCAGTGGAAGAAGAGAAAGTGGCCCAAAAATGAGAACATACTACAACTATGGAGATAGGATGCACTTTGTAGTCGAGTGTCCTTATCAAAGTAGATAAGACAATGGTGGCAGGCTCATTCTTAAAGAAAATTCCAAGGCACCTAAGAAGAAGCCATTTGTTAAAAAGAATGGCCCCTACAAGAAGCAACCCAAGATCGTCTAAGTGGCATAAGAAGAATACTCCTCTGCAAGTGAAGATGAAGAGGATGAAGATAGTTCTCGCAAGTTGGCTGCTATAGCCACCACATCGACTCCATCATCTCTCTTCGACTCGCCAAATGAGAACATCATCAACAACAACGCCACTTGCCTAATGGAAAGAGGGTCCGAGGTATCAAGTTCTATCTCTTCATTTCCTAAGACTAACATAATTTTGGATATGGATGATCATGACGATCTAAAAATGAAAGAATAAGTTATTTCTTTGGAAAACTTTTTCACTAACCTGCAAGGTGAGCACAAACTCCATTTTGATGCTCTTATGAGTCAACTTGCTCAAGACGAAGATCTTCTTGAAGAAAAGGGCAAAATCGAAAGAGAAGATGCCTTGGAGATAGCTTCTTTGAAGAATGCCTTGGAAGAAGAAGAGGAAGATCGAGTATCTTTGGAAGAGAGACTCGAATCCATTGAGGAGTCACATGAAGAAGCTATGGCTCAGCTCATCAAAGAACGTGACAATGCTCTTGCCAAGGTAAAGAAACTAAAGAAAGAAAAGATTGAATTTGGGGTTGTTCATGCTAGACTCTTGGAGAAGTTTGATAATCTTGAAAGTGCTCACAAGGCATTAAAGAGTGATCATTCTACTCTAAATGAGTCTCATGATTAGCTGCAAACTCAATTGAAGTTGTATGATGTGCTAAGTACCTCCACATCATCTTATGGAAAAGAATATCTTGCAAGAGGTTCTCAACACAAAGGTAAAGAGGTTCTTGATGAGATACTGAGCAAGCAAAGGACAAACATTAGAAAAGAAGGTCTTGGTTACATTCCCAAGACAAAGAGCAAGAAAAACAACAAGAAGAAGAAGAGCAAGACTGCTCAACTAAAGACTAGCAACATTACCAATGACAAGTCTAATTATGATGGTTTTGCAGGGGCTAACAATCCTAACTTTGAGTTATATTGCGATTATTATGGTGATGTTTATGCTAGTTATGTAGGCTCTTATGATTATTACATTCCTTGGTCTATTTGGGTCCCCAGGACCCTTGTCACTAACATGAGAGGACCCATTGAAAATTGGGTACCTAAAACCAAGAAGTAACTTTCTTGAAGGGCTATGCTTCCGTTGGTTCTAAATGGGTACTCGATAGCGGATGCACGAGTCATATGACCGAAAGAAAGGAGATCATCACGGAAATGCGGCCAAATCATGATCATATAACCGTCTCCTATGCTGATAAGTCAAAACCTGAGGTATTGGGTCTCGGCAAAGTTGTGGTGGCTCAAGATATCTCTCTCGTGGACGTCATCCTTGTTGAGACCCTCAGGTACAACTTGCTTTCAGTTCGAGCCCATGGTAAGATGGGCTTTGCAGTTTATATTGATTCTCATTTGGTCGTACTCTTGTGGAGCAAGTCTCTAAAAGTCGCTTTCATGGGATATGTCGAAAATGACCTGTACGTGGTAGACTTTTCGGGGAAAACCACTCCAGGCCCGATGTGTCTTTTCGGAAAGGTTGATGTGGGTTGGCTATGGCATCGCCGACTAGCCCATGTCAATATGAGAACTTTACAAAGTCTCCACAAGGGTGGCCACATCCTTAGACTAAAAGAAAATGTCTCCTTTGCCAAAGATCGGTTTGCAGGGATTATGTTGAAGGGAAAATGCATGACTCTCTTCATCGTAGGTAGAATATTATCTCGTCAAAAAGGATCTTAGAGCTCCTACATGTGGACCTCTTCGGACCTCCATCTCATGCAAGCCTCGGTGGGAAGAAGTATTGTCTTGTGATCGTTGATAATTACTCAAGATACACTTGGGTTTATTTCTTCAAGTTGAAGAGTGAAACTCAAAAAACGGTCATCGACTTCGCCAACAAGGTTCAACGTCAACACAACTTCCCTATTCTGGCTATAAGAAGTGATAACGGCTCTGAGTTCAAGAACTACACCTTAAATGAGTTCCTAAGTGAAGAGTGGATTAGACATCAATATTCCGTTGTGTACACCCCTCAACAAAATGGTGTAGCCGAGAGGAAGAATCGGACTCTAATGGACATGGCAAGGTCAATGCTAGCCGAATTCAAGTCTCTATATAACTTCTGGGCTGAAGCAATCTCTACCGCTTGTCATTCATCAAACCGGTTATACCTCTGCAAGATCTTGGACAAGACTCCATATGAAATACTTACCGGTAACAAGCCAAACATCTCATACTTTCGGGTATTTGGGTGTAAGTGTTTCTTTCTCATCAAGGGAGTTCGTTTATCTAAGTTTGTATCTAAGGCTCTAGAAGGTATTTTTGTTGGTTATGGTGCCAAATCCCACACTTATAGAGTCTACAATAAGCTCTCCAGAACTGTTGTAAAATCTTGTAGTGTGGTGTTCGAGGAAAATGACGGTTCTCGTGCGGAGGAAGCTTGTGTTTGTGATGCAGATGTTGAAATACCCCAAGATGCCATAAGAAGAATGGGCGTGGGATTTTTCCGCCCCATTGAGGAACCCCTTGTGGCGGATCGGGAAGGACAATACTCTAATCATGTAGAGCCCTCATCTACACATACTCAACATGTTCCAACCACGGGAGCAACTTCTACACCATCTCCATGAACTGCTGAAGGTCTAGATGCTCCAGAAAGCTCCAAGCCGGATTATCTAGTTGACACCAGATTATCCGGCCACCCCGCTCCTGACGACCAAATTGCTCCTGGTCCTGAAGAAATCGCTGCAACCTCTAGGCCGGATTTTCCGGGTGACGCGGATTATCCGGCCCATCACCAGTTCAAGAAAGTACCAGGTAGCTTGATGAAGCTGCTACGAGTTCTCCCAGGCCAGATTATCCAGCCTTGAATCACCTATTGCTCAGGAGTCTCCTGTTACGGCTGTTGACTCATCTCAAAGGCATGCTTCGTCACTGCCTACTACTGTTATCCCAGATTCTAATCAAGGTCGAGCAAATGATTCCAATGAAGACTCAAGTGATAAAACTATTCCACCAAGAGACAACAGCTTATTGAACTTTGTCGCAAGGCTCGTGCTGATCAGAACCTTGAGCTAAGGGGTCACACCCTCGACAAAGTTCTAGGTGACCTTCGACGAAGGGTTTCTACCAGAAGGGAATTAACATGTTTTGGTGAGCATCAAGCTCACATCTCAATGGTGGAACCCAAGAAAGTTTTTGAAGCTCTTGAAGATCCGGACTGGGTTGTTGCTATACATGAAGAATTGAATAATTTCAAGCGCAACAAGGTTTGGAAACTCGTGGAGAAACCCAAAGATTGCCACAATGTTATTGGCACTAAATGGATATTTAAAAACAAGCAAGATGAGAATGACATTGTTGTGAGTAACAAGGCGAGACTTGTGGCTCAAGGATACTCTCAAGTTGAGGGCATTGACTTCGGCAAGACCTATGCTCCAGTGGCTCGACTTGAGTCCATCTGTATCCTTCTTGCTTATGCTGCCCATAACAATTTTAAATTGCAGCAAATGGACGTCAAGAGTGCTTTCCTTAATGGTCCTCTACATGAGTTGGTATATGTAAAGCAACCCCCGGGATTTGAGGATCCTAACTTCCCGAACCATGTCTACAAACTCGATAAGGCACTCTATGGCCTTAAACAAGACCAACGTGCGTGGTATGAGCACCTTAAAGAGCTTTTGCTAGACCATGGCTTCGAAGTTGGGAAAATCGATCCCACTCTTTTTACTAAGAAGTTTAAGGGGGAGCTCTTCGTATGCCAACTATATGTAGATGGTATCATCTTTCGTTCTACTAGTAAAGCTTTTAATGATGATTTTTCAAAGCTTATGACTGACAGGTTTGAGATGTCTATGATGGGGGAATTACGGTTCTTTCTTGGATTCGAGATCAAGCAACTTAGAGAAGGAACCTTCATCACTCAAGCAAAGTACATCCAAGACATGCTCCAGAGATTCAAGATGACGGATCTTAATGGTCTCGCCACTCTGATGCAAACAAAATGTCATCTTGAACTTAACCCACATGGTAAAGATGTGGACCAAAAGGTATATCGGTCCATTATCGGCTCTCTCCTTTACCTCTGATCATCTAGACCCGATATTTTGTTGAGTGTGGGGGTGCGTGCAATGTATCAAGCAGCTCCTAAAGAAAGCCACTTAGTGGCGGTCAAGAGGATCTTTCGATATTTGGTTCATTCCCCTAACTTTGGTCTATGGTATCCCAAGGGATCCAATTTCTCTCTATGTGGTTATACTGATTCAGATTGGGTTGGTGATAAGGATGATCGGAAATCCACTTCTAGAGCTTATCAATTCTTGGGAAGATCTCTAGTGTGTTGGTCATCTAAAAATCTGAATTGTATATCTCTCTCCACCGCCGAAGCTGAATATGTTGCTACTGCTAGCGCTTGCACTCAGTTATTTTGGAATACCGTGTCAATTGTGACAAAGTGCCTCTTTTATGTGATAATGAAAGTGCAATCAAAATTGTGTACAATCCGATACAACACACAAGGACAAATCATATTGAGATTCGGAATCATTTTATCCGAGGCCATGTTGCTCGAGGCGATATTGATCTATCTTTTGTGAGCACGAAGAACCAACTTGCTGATATTTTTACGAAGCCACTTGATGAAGCAAGATTCTGCTACTTGAGGAATTAGCTAAATATCATTGATTCCACGAGTTTGTCTTGATTACCCATGCACTCATTCGTACATCTCCGTCTTATTTGGTCTAGATGTGAGCATGGATATAGGGGGAGTGTGGTCCTAATTAATTGGTCTAACCCTCCCCCCATAATGCCAAAAGCAAGATAAATCATTTCTCTTAATATCATTTTATGATATGTGAGCTTATTCATGAGTATTGGTCGTGAACCCAAGATATATCTTCGTGGTGTCACACCATACACTCCAACAAGGTGGCTTCGGCCACCGCCCTCTCCCTTGAGGAGAATTGGCTTTTTATGGGTCTTTTTGGTTGTTTTTGCTCATCTCGTGTTCTTATGGGAATCACAGTCAATTTTGGCTCTTATTTGATTTGGTTCTTGCAATTTTGAGTGTCTAGTACCATCTCAGTTTGGCTCTCTTAATCCTAAGCCTTTCCCTACCCTTAAGCCATCTATTCTTGCACAGAAGTCCCTTGTACACCTTGTTTGGGGACGCACGGGCCTGAATCTGTGTACAACAGAAATTCAGATTGGAGGCCGGATAATCCGGCCCTGGCGGATTTCGTCTTAAAGGGCAGGGATCGGGGGGGAGGGCTCATAATGAGCAACACTTCTACCCCAGCCCTCTCCTCCTCCTCAGCCACCGCCTGCCATCCCCACCCTCCCCGGAGCCTCTCCAGCCACCGGATTTTCCGAGCCTCCCCGGATCTTCTTCTCGGCACCTCCAGGTACCTTCTCCTCCGCGTTCTTCCTCCAATGAGTGAGGGTAACTCCCTCTCTCCCCATCTTTGGCTAGATGTGTTATTTGTTGGGTGGAACATTGTCTAGAAGGATGTTGTTTCGCATAGAAATCGTAGTCTTGCAGTTTTTAGGCCCGATCTACTTTTTTGCATCCAACCTAAGTGAAATAGAAAATTTCTACCAGGGCCGGATTATCCGCCCCTGGCCAGGCCGGATTATCCGGCCTGACAGATTCAACTCTGGTTCAGTTTCACCATATTGTGTGCATTCAGTAGATTTGTCTTATGAAATTTTTGACTACTTTTTCCATGCTCTCTCCTGGACTTGTGTGTATACTTATCCCCATGTTATCACCCTTGTTCTCCTCACAGGAGGTTCTAGTGTTCCCAAGACCTACAAGCGCCGTCCTCGAGGGAAATACTTTCGGGACGATTGACAAGGTAACTTAGTGGACAAGGTTGAGTTGAGGAGAAGAAAGAACGAAGAGAAGCGCATGGATGAACAAGCAAAGATGACTAGAAAGGGGGTGTCCAAAAGGAAGGGCAGGGAGCCTAATATCAACTATAAGGCTTTAGATCCAGTCACCTATTCCTCCATCCATCACCGTGATTTGTTTGTAGAATTGCCTCGTGATGATGAGCTGGGGGATGCTCGTTTTTGGTGTGCTGAACAGAAAGGTATTTATGAAGATGTGTATGCCAGGCTGAACATTAGGCCTATGCACCCGCTGGTTCTTGCTGAAGCTTTGGAGAAGGCCCACCTTGTGGATGCCATGTATGTTGCTAACCGGATGGGGCTGCACCATCTCATGTCTCTCCAGTGCTCTTATGACTCTGAGGTGGTGAAGCAGTTCTTTTCCACTTTGGTTATTTGTGGAGATGAGCATCACACTATGAGTGGATGACTCATGACAGGCCTATGATGGCTGATTTCCGTGTGTTTGCTGATACAATTTGTGGATACAATTTCCGCAGCAGGGATAGGGCCAGTGGCGACCGCATCATCACACAGCTGAAGCCCGACAAAGATGCAGCTCTCTCTCCTTGCACAGTAGACAATGGCATTGTGGGCACTCTTGCTGGTCTTGCTCCTATCTATGCTGTCTTAGTGGGCCTCTTCTGTGACTCCATCACTCCGAGTGGAGGCAACAATGATAGCATTCGTGGTCACCTTGTCCAGCTCCTCCAATTCTCTCATGAAGTTGCCTCGTGCGAGGATGACTCTATGCAATACAGGCTACATGTGATGGACTTCATCTACCATGAATTGATTGATGCAATGTTGAATCGGCTGTCTATCCCTTATGCCCCCTAGATTATGATGCTCATCAGGCACCTGCTTCCTTCTGAAGATTTCAACATTGATACTGTGCATAAGGCCAAGAAGATCTACACCAAGGTTCGGACGACCTCTCACCCCTCCTCTACTCCTGAGGGTCTCATGAGGGATGCTCGCAGGCCCCAAGTGCCTCCCGTTGCTCGTGAGATCAAGCAGCTGAACTAGTCCCAACGGCACATCCTTTGCATGGGCGTGGACACGCGCAAGGGTTAGTACGAGGCGTACAAGCAGCGCCATGAGTTGGCTCACTCTCAGCAACTCATCCTTCACCATGTGTCTGGTGCTTCTGGTGATCCCCCGGCTCCTACCCCTCCCACACCATATTCTCGGTGGAACTCTTCTTCCGGGCTGTACTATGGAGAGCTGGAGCGTCACTTGTTCCCTTCTGCGGCCACTGGTGATGATGAGGATGATGACACCAAGGAGCTTGAATATGAGGACAAGGATGGGAACGAGGACGAGGATGAGGACAAGGATGAGGACTACAAGTGATCCCTTGGGGCGCTAGCATCACTCTTCTTCCTTTTTGGCGTCTTGATGCCAAAGGGGAGAAGTAGTACTATTAGGTCTTCGAGGATTTGCATGGGTCGGGCATAAGCACGTGCATTTTTTCCTATTCGTCATTTTCTCGCTTATGCCCATTTAGCGTTGAACTTTAAATTTGTGATTTGTGGTTTGTTTGAGTCTCTATCTGTGGTTGTCTGGATTTATCTCATCGATTATGCTTATGGATGGATCTATTCATATCCTATTATGCTAGGATTCTTTATCAAGGAAGGCACTTCTATTGGTTATCACGTTGATAATTGTAGCTATTACAAGGAGGCTTCTCTTCTATCTCGGTGGTATGATTATGTTGTTCATATGTCTATGGAATATATTCACCTATTTGTGTGCATTTGTATTCAAATGCAAAATTCTAATATGCACACATTGAGGGGGAGTCTCTTCCATGGTTATTGCTGGTAGTCTTGTAATACTTCCTACAAATCCTAGTATTGTCATCTAACACCAAAAAGGGAGAGATTGAAAGAACATTTCATGTTTTCCTGTGTTTTGTGTGTTAGATAACAATACCGTGGAGATTACTCATGTGCGCTAAGTGGGCAGGAGGTTTCGGGGAGGGTGCGGATTATCCGCCCCACCAAGGGCCGGATAATCCGGCCTACCTCGTTGTTCAAAGGCTGCCAAGGCGCGTCGCTCGGAGTCCAGTCGGATTTTCTCCCGAAAATCCGAACTGGGGTGGTTTTTCTTCCCATGACGGATAATCCGGATGTCGCATGGGCCGGAAAATTCGGCCCCCAGAATTTGAGCAAAGCATGCCAAGGCGCGTCGCATGGAGTCCAGTCAGATTTTCTTCTGGAAAATCCAAACTGGGGCCGTTTTTCCTCCCCAGGTCAGATAATCCGGCCTTCACATGGGAACAGATAATCCGGCCCCCAGAAGATGATCAAAGGTAAGCTCGGCGCGACACTGAGAGAGGGGGCAGACTATCTGCCGTATATTTCGAGTCTGTGGCGGAGTTTCCCCAGGCCAGATAATCCGGCCCTCACTTGGGCTGGATAATCCGGCCCCCAAAGTCTCCAACGGCTTGGTTTTGGAAGGGGGTATAAATACCCCTTCTTCCCCAACGTTCAGAACTCTTGATTCACTTGAAATTGTTCAGACACTGTGCAAGAGCTCCCATTCTAGATCTCCCACTTCAACCACCCGAAGGCTTCGATCTTTGGGGGAATTGAAGGAGGAGAGAATCTTCATCGTCATCACGAATCAAGCGCATCAACTCCTCTCCATTCATTTGGAGAACTCCCTAATCTAGTATTCTTGTCAATATATAGATCTTGTTCTTTGTTATTGATAACTTGTTCTTGTGGCAGCTTGTTGTCATTACGGGAGCCTCGAAGGGTCCCTATAGTGGAAAGGTGGATCAGGCCTTTGGTGGCGGGATCCATCGGAGAACAGGGTGAGGACTTTTATGGCGTGGTGGTCTTAGTACCGCCCACCCCTCCAACGCAGACGTACTTCCCTTAACAAGGAAGGAACTGCGGTCAATCAAATCTTGTGTCTCCGCGTGCTTCACTTCGGTTTACCCGTTTCTCTTCCACTTGCTCTTTACTCGCTAGTAGATAGGTTTGCATATAGGTAAATTCCACCTAATAGTATATCTAGAGAATTTACCCTTTGTGCTAAGCCTAAAATTGAAAAAGCATTAAAAATTGAAGTAGCACCTATTCACCGTCCCTTCTAGGTGCCCATACGATCCATTTCAAATACTTTTTGGATGCATCTGGCTAGTATGTAAGAAACTTATTTCATATGAAACTTCAATGTTTACACAAAGGTACCAACATATCAGTCCGCCACACATTGAATTTGTGACGGCTTTATTCGGTTGTAATAAACTTGTTTTTGAACATAACTTGTTTGTACATAAGATTGGACGTTTCATTCACATATCAAAATGTCCATCGAAGAGTTTCTTTTAAAGTTTTGGATGGACGATATATGTCTGTTTATTACACCTCACACAAAAAAACACCCCGATTTATCTTAAACTTTTAGTAGATAATTATTTTCCCGGGATTTTTTTCCTGAGAGAAAGCATGGTGAATATTCCTCGGAATGCCATAAGCCCAGTTTCCAGACAAAGTTTATACATGTTTCACTTATTATGAACTTTTTTGAGTTCTCAAGGTTTCCTAGAAAACTTCACATTCTTAAACTAATTTAAGCTGATTTATCAATGTTAGATACAATTTGAACTATGAGTAAGTAGTAGATTGCTCTTAAAGTTATACAAGTATCTTTTGAAGGTACCTAGACCTAGACTATCAATATATCGGAAACCAATTTATTTGTTGAATTCAACTTCTTGCTAAGAATTTGCATGCACAAATTTTTTCTTTTATTTGAAAACAATAAAACAACATTGCACGGTGCCCTATGACTTGTACTACTTGCTGTGAAAAATGATTATTATCAAGAGAGTTCGCATATAAAAAACAAAGTAATTGAAAATATGGCATGCCATGTATGAACATATCCTTAGGTTTCAGGCCGAAAGATAAGCTAAATGGCCTTATATATGTACACCATACTTTATGGTAATATTCCCATATTTGGTAAATGAGTGCATCTTGGCATGGTGAACAATAATGCTACCAGTACTGGGAGTTTCCAAAATTTAATAATAAAAAATCATTTTCAAATTTGAACTACAAGTAAACATGATAGAATGCTCTTAAAAAGTTACAAACATCCTTTAAGTCTTTATGGTACTGAGGCGGTCAATACTTCAAAAACCAACGAGAGTTATGTAGGATTAAAATTCTTGCTACGAATATGCATGTTCACAATTTGATCCTCACTAGCTATGAACATAAATAATGAAAACCCTAAAAATGAAGCCTTCTTCATGGCATCCTCTTGCGTGTACTACTATTTGCACTTAAAAATAATTAATAATCATGAGTCATCATAAATTACAACAAATAGTAACACAATATATACATGGCCCACAATGTATGAACACTCTTGGGTTTCAAGCCGAACTACAAAGGTAAGACAAAGGTAACAACCATATGCATATCATATTGTATTGTAATGTTCCCATAGTTGGTAGATGTGTGAATCTTGGCAAGGTGAAAAATGGTGGCACCCACAATTTCCAGCTTATAGGAACAACAAAACTCGATAAGATTTTTTCTATAAGCAAGTACGAAGAAAAATTGCTCAGAGTACCAAAACAACAACCCTAGTTTTCAGACAAAGTGTGGACCTTGATACACTTATGATTGGTTACCAAGCTTTATGAGTTCTCAAGCTTCCTAGCCAACTATCTTCCTTGCTTAATTTTAGGGTGCTTCGTGCTAAATGTATGTACATCGATGTAATTTTACCTTTTTTAGGTCCTTGATGTAAAATGTACTTCCACCGTCCATGTAAAATTCGAACTTAGAAGCAAGTGGTAAAATTTAAACATATTTAAGATTATTAGTTGCCAATGAGTATGGACATTGTTGGAGTTTCAAGCTGAATGACCATGGTCATGGCCAAGGAACATCACACTTTATGCTGACGATGATCCCATATCCAAAAATTTGCATGCCACCAAATTTGGCCATATATTTTGAAAACAAACGAACAGGAAGTAGCGGTATGTAGAGTATGGCTCGATCAGGTGCTCTCTCGAGAATGAGCCAAACCCGATTATTTTATTTCTTTGCTTAATTTTGGGGTACTTCATGCTAAATGTAAGGATCTCGATGTAATTTCCCCCCTTTAAGGTATTTGATGTAAATTGTACTCCCACCATCGGTGTAAAATTCAAACCTAAAAGCAAGTGGTAAAATTTTAAACATATTTAAGATTATTAGTTGTCGATGAGTATGAAATTTCTTGGATTTCAAGACCAACGACCAAGGTCATGGCCATATCTACATCATACTTTATGTTTATGATTCGTGATCCCATATCCAAGAATTTGTATGCCACCAAATTTGGCCCTATTTTGAAAACAAACAAAGAGGAAGTAGTATGAAGTTTATGGCTCAACCAGCTTCTCTCATGAGAAGGAGCAAAACATGACTATTTCCCCTGGTTAATTTTAGGGTGCTTCGTGCTAAATTTATGGAGCTTGATGTAATTTTACCTTTTTTTAAATATATTTAATATTATTTGTTGTCTATGAGTATGCACATTCTTGGATTTTAAGCCGAACGACCAAGGTCATGGCCATATCTACATCATACATTATGCTGATGATGATCACATATCCAAGAAATTTCATGCCGCCAAATTGGGCCATATTTTGAAAACAAACAAAGTGGAAGTAGTATGAAGAGTATGGCTCGACTAGCTTCTCTCTTGAGAAGGAGCCAAACATGACTATTTTCACTGCCTAATTTTAGGGTGCTTCGTGCTAAATGTATAGACCTCGATGTAATTTTAGCCCTTTTTAGGTCCTTGTTGTAAAATGTACACCCACCGCCCATGTAAAATTTGAAGATAAAAGCAAGGGGTAAAATTTAAACTTATTTAAGCCTAGTTCTGAATGAGTATGAACAATCTTGGATTTCAAGAAGAACGTCCAAGGTCATGGCCATATGTACATCATACTTTATATGGATGATTCATGATCCCATATCGAATTTGCATGCCGCCAAACTGGGCTATATTTTGAAAACAAACGAAGAGGAGGTAGTATGAAGAGTATGGCTCGACCATCTGCTCTCTCGAGAAGGAGCCGAACCCAACAGTTTTCCCAGCTTAATTTTAGGGTGCTTTATGCTAAATGTATGGACCTCAATGTAATTTTACCTTTTTAGGTCCTTGATATAAATATACTCCCACCGTCCTTGTAAAATTCAAACATAAAATCAAGTGGTAAAAATTAAACGTATTTAAGCTTATTAGTTGTCAATGAATATGAACATTCTTGCATTTCAGGACGAATGACCAGGGTCATGGACAAATCTACATCATACTTTATGTTGAAGATTCATGATCCCATATCGAAGAATTTGCATGCCGCCAAATTTAGCCATATTTGGAAAACAAACGAAGAGGTAGTAGTATGAAGAGTATGGTTCGATCAACTTTTCTTTCGAGAAGGAGCAAAACATGATTGTTTTCCCTGCTTAATTTTAGGATGCTTCGTGCTAAATGTATGGACCTCGATGTAATTTTACCTTTTTTAGGTCCTTGATGCAAAATCTACTTCCACCATCCGTACATGTAAAATTCATACCTAAAATCAAGTGGAAAATTTTAAATTGTTTTAAGATTATTATTTGTTGATGAGTATGAACATTCTTGGATTTCAAGATGAATGAGCAAGGTCATGGCCATATCTACATCATACTTTATGCTAATGATTCATGATCCCATATCCAAGAATTTTCATGCCGCCAAATTTGGCCATGTTTTGAAAACAAACAAAGAGGAAGTAGTATGAAGAGTATGGCTCGATCAGCTTTTCTTTCGAGAAGGAGCAAAACATGATTGTTTTCCCTGCTTAATTTTAGGGTGCTTCGTGCTAAATGTATGGACCTCGATGTAATTTTACCTTTTTTAGGTCCTTGATGCAAAATCTACTTCCACCATCCGTACATGTAAAATTCATACCTAAAATCAAGTGGAAAATTTTAAATTTTTTTAAGATTATTATTTGTTGATGAGTATGAACATTCTTGGATTTGAAGATGAATGAGCAAGGTCATGGCCATATCTACATCATACTTTATGCTGATGATTCATGATCCCATATCCAAGAATTTTCATGCCGCCAAATTTGGCCATGTTTTGAAAACAAACAAAGAGGAAGTAGTATGAAGAGTATGGCTCGATCAGCTTTTCTCTCGAGAAGGAGCAAAACATGACTGTTTTGCCTGCTTAATTTTAGGGTGCTTCGTGCTAAATGTATAGACCTCGATGTAATTTTACATTTTTTAGTTCCTTGATGTAAAATGTATTCCCACCATCCGTACGTGTAAATTCGAACCTAAAAGCAAGTGGTAAAATTTAAACGTATTGAAGATTATTAGTAGTCGATGAGTATGAACGTTCTTGGATTTCAAGATGAACGACTAAGGTCATGGCCATATCTACATCATACTTTATGTTGATGATTTGTGATCCCATATCCAAGAATTTAAATGCCGCCAAATTTGGCCATATCTTGAAAACAAACAAAGTGGAAGTGTATGAAGATTATGGCTCGATCAGTTTGTCTTACGAGAAGGAGCAAAACATGATTGTTTCCCCTTCTTAATATTAGGGTGCTTCGTGCTAAATGTATGGACCTCGATGTAATTTTACCTTTGTGGAAACCTATTTAAGATTATTATTTGTCGATGAGTATGAACATTCTTGGATTTAAAGATCAACGAGCAAGGTCATGGCCATATCTATATCATACTTTATGCTGATGGTGATCACATATCCAAGAATTTTCATGCCGCCAAATTTGGCCATATTTTGGAAACAAACGAAGAGGAAGTAGTATGAAGAGTATGGCTCGATTAGCTTCTCTCTCGAGAAGGAGCCAAACATGAATGTTTTCCCTGCTTAATTTTAGGGTGCTTCATGCTAAATTTATGGACCTCGATGTAATTTTACCTTATTTAGGTCCTTGATGTAAAATGTACTCCCACCGTCCGTGATGGTCCCATATTTGGGCGTAAAATGGGTGTGAATCATGGCATGGTAAGAATGTTGCCGCTCGAGGTTTCCAACCATGAGGAAAGGAAAAAATCAATTTTCCAAGTGACAGGAGTGTATTTTCTGTAAAGCAAGTAGGAAGAATATGTTTTTTCTGTAGAAAACAAACAAAGAGAAAGAAGAGAAACTATGGGCATAGAGGAAGCAACTCGAGAGAGCAGCGAAGAGGAGGAGTTGAAGGTGGTGCGATATGAGAGAAAATATGTGATGGCTTCCTAACACGAGGTACATGGTACAATCACATAGTAGTACTAGTAGTACAGAACTAGTACTATTAAATTTCAGGACCTTTACTATATACTGTATGCATGCAAAACAAATTGTGTTTTCTCTCTCCTTCCACTAGAAGAAAAGTTTCCTTCCGCAATGACTTGGCCCGACGGTCGTCATAGAAGGTGCGTCTTCCGCGACGAAATTCTCGTCTCGGCCGTGGCCGATGAAAAAACCATTTTTCCAGTTTCGCGGCCCTCTACTACGACGGATCTTCTAAAAACATGGAGGAAGCTCGGCCAGCGCATGGCAGAAGCAAGTTTTTTGTTTCCTCACACGATGTTGACTCGCCGAAGTCTTTTGAGGTGTGTGGGTCCCGGACGTTAGTGTCTCTAGCGGACTGATACGTCGTAAACGTATCTATAATTTTTGATGTCCTATGCTTGTTTTGTATCTACTCTCTTATGTTTTGTCCACACTTTGGGGTATTTTTATACATTTTATGGAACTAACCTCTTAACAAGATGCCATAGGGCCAGTTGCCTGTTCATGCTGTTTTTGGTTTCAGAAAAGCTAGTAAGGAAATATTCTCGGAATTGGACCGGACAAAAGCGAAAGTCAACATTTTACCAGAAGGAATTCGGAGTCCGGAGGGCAGCCGAAGGTGGGATAGGGGCTGGCCACACCCTATGGTGGCGCGGGTAACCCATGGCCCCTCGGGCCTCCACCGACTGTCAACACGAGGATGTTTAAGTCCAGATGTCTGTTATGCTGTACATCGCAATCCTAGGATTACCATTTTTGCGACACATAACAGAAGTGGTACCACAGTACCTCATCCATTACAAACCATAATAAGGTTATTACAAACAAAGGATCTCATGATCCAGTATTTAATACAATCAAAGCAGTGGAAAGTAAACGTAGTGGGGCTTCATCTTCAGGGTCACAAGGAATGCTGACGATGGGAGATGATCCAGCAACATGAGCAGAACTACCCCACCCATGACCTAGAACTAGCTGCCGTAGTTTTAGCTTTGAAGACATGGCATCATTACCTCATGGGTAATCGCTGTGAGATTTATTCGGATCACAAGGCTCTGAAGTATATCTTCACCCAGAAGGAGTTGAATACGAGGCAAAGGAGATGGATTGAGTTAATCAAGGGTTATTACCTGGATATTCACTATCACCCTGGCAAAGCCAATGTGGTAGCGGATGCTCTTATTAGATTGCCATGTCGATTAAACACCATGATTAAGTAAGCCTAACCAAGTCTGCATGAGAAGATGGAGAATTTCAGAGTGGAGCTAGTCAGCGAAGGATTCTTAGCTAGCATAGAACTCCAACCCACTTTGATTAGTTAGAAAAAAGAAGCCCAGAAATCAATAGGAATCTTAAGCTCTACGTTGTTTTGCAAAAAGCCAGATTTACTTCATAAGGGTTTCAAGAGTAAAGACCTAATTTAGTTCTCTATATCACTTAAGGGGGAAACTAGTTTTCATGTACACAACTCTATTGTGGTCAAGTCAAGGTCATCTTTCAAGTCACAAATCATTTTGAAAACATCTGACAATGGAATAGTATGGCCACACCAACTGTCCATAACCGCGGACACGGCTATTCGAATAGTTTGACACTCTACAGAGATTGTACACTTTCACCACAAAATTCGATACATCCGTGAGGAATAACCCTGAATCATCATACTTGGTATGCAGATAATCAAACTTAACCTTTCAATTACACACCCTAGTATAGGCACCTCCCCTATGAGTTTGGCCTCCTAACCATGACCATCTGTCATCTTGGGTACTACATAGGTTGACATTCATCACGAGGTAGCCTTAGCTAAACCTCTTCCGCAAGGGAACCCATACTAAGACATATAAACTTCCATTCAAGCCCTACCCAACTCAGGTATTGTGGTTGTACGGTAAAATTGTAATGGTATCGCATCCAAACCCAACCATCAGTTTTTATAAAGGGTCAAGGCTCAAGCCTCAACATTTTTATCACCAAGCATTGTGTTTCTCAACACATGTGAAAACATTTCAATAGAATGAATCATCATTCCAAGGTTTTCATAATAAGTTTTACCAAGTATTCCCATCTAAAGTGATCAAGTTTTATGCTTAGCACTACCCACTAATATTGAGGGTATTCACTATTTGAGGGTGCTAATCTAGTATAAGTATCCAAGACTAATCCTATGATCTTGATAGGATCCATTCTATTTTCCACTATTCAGAATTCATTAACTAAGTAAAAACTATAGTAAAGGGGAAAGTAAAGCTTGGAGAAAAACTGGGAATTAGTAAAGTTGCATAACCAGGTATGCCTAGTGCATCTGGTATAAGGGGCTTGCATATATATTATGCATAGTTCTAGATTTCACTTAGTGATGGTTTGCCTTGAGTAGAGCAGTTGTTGCAATCGTTGATGTTTTCTTCCACCTCCTCGAAGTAATCCTCTTCATTGAATCCCGGGTCGATACGAGCGTCTATAAATACATTCAATGTACACAATCACCAAACAACACTTCACTACTCCTATTTAGCACACAATATTCATACTACATGACCTAATATCATCTCCATTATTCCATGTTATAATGGCACATTTTTTTTCTCTTTAATGAGAAAGTAATTTCTACTCATTGAAATTGTTTAAGATTTAATATTCTCCAACTAGAATATAGGTTCATTTGGACCATGTCCTCACCATATATTCTCAAGCTTGGGAATGTGATTTAAAAAGGGTGGTCATGTATTACAAGATTTAATATTACTATTTAATAAGATTTAAATGAATCGAAAAGCCTATATATACTTATTTTAATACTAGTCCAAGTTTAATATTTGTAAAACCAAATGTTTTTACATAGTAAGGTAGATCATGGCAAATGTGATTTTTGAGAGGTGGAATCATCTCAAAAGCATTTATAATTTATTTTAGAACAATGTTTGAAGTGTCAAAAGTCTCTATCTTGTTATTTTTGGTATAGGTGATCTATAATTCCAATTGGTTTTAATCCAATGGGAGTGATTAGATAATTTCAATAACTTTTCAACAAAATTGGAATCATGCATTTTGGTTCAGTGAATCTCTTTGAATTGATTTTTTAATCTACTAATAGAATCTAGTTTTAACTAAATTGGAAAAATCCTATTTGAATGGTTGGGCATTGCGCGGGAAACTAAACAGGTCGGCCCAACTGCATAGTGCTGGCGCAGCTGGCTACTGATAGACGGGTCCTACTCATTAGTGACTTAACTAAGCCGAATCGATAATATTGAATCTTAGCCCTACGATTAGAGAACGATCTAACGGCTGACGTGTGTCGTCTACGTGGAACAGCTCCAGTGAGAACTGAACCCTAACGCGACGGTAGGGGACACGTGGGGCTCACCTGGGCTCCAACTAAGGTCGGCGATGGGGGCGAATGAGGTTGTCATCGACGGCGGTTCGAGACGCTGTCACGGCAGCTCCTAGGGTGGTCGCAATCAAGAGGCTCCTTTCTCCTCTGCAGCGGCGGACTCCGGCCAAATTCTGGCGATGTGGTGCTGGACTTGCTACGGGGAAGGGATGGTAAGGCTCTGTGGTGAGTGGGGAGTGGAATGGTGTGGAGATTGAGGGCTGGGGTGGTCTCTATGTATACACCTAGTGTGGCGGTTGGGCGGAATGGTCGTGCTACACCAGCAATGTTGCTACATGTTGCAATCGTCACAGCGAAGGGCATGGGTCGAGGCGGTGGACTATGGCGATCGTCATGGAAGTGATGGCATGGCAAGGGGCGATCTCCATTGGCCGGGATATGTCGGTGCTCTTGGCGGGTATGCAGGAGTTCGTCACTTGGTACGGTATTCACGGGGCACGAGACGGCAAACGATCATGTCTGGAAGCTTACTCGGGTCACGGCGAATGCGGGTACGGTCGGAGGGAGTGACGCGCGACGTGTGCAAGCGAGGCAGTTGCAGCGCTCCATCGTGCTCTCGGCATGGCCAGGGTTAAATGGGCGCGGCTGGTCTGGCTCCTTCTCGCCTCGTTGTTAGTCTAGGGGTACTCAGGGGGTGGTGGTGAGGTCACGCCTACTTCGTGGGGGTCATGGTAGAGGGCGGCGCGGCGCGCTGCGAATGGCTCGTGCTCGACCGGCATGGACGGCTCGGCATGGGCATGTCACTGGTGCAACAGTGGGCAAAGGGATCTCCACTACATGGAAAAGTACCAGGGATGATCTATGACAATTCAATGTGTTGATTGCAGTACATTTTGTGAGCAAATGACCATTCCAAATAGTGAATAATTGGTGAGGTTATATTGTGCATGCCAAGTGTTCAACACAATGGCCGCATGAATTCATAATTCGAATTTTTGAAAGATATGTGTTGAGTGATCTTGTTGTTTCATTGGTAGACTGTGGTTGCTAGGATTTGTCAAGTGGAATTGATTTGAGTGGTTTTTCAGAAAGTGTGATCTATACATATGATCTTGATTTAATTTTGCACTCCCTCTTAAATAGATTTTAATTTAGTTTCTGCCACTTTGTGAAGTTTTCTTGGATTCACTTTTACTTGATCTAGCAAGGGGTGAAAAGAATTGGAATTTTTTCTGTTGAAAATTCTTTACTAGGAACACTCAAATTGGTATAATGGATAAGTTTGGCCAAAATGACCATTTGCTTAAATATCTTATATTTGATTTGTCCTTTATTTGGTTCTTCTTGGAATTGATCTAGATGATGTAGTATTCATCTTTAAACCATTCCTTATCATTTGTAACCATCAAACATGGCAATTGCAATCATTCATACACTAATGCATCTCACACATACACTCTTATTAGGTTTTATTATAAAAGTTTTTGTTAACCCTAAACTTGTGTGATTAGAGCTTGATAAGCTTGATTAATATTTTTGGGATGTTACCCCGACGTTGCCCGTTCGCCTATATATTCACCCCGGGACGAAAACCCTAAAAACTAGATCAGATTTCCACGAAAAGTTCCGCAGCTCCGCCGCCACCGAAGAGATTCGGGGGACAGAAGTCTCTATTCTGGCACCCTGCCGGGATGATGAAGTGCCCCCGGAGCCATCTCCATCGACTCCACCACCATCTCCATTGCGGTTGCTGACTCCCATGATGAGGAGGGAGTAGTTACCTCTCGAGGCTAAGGGCTATACCGGTAGCTATGTGATCATCTCTCTCTCTATGCATGATCTTATGAGATCCTGAGCTTTGTAATCTATAGATCTATTCTGCTACTCAAGTGCTTGAATTAATCTCTGCTTATCCCCGCGTGTGTGAAGTTGACAATGTGTACACCGTGTGGCACTTAGGATAAGGTTAAAGAAATACTTATCATCAGTATAATTTGAGTTGGATGTCTCCATGAGATTGTGGTGTTTGTTGGAACCATCTAGCTCAAGGTGTCAGTGAGGGGTTATCTAGATGGGGAATGCGAACTTTAAGCTCTACTGTTATAACCCTACATCGTCCAACTAGAGAGTAGTTCAGGGTAGCATCATGAAGAGAAGATATTTATATGAGAGTGTTCACTAGTGAAAGTATGATCCCTAGGCCTTATTTCTAAGCACTGTTTACAATCAGTCTTGTTACATGTTTGCTTTCTGCCACTCTTATTTCAGATTGCAATTACCACTTATAATCATCCATATGACTTGTATTTCACTATCTCTTCACTGAACTAGTGCACCTATACACCTGACAAGTGTATAAGGTGTGTTGGGGACACACGAGACTTCTTGTATCTTGATTGCAGGATTGCTTCAGAGGGATACCTTTGACCACTTCCCCCTGAGTTCGATAAACCTTGAGTGATCCACTTAAGGGAAACTTGTTGCTATTCTACAAACCTCTGCACTTGGAGGCCCAACACTGTCTACAAGAATAGAAGCGTGTGTAGACATCAAGCTATTTTCTGGCACCGTTGCCAGGGAGGTAAGGTAAAAGGTACTCACATCCTCTGGCTACTAAGATATCTCCTAGCACGGTTGCTGGTGTGTGAGTGCTCAAAGTTATTTCCTTTAGATTCTGCGATTATATCTTTTTGTTTCTGATTTTTATTTTCACTAGTTAGGCTTAATGGAAAACAATAAAAAAATTAGAGAGATTTTTAGTATTTTCCCTAAGCAAGAACATATATTGTTGAAAAAGGAAATTAAAAAACCCATGGAACTTTATTTGCATGCTAATAGCAATGTTATTAGTATGAATTTTTTGAACACTTTTGTTACTAATGCTATGGAATCATGTAAGCTTTTGGAAGTTAGTTTTTATGAAAATGATCTTTTTAGTTCCCCAGCTTTAAAGAAGAAAATTTTCTTTGATGATACTTTATCTCCCATATGTGGTAATTCTAATGACTTATGATATTTAACTCCACATAACGAAAGCGTCCCTTTTAAAATACCTATGGAAATTATTGAACATGTTATGAATAACTGTTATTTTGGAGATGGAACTCTCCATACTAGTGATCATTTACTCTTTATACATGAATTGTGCGAGTTGTTCAAGTGGCAGGTATTTCAATGAACCAAGTTAAGAGGAAGTAATTCTTTTTATCACTTAAGGTCAAAGCAAGGAAGTGGTATGAGCTACTAGATGATCCTCATTATTTGGAGTGGAAGGAACTTGTAATGTAAAAAAAAGATTGAATTGTTTGACCTTGTTGATTTGTTGAGCGAAAATAAATTTTTCGGGGTTTGTTAAAAAAATCCAAGCCACAATCGAAACGAGTGGATTAAGATGACTGTACAATTTTTATACAACTTCAAAGATGACCTTGTTGGGAATTTTTATACAACTTCAAAGATTTATGTTGCAATTTAGTTGCACCTATTTGGACAAGAGAGAAGATAACATGACTTCTTCATTTTTATTTAGGTTTTAAGATGGCTCTTCAATGTTATATAATTTAGCTTTTGATTTCTGGAATTTTTTTAATTGATTTGAGGCATTATAAATCCGTAAAAACTATTTTGTGAAAACTTGTATTAGTAGCCACGTGAGGCAAAAGTGTATGAAAATATTTGTGTATACTAAACATGGGCAGGGAATATATTTTCCTAGGCTCTATACTTATTTTGATTTCTAATATTTCTTTCCAAAGTTCGTAGTGATTTTTATGTAAGTCCCATTCGATTTCTTGTGTTAATAGAAAAAAACTAAAGAAAAGAATGTACCTGTGACTTGCATGAGCACGTGAAGGCGGATGCACCACGTCGACATGGCCAGCCACCTAGGTACACCGATAAGAGAAAAGTCTGGCTGTTTGTCCCCACCGGTCATCTTCAACCTCCAGGAGGATTTTGTGCCCAGGACGAGTTCATCCCAATGAAACCAAACCCCGGATAATCTCTCGATCCGTTTAAATTCTTTGCCCCCTCCTCCACGAAAATTACCTCATAAATATCCCATTCCACACCTCGTCCGATTTGTGTTGAAACCCTAAACCATCGAACCACCTTCCTCTCAAACAGATCTTCTGGAATTTCACAATACAGAAGCTCGACAATCGACGATTCCTTTGCCACCAATGGTTTCTGAGCCATAATCCTCCTCCTTTTACTTCCAATCTTCCTATCTTATTCAACCTCGTTGCCTCACGTTGTTTTCCCGTATACAGAGCCCAGTTTGATCTATACGCATCGTTGGAGTTCGTCGCCGTCACCCAGCTTAAGCCGGCCATAGCTGCGTCAGGGTAGCAGAAGACGACCATTAACCACATCCACATGTTCGCATCGTCTTGGTCGCTGTCCATACTTCGGAAAAATTTGGAGATCAACTGAGCGACGCCTGGCAGACTTTTTGAACTCCCTCTCTTTGTCTGTTCTTCTCCCTTACTGTACCTGACCTTTTTCCCCCATGCCAAGGAACTCCAGAGCAAGCTGCATGAACCTGCTGGAATTAGTCGGAGCCGGAGACGTTGCACGTTTTGAACGACCAGTGCCGCTGTTTGGGACCACGGGAACTGCACCGAGGATGCACACGTCTCTTCCGACGACACAATCCGCTTGTCGTGCATGCCTTCACGGCCAGAAGGACCACCGGAAGGCCGGCATGGACAACACCGAAGCCAACTTTGCCATGTTCCTTCGTCACCATCGACCACGGTCTCCGTTGGTAATGCCTTGTCTTAGCATACGATCTAATAGTGCGGTTTAGATTAGATTTATGTTTAACACTAAACTGGTATCAGCTTATCATGCTTCGCCACGTATCTGTTTTCTTTCGCGTGTTGTGCCCCCATGTGATCGATTAGCTCGTATGAATTGCACTAGCTCATGCATCAATTTGAAATTCAATATCTTTTGTTCTACACGTCCAGATTAGATTTTTTTATTGTGCTAGATCGAAATTAAATTCTTTATCCAATGGTACTAGTTTTTTTTATTACAGAATTTTTTAATCTGTCTTTCAAATTTTTAATTTTAATCGTGTTTTAGCCATATCTTTAGATATATAATTTCTTTTGTAACAAAACTTGTCGTGCTATGATCATGAAGATCCCCCTACACTTTAGAACCTACTAAAGATACTACATGATGAAATAAATATATATAATATGGTATTATAATGTGTTTGAGTTTATGTGACTATTATGTCTTTAATTTGGTTCTTTATTTGGATTTCATGTTCACCCGTTGCAATTACTTGTACATGTAGATTGCGATTGGATTCCGGAGAGTACCAGTGAACGAATTAATACATCATCAAACCTGAGGCAAGTTCTACCACTTGTTCATGATTTGTCCCAGTTTTAGCTATACATGTTTTGACCTTCAAATCTATAGAATGCATGTGTAGGATGTTCTAGTAGGATTTCTTAGTATTATTTTGCAAGTGTGATGATTTTATAGTATGCCATGAGTAGCTCTATACTTAGGATTTATCCCTCCTAATAGGTTACCCCTATTTTTCTATGTGTCTGCTTGCTATGCTATATATATATAAAGTACCATTGGGGGTTCGAAAGTCTCAAAATTTTCTAAGTATAAAGCTCTCTCGAGCGAACCTTTTTATTCTCAAAACCCCCTTCAAAATAAAAACTAAGTTTTCTTCTATGCGGAAGGGTTGTCGGGACAACGAGTGGAAATTTGGTGGAGGACGGCCGCCCAGGAATCAAAGAAGTCTGCCATGTTTCAGAATTCAGAAGCTTCCAGTGCAACCACAATACATATGGGCTCGGTCTTGGCTTGGTACTTAGTGGGAAACGACACCGGTGTACCAACATTTGGAGGTTCTTGGCACGGTTGGATCTAGCTGGTAGAGGGGCTACTAAGGGAAGGCCTCTCCATGGTCTTGCCTGTAAAAGGACTTGATCGTGGATTGTGGGGAAAGTGCACAACCTCTCGAGAGTATTGCAATCTGATCGATCAGCCGAGTTCACGGAAAAGAGCACTTTGAGTATCTGAAGGATGGAGCCTCTGAAGGAACTTCCCCTCTCTTTTCAAACTTAAAGTTTTCTAAAACCCCATGGCGTGAGTAATATCGCCAATGGGTGGGATCTTGGGAACTTGGTAAGTAATATCCAAGTGTTAGGTTGTTTGGGCACTTAGTAAGTAATATCCTCGTGTTCTACTCGACCCTATATTACTTAAACAATGTTTATAAAGTAGGGTAAAATTCTCCCTCTTTTCTTCTTACTTCGTGAAAATTGGCTTTATGCAAATAAACCACAAAGTCTACTCCTAGCCTTGCATGTAGAGTTAGTCTTGTTATTTCCTTGGTGTAATTTGCCAATACATTCAAAGTATTGACCAACTCGTTTGGCTACACGTTTCATGTGCAGAAATTGGAGATCGTTGAAAGGTGCGCTAGGATCGCGGGTCTTCACTCAACCTGCCTGTGGCATTGATGGGACTCCAAGTTGTATATATATTGCTTCTGTTGTAATAAGGTAAACTCTAGATTATTCGATTCATGTAATTAAAACTTTTGCTTTACATGATATTTCATCGACTGTGAGTGCTAGATAATGATCCAGGGACTAGCATGTTAATCATAGGGACTTAGGATCTTTATCGATCCAAGGTCATAACAGAACTTGAATCACTATTTTACTCTAAATTTTACCCTCCTCATGAAATTCATAAAGATAGGAATTACATTTATAATTTTTGTCCTCATGATGAAGAAAGTATTTCCTAAGTATGGGGGATATTGAAGTTACTAATGCTCAAATGTCCCATTCATGAGCTCCCCAGGAATATTGTTATTGATAATTTTTATGCAAGGCTTTTAGGACATTACAAGGACTATCTAGATACCTGTTTAGAGGGATCCTTCACAAGTAAGGAGGTCAAAGCTAAGTGGGATCTTCTTGAAACAATTCAAAGCAATACCAAAGATTGGGATAATGACAAAGGTAAAGAACAAGGTATAAATTATGGGTATGATTGCATTAAGTCTTTCGCTGAAACTGCTAATTTTCAAGAGCTTAGTGCTAAATATGATCTTGATCCTCAAATTCTTGTTCATTGCTTTAGAGCCTTTGCTTCTCATATTAATGCTCCTAAATGAAAATGGGACATGTTATTAAAGACACTTGCATGAAAAATGACACTTTTAAAGACACTTGCATGAAAAATGAAACTGTTATTATTGATAGCAATACAAATGCTCAAACCTCTAAAAGTACTATTTCTTATAAGCATGTTAATTTTTGTGGAGTATATAGACCTTGTGAAAAGAATCAAATTGAAGAAGAATATTGTATCACCCACATGAATGAAAAAACTAGAATGTGGTATAGGGCTCTAAATGATCTTGGTAAAAAAATTTGTGCCCTCTATCCTGTTATTTGTGAACTTTGCTTTGAAGTGGGTCATTTCAATTTTCAATGCTCAGGCCATAATAATATCCCTTCTAATCCAATGAGTACTGCAAGTTTGTATTGTGATAACATGATCACTCCTAATCAGCATGATGAACTTAAATTATGTTTGGGGTGTGAAGAATTATGAAGAAAAACTTCTTTGGTAGATATGAGTGCTTTTGATATGAATAGCATACTGCATGGTTGTCATCTTTATTGTCTTGATAATTTCCACACAAATACTTACATAAAAAATATTATAAAAGATGAGATCTTACCAAAATATGATAGGACTAATATGTGTTTTGATCTTATTAATGAGAAGAAGGAATCCTCCAAAGTTTCTTCTATTGTCTCTAACAATAAACCAGGGTATATGGAGAAGCCTCCTTTCAATCCTCTCCCTCCTAAAGAGAAGAAGGAAAAGAGGAAAAGTAGGAGTAAAAGGAGAGAGGAAACGGTATTTTCCCCTAAGCATGTTTCTCCTACTATAGTTTTTGATGAGTCTGAACTTGATGATGTTCTTATGCCTGTTACCTATAGTAGTGATCATGATTGGGAAAAGCACACTTCTTTGATATTGAAAATATTTTCGGTACCAATTATGAAAATGATGATGTTAATAATGGCTACACTATTAGTACTATCCATGTTCCTTCCAATGATGATATGTTTACAAATGAACACACTTTGGAAGACAACTATTCTATTGCTTATGATGATACTATACTTCCAATATATGATGATTACAATAATGAATATGATAGTTTCAGTCCACCTACTATTGAGGAGAAAATTAATTATGACTACAATATGCCTCCTATATTTGATGATTATGGTGATGAGAATAATAATGATAGCTATTTTGTTGAATTTGCTCCCACTACAATTAATAAGAATGACTATGTTTATGTGGGGAGTATTAATTCTTTTATGCATGTGGATCCTGATAAGAATGTTTTAGGTGATAGTTATATTGTTAATTTTATTCATGATGCTACTAAAAGTTATTATGAGAGAGGGAAACATGGTTTTATGTATCTCAACAATATTAAGTTTCCACTCTTTATGTTGAAAATTTTGAAGTTGCACTTGTTTTGCTTTCCTATGCTTGCTGCTTTGTGCTTTCATGACTTGTTTCTTTACAAGATTAATTTTCATAGAAAGTGGGTTAGAGTTAAATTTATTCTATATTTGCTTTTTGATTTTCTCTTTTACTTCAAATCATATTTCTTATGTGAGCATCATCGAAATTATCATGCCTTGCTCAAAGGCGTGAAAGAAAATCACTTATTGGGAGATAACCCAAATTTTTATTCAGTAAGTTTTTCTTTTGTTGAGTCTTAGAAGTTATTACCTTTATAATAACCTCTCCTTATCCTTTTTGTGTGTTTTTTGTGCCAAGAATACCCTCTAATGAGAGAGAAATAATACTTGGGAAGGTTGCTGTCCCGAAACAGATTTTTGTGCTTCGCTGTAAATATTCGTGAAAAAATTCTGTTCGTCGGATTGAGCTGTAATTTTGTGTGCTTCTGATCCTGGTTGCTATCTAACTTTCATTAGTTTATCGCATTTCTATTTGAGCAATATAAGGTCTTCGAAAAAATCGGTTTTTACCTACTGGTCTGTAATGACAGATTTCTGTCATTATTTGCATTTGCCTCTTAATCTCTTTCTCTTTGAGCTATTGCCAATTTCTTGAACTTTTAAAATGAATTTCTACAGTAGATTGTACTCTAATGGAAGTTTTACTTGTGTTCAAACTGAACATAAAGACTTATTATCTTAAGTACACTAATGTTGCTAATGAAGATTGTGTGAAGTTTTGTATGAAGGAAACTTTAAAGTGTACGGAAGAACAATGTGATAAGATGAAGTATGGACAAAATCTCGAGCATAGGGATGCCACCCGTGTCACCCCAAGAAATATTCAAGAAGTACAAGCGTCAAAGCTTGGGGATGCCCAAGGCATCCCCTTCTTCATCAATAAAAATCTCAGGTTTTCTTCCAAACAATTCATTTTTATTGTTTCATGCACAATTGTGTTGTTTTTGGAGCGTCTTTGTTTTTTTAGTTTTCTTTTTCTTGGTTTTCTTAAATAAATTGGGTGGACCCCCACATTAATGCATTAGTTTTCGAATAAGTTAATTTGGATTGGAAAAGTGTAGGAAAGTTCATGCTTATAAGTGGTACAAAAAGGAATCTTGTTTTGACTATGGCTTACACTTTATCATGTCATGTTTGATATTGATGTGAATTTTTGCTTAGTGATTACTGCTCTAGCATGACTTGTTACAAACAATTGAGATTGGTTAATGTGCCTTGAAAGAATCATGCGTTGTTTTAGCATATTAAAGCATAATATTGTGGTATTCTCCTTTGATGCTTTATTTGGGTTGACTTGACGCATGATCACACCATGTTAAGACTATACCAAGTCACCATAGCCTCTATGATCATTTAGTTTTCAACTTGTAATATCACCTTATGCTTTAATTAGTAATGTTTTGTCGCTTTTCATGATTATGGCCATTATTGCTCTCTTAGTTGGTCGCTCCCAGTCTTTTGCTAGCCTCCATAACCAAGTGTGAGTTCCACTCATGCATCCAACTCTAAATAAAACCAAGTTATTCCAAATAGTCCACCATACCTACCTATTAGCATTATTGCTATTCCAAGTATATTCATGTTTTTATCTACCTACCGAATTAAACCTGTTATGTGAAAATTAGTGATTAAAGCTCTCACGAACTTGATGTCACACTTTACTTTCTTGCACTAAATAACTTGAACCATTGTGCCCATCTATGTTGCGTATATGCTTGAATTTTGTAAGTTGTGAATTAGGAGAACCATGTTATCATGGGTAATGCTTTCAACATTGCACTTTATTTAGTTGATATC
Organism: Avena eriantha; assembly: GCA_910589775.1. NCBI lineage: Eukaryota > Viridiplantae > Streptophyta > Magnoliopsida > Poales > Poaceae > Avena > Avena eriantha. The sequence continues at coordinate 33,791,191 of OU342746.1, read as the reverse complement.
ATGTTCTTTTGCTTATGGATCCCGACTGTGTGAAATAAAAGGGGAGCTTGTAAGCTCATGGAGTTTGTATATGTGTTAGAGAAACGCCTAGGAGGCTTGCCTAAGCCATGCCTAATCATGGTACAAACTTGCAGCATAACCATAGTGAGTAATCTGTGAAGCATCCTCAATAAAAAAAGGGAAAACGCTATGTACATAGCAAATAAAAGGATCGCTGAGATGCTCATTGTATGTTGCCTTGTCATTCTGATATGGGAAAGCTCTAGTATCATGGGGCAAGGGGTACCCCGTTGGCGGTTCTCTATCATACACATGTACTTACAATGAAAAAAACTTACTTGTGACTAAAGTTGAGTAGCATGAGGTTCGGTACTCGTAAGCAAGGGGCATGAGATTTTTAGCTTATAACTTGTCAAGAATATCCTCATATTTGTTCCCTTTAACCTTAATCACCTAAATATGATTATGATAGGGGTAATGAGAGCTGAAAGCTAATAAGTACCATAATTTTTGGAAGCTCTTTATGATTCTTGAATCCGTGCTTCCTTCTTTGAATGCCCTTTCATTTACTTTTATGTTGAGTCTCCATCTTCTATCTTTATGCACCTATTGAGAGAGCATAGTGGTCATTCTTAGTTTAATGTGCATTGTACCAAAACTTGTTGATTCATTCATAACTTTGATATTGCTTGTTCGTAAACTATTTGTATCTAGTCACCCTTATGAACTTTGAAGGTGTCCTATGCATTTATGTTTTGCTACACCATAAGGGACAGGATGCATAACATTCTCATTATGTTTTCTATATGTGAAACAAACAAACGTCTTTCAAAGGATTATTATTCCTGAATCTTTTGTTTGTACCTTTTCATGTTACAACACAGTTGCTATGTCTTATTGTTAGAACTATAACTTTCATGTCTATCTTAGAGCACTATGATCCCAGCTATCAATGTTTTACAAATACCTTGATCAAGATTGTGATGGTGCATGTCACCTCAAAAAATTATTATTCTTTTTATCACTTACCTACTCGAGGACGAGCAGGAGTTAAGCTTGGGGATGTTGATAAGTCGTAAACATATATATAATTTTTAATATTCCATGCTTGTTTTGTATCTACTTTCTTATGTTTTGTCCACAATTTGGATTATTTTTATAGATTTTATGGAACTAACGTATTAACAAGATGCGACAGTGCCAGTTGCCTGTTTTCTGCTGTTTTTGGTTTTAGAAAAGCTAGTAAGGAAATATTCTTGGAATTGGACCGGACAAAAGCGAAAGTCAATATTTTACTAGAAGGAACACGGAGTCCGAAGGGCTGCCGAAGGAGGGCCAGGGGCTGGCCACACCCTATGGTGGGGCGGGTACCCCCTGGCCGCGCCACCAGGTGGTGTGGGCCCATCGAGCCTCCACCGACCTTGCCCCTTCGCCTATATATTCAGTGGGACGAAAACCCTAAAAACCAGACAGATTTCCACGAAAAGTTCCGCAGCACCGCCGCCACCGATGAGGAGATCCGGGGGACATAAATCTCTGTTTCGGGACCTGCTGGGACGGAGAAATGCCCCCGGAGCCATCTCCATCGACTCCACCACCATCTCCATCGTTGTTACTGCATGATGAGGAGGGAGTAGTTCTCTCTCGAGGATAAGGGCTCTATCGGTAGCTATGTGTTCATCTCTCTCTCTCTATGCCTGATTTTATGAGATCATGAGCTTTCTAGTCTATAGATCTATTCTTCTACTCAAGTGCTTTAATTAATCTATGCTTATCCCCACGTGTGTGAAGTTCATAGTGTGTACACCGTGTAGCATTTAGGCTACGGTTACAGAAATACTAATCATGAGTATAATTTGAGTTGGATGTCTCTCTGAGATTGTGGTGTTTGTTGGAACCATCTAGCTCAAGGTGTCAGTGAGGGGTTATCTAGATGGGGAATGCGAACTTTAAGGTCTGCTGTTATAACCCTACATCGTCGAACCGGAGAGTAGTTCAGGGTAGCATCATGAAGAGAAGATATTTATATGAGAGTGTTCACTAGTGAAAGTATGATCCCTAGGCCTTGTTTCTAAGCACCGTTTACAATCAGTCTTGTTACATGTTTGCTTTCTACCACTCTTATTTCAGATTGCAATTACCACTTATAATCATCCATATGACTTGTATTTCACTATCTCTTCGCCGAACTAGTGCACCTATACACCTGACAAGTGTATAAGGTGTGTTGGGGACACCAGAGACTTCTTGTATCTTGATTGTAGGGTTGCTTGAGAGGGATACCTTTGACCACTTCCTCCCTGAGTTCAATAAACCTTGGGTGATCCACTTAAGGGAAACTTGCTGTTGTTCTACAAACCTCTACACTTGGAGGCCCAACACTGTCTACAAGAATAGAAGCTTGCGTAGACATCACTAACCATACTTTTCAGTCGCGTCTCCCGGATTTGAACTCAATAACATAGCTCGAGGCGTCTGCCGTTTATTTAGGCTACTAGGTCCAACATGTCAGCCTCTCATGACAAGGACCATGTGTACGATGGATTTTTTTCCTTCGCTCGCGCTGCCCTTATCTAAAGTTGATAGCGGTTGTCGGTGCATCTACTGTCTAATCAACCTCCTAGGATCCACATGTCATCTTCTCATTAGAAGAAACGTGTGTATGATGGAATTTTTTCCTTCGCTGGCACTACCCCGTTCCAAAGTTGATAGCGCTGCTCGACGCATCTACCGTTTAACCAACCTCCTAGGCCCCACATGTCATCCTCTCATTACAACAAATGTGTGTATGATGGATTTGTTTCCTTAACTCGCGCTACCCTGTTCCGAACTTGATAGCGATGTTCGATGCATCTACCATTTAATCACGATGCTAGGCCCCACATGTCATCCTCTCATTAGAAGAAACGTGTGTATGATGGATTTTTTACCTTCTTTCGTGCCTTCGTGTTCCGAACTTGATAGCGTTGCTCGCTGCATCAGCTGTTTATTCAGGCTGGTAGGTCCCACATGTCAGCCTCATATCGTGGGTATGATGGAATTTTTCTTCTTCTCTAGCACTACCCTGTTCCGAACTAGATAGCGCTGCTAGACGAATCTGCCATTTGCTCACGCTGCTGGGTCCCTCATTTCAGCCTCTCATAACAAGAAACGTGTACATGCTGAACTTTCTTCTCGCTCGTGCCTCCCTATTTCGAACTGGCTACGTTGCTCGATGCAACATCTGTATAAGGTCGCGCTGCTGGTTCCCACATATCAGCCTCTCTGTAAATGAAACGTGTGTATGATGGACTTTTTTGGCCATGTCGCTGTTTTGACCTTGGCAACTTGCTGGGTCCCAGATGTCAACCAGCTCTGTGTAGGAAACGTGTCTATTTTGGGTCCCAGCTGACATCCTCTATTTGAAAGATACGTGTGTATGTTGGACTGTTTCTTCACGTCCCCGAGGTCAGCCTCAAAGTACAAAAATGCTCATAAAGACCGAATTAAAAAGATTCTAGGCTAACTCGGGGCGGATGCCCTATACGTCATGGCTTATATTCCATGGGCTCACCCCCTAAATTGAATGGGCTATGGTCGGTGGCCACAAGACCACGAAAAGGCCGAATTAGAAGGTATTGGGCTATGCTTGGGGCCGATAGGCTAATTTCATGGGTTATGCTTGGGTCTGCTGGGTCCGACATGTCAGCTTCTCTATAAGGGCAACGTGTGTATGATGGACTTCTTTCAGCCGCCTCTAATGTTTTCACCGTGGCAGTTGTAGCATCCCATCTGTCTAACATATGTAAAGCTACATGGTCTAGTAATATAATTGCTACTTCCTACATATAATTGTTGCATCATAATTATATCATGCTCCTGAAATCATGCCACCTTGCATTTGAGCATCATATAAAACCCTTTTCATTTGGTTCTTCTCTCATATGCATTATTAATTGTATTTGGCTTTTGATATATTGTATTTGGTTCTTGATAAATGCTTGATGCCCAAGTTGAGTTGGGGGCATATCTTTTATTCAACTCCACCACCTTTTCCTCGTCACCACCTTATAATTCCACCATCCTAATTATCCATGAGCTTTTACAATTTTCCTTTGGCATTTAAATCTAGCTCATGTGGGTTCGGATGGATCCACTTCTATTTTTCCACATGCCCTCACACTAGCATCATGTTGTTTTCACATTATTGATATGTGAAGCCACCTTTGCATGCTTTGTGAGGGTACCCCTTTTTCTAGCTTCCATATGGGTTATTATGAATGTATGCCCATGTTGGAATATTTTTGAGGATACTATGCATATAGTGGGACATACACACTAGCAAGTCCAAATTATATTCAAAAATGATCATCTCCATCTACTCCCCATGGAACCTCCTTCCATTTTCCTTTATCTTAGCCTTACTCCATATTTTGGGAGGCATGTGTATAAATGCCATGATTATTATTTTGTTTTCACAAGATTAGACATGGCATTTAATACTCATGCATGGGCCATGCAACAATCACCACCATTCTATTCTTTTGGGTTTTACTTGGATATTTTAGTGGATCATGGTCCCTTGGGAATCAATTCTTGTTGGCTCTATTCTTTTTGCTATTACCCTAAACCTTCCTCATCTTGCTCTTTGTTTTCTTGCCTTGTGCATCAAGACCTCAACTCCACCACATTCCCTTCATCCATGCAGGATCATGTGAGATCACCTCCATATCCATCTTCTTCTCCCTTATGCTTGGTCATGCACATGATCTTGTTGCCTCATCTCAAAAACCCTCTCACCACCTTTTCTCTCATCTCACTCTCCATGTCGTCACCACATACTTGATGGATCTTGTTAGATCATACCCTGAAAACCCTAAAACCCACCCCTTGCATGATCTAGTTAAAACCCTAACTTCACCCCTTACCCTAACCTTCACCACACCACCACCCCATTATCTATCCCTCCATGCCGAGGCACCACCCTAACCTGGCCCTAGATACCCCTCTCTAACCTAACACCAAACCTAACCCGAGCCCCTCCAACCCTAGCTCCATGCCATACCCTCTCTCTCTCTCTCGCTGCCACCAGGACCCACCCGTGCAGCCCTTCCTTCCCCTGGCCGGCCCCAGCTGCAGCCTCTGTCCCCCGAGCCAGCAGCTCCACATCGACCACGTGAGGGAGAAAGGAAAAAGGTGTCCGAAGCCACCTTTTCCTCCACTGAGCTACCCCACGGCAGCCCCTCTCCTCTCCCGTCAATATCTACTCCCCCGACGTCTCTCTCTCGTGCCCAGATCCACCCCCAGGCCACTGCGCCGTTCCCCTTCCTCTCCCCTCCACCTCCTCTCCAACTCCGGCCACCACCTCGGCATCCACCACCATCCTCTAGATCAGGCAACAGGCGTGGTGCGTTGGCATTGAGGAAGAACGAGGCGAGCCTCTGCGTCTCCCCTGTGCACTCAGCCGAGGAGGAGACGGTCCCCTGCACCGCTGCACGTCAACGGCCACCAAAACCCTAACTCCGGTCGGCGTCTGCATCGTCGCTGATCCACCGCTCCCCGGCCCGATCCACCACCGCCGACCACCTCGCGGTGAGCCACCCTCCCTCCTAGACATACCCTCTCTCGCTATCGATGCCTGTTCACGCCGGCCCTTCTGCCGAGCATGTCCTGTGCGCCGGCGAGCGCTAGCTCCTGCTCGTCGTCGCGCCACAAAAGCCATATCTAGTCGCGCCGCGCTTACCCTGCATCAACCCCAGCCAGCTCTAGTGGTCACCGCCGCCTGCACGCGCGTACCGCGTCGCGGGTTCGAGCCCCCACCGCGCCGTGCGTTCCTTTCAGTTTTGTCAGACAGAAATCAAGAAGAAAAACAGTAGCGTTGGCAGTCTTGCAGATATCCCCCCAACCTTTTTTTTCATCAACCCGCGCTCCCTCTAGGCCCACATGTCGGTCTCCTTGGTCGTTTTACAGAAAGGGACCGGAGGTTCCAAAAACCTCAACCTGCAGCCCCTAGATCCCCCACGTGGCACCCCCTGGTTTGCTCGCTGTCGTGTGGGCCTTTTTGGCGCCGGACCCACCGGTCAGTCCCTGTGGCTGGCTAAGCTCGCGGTGAGAAAAGGGTTCGCCGCGCAGCTGCGCCAGTTCAGCTCAGGTCCCACCCGCCAGTGACTTGGGCTAGGTTTCTCTGGGTATAAAAAGTATAGGCGCATTTCTGTTTTATAAAATGAATTTACAGAAATGTTTAAATTCAAATTTAAATCTATTTTTAATAACTTTTGATTTATAATTCCAAACAACACAAATGATATATGTTTTAGAATCCAAAAAATAAGAGGAATTCAAATATGCTATTCAAAATGTTGTTTGACCACTTTAAATTTTCGAGATGGTTAAAATTACAATAAAATGCCCTTTTCCTTAATTAAATAATAACTTTAGTTTTATAACTCCAAATTTGACAAATAATATGTCCAATCGATCAGCGCGACGAGCCCGTTCTAACTATGCATCCCATGTTCTAAATTGAAGCATACATCATGTCATTATTAAAAATCCGCACTGTTTATGGCAATAAAACTTGACTGAAAACTTAATAAAATGATTTAATCTTGTACTCCACACCTCACCCATGCCATGCTAAGTTATACCATGTAAATTGTGCATCATTCATCATAGCATGCTTGTTTGCTTGTCGCATTTATTCATATGCTTGCGCACTTTATTTATATTATCCCTTGTGTGTTTGGTTCTTCTCGAATAGACGCGGAGCAGGGGAATTATCAGGAATCACAGGAGTTCTACCCAGATCCATCTCTCGCGACAACTGAGCTACCAGGCAAGCACTACCACATGCTTGCATACATATAGTACCTATTGCCTCTATCTTATTCTTGCATCATTGAGTCGCAATTGCATTAAATGGAATCCCAAGTACTGTATAGCATTTACTTTTAAACTCCACCGAAGCTTGTTCCTCCATCCCATGAGCCATTACTACAGGAGTTGTTTGAGCCATGCGAGTCGTAGAACAGCATGTGTAGGGTATGTGAGTGTTTGATGGATAACGAGGTACCTAAACAACTTAACCTGAGTTGTACTGGGATAACTAATGAAAGAGGCACCGGTGGGCAATATCTGTTATTTGGTTTTTATGCTCACTTGTGTCCCGTAGGACCCCGAGTACTTGATTCCTGTTCCTTGACTATTCGCACTATCCACATCTGGGAGGCCTTATGGACCCCCTGAACCAAAGTAGTTTGGGGCTTTGTTACTATTCTGTACTTATGCCATGCTTACTGTTTTATTTAAGATTGTGCGTGGAGCACCTGTACTGTTTTCGCGGTATCGACAAGCCTAGTCATATTTTCGGGTTCCTAGTCGTTTACAGCCGCCGTTGCAAACCCTGGGTCTGTTCCGGAGCCGGCCAACTTCGTTGTGGTTAGCTTAATGGGGTGGCCCCCGAAAATATTCCTGAATCATGTGATCGCTTTGTCGTGAATGCCTCGTTGCATTTTGAGTTGGTTTTTCCAAGGTTTATCGAGTGTGTGTTGCTATTTGTGCACCCCTGCAGGGTAAATCTTTTTGAGAGCCGTGTCCGCGGTTATGGATGACTTGGAGCACAGTTTCTCGATCATAGACAAGTATAACTAAAGTACCGCTTTTAATCTGACTAAATACCTGACTAGTAAATAGTGTAATATTCATGGAATGGTTAATAAAACTACCAACGGATGGGTTGTTCGTCCGCTTTCTCGTTGGTAAGCGAGAGGAGGATGGATCTGTTAATTATACTGTTATAACTGTTGTTACTAATTAACGGACATCCGTCTATCATTGGTTAGGCGGATGGTTAGCGAGTATCTATAGACTTGTTAGTTATTATCTTTTGCTGCAATTGCGTCACCCCAGGTATATGTCCCCTTTAGAGGCATAAAGACTTGCTGAGTACCCCTAGGGTCTCACACGATAAATTGTTTGATTCAGATGAACAGGTGTACTCGCAAGATGGATACTGGGTGGAGGAGACAGATGATGTTGGCAATGATCACTCGGTGTAGAGATTCCGGGGATGGGGATCCGCGAGATCTGTGGGCGGGATGTGTTTATTTATGTGGCATCTTATGCTGATTTGCTTCTTATCCGTACTCGGATCTTGTTTTCCGCTTCCGCCTGATACTCTGATCTTTGATGTATGAGGAGCTATCCTAAACTATTATATCTATCTAGGATATTTGGATCTTGCCGTATGGCGTTGCAATATTTCTATTTCTCTTAGATGGAATGGCTCTGTGAACAGTTGTATGGTGGCTTGCATACATACTCACTTGTGTATGTAGTTGATCCCTTTGCCTGCCGACTACGCCGCTCGTTCTTGTCCCGATGTTCTGAAAGTGGTTAGGACGGGCGACGGGTCTACCTGTGGGTGGCCCTTGGGCCCCCACCGTACTATTTTAACCACTTTCGCTCATCCAGGCACGCAATTAAGAGCGTAGTTTACCGACGTAGTTACAATTGGTATCAGAGCCATCCCGCCCTTCAGGGTCTCAGCCAAATGGTCGTTGTCAGTCTAGCAAATATTTTTGGTAGCTATGTATACTAAGGAAAAACAAAACGTGAGAGTAGGACTGCTTCCATTTTTCTTCTTACCCACCCACCCACCCTTTTCTAGTAAGGAAGTGTAACGTTTTCAATCCTCTTCTAAAATTCAAACTAGGATTCACGTGTTCTGGGTTCCGTAGTACCATAGGTTTTGTGTGTGTGTGTGAATTCTTTGTCTATCTGTTGCATCCAAACGTTATCACTATCTGCCTCTTGGTTATCAACTGTCGGTACATTCCATACCGACAGGCCTTTGTAAACCGACATGATCTATCTGATTCGTTGTATACCGGTGCGATATGTCTTACTCTTTGTTATCCGATGCTATCATGTTGGGGTGTTCGTTTCCATAGTTACTAATCTTTATGTTCATCTTAAGAAGAAGGTGTTGGCATATGTGTTTTACTTATTCATGTATGGAGTAATGATTTGAGTGCGGGATGGAGTCGCAACCATACCACTACTTTTATCATTCGGTCTTGTATATTGAATTGGTAGAGTTACTAATCTTGATTCGTTAAGTGGTTTTGCGCATATAGTGGTATTTTAATGCCGAAATTTGCGGAAATTTTTTCTTTGTTCGCTTGTGTACCACACTCTTTGTTCAGTCGTGTGCGATATGCTTAATATCTTCTAGGTGCCTTGAACTTTGTTGATATTTTAATATCATCTTAGTGAATTGTATCCTTTAATCTTGGTTAATTCCATTTTGGTACTGTTTTGGATTATTATTATTCTCCATTATAGTACTAACTTGTGTTTTATATGAATCACAGGATGGCACCACCATGCCGTTCTGAGGAGGACATACCACCTGAACTGGGGGCTGCGTTGGCAAGTATTGCTAATGCCTTAGGAGCAATGCAGCAGAACCAGCAGCGATTCGAAGAAAGTGTCAGGAGGAATGAGTTTGTTCCGCTACCTCCACCTCCCAAGCGAGGAGACATCAAGAGTTTTCTGAAGTTCAACCCACGCCAATTTGAGGTGTCTGATCAGCCATTTGATGCTGATGATTGGCTGCGTGAAATGTCAAGGTTGCTGATGACTGCGGATGTTCCTGAGAAAGAATGGGTAAAATGTGCCACGCACCTTCTGAAGGGAGATGCAGCTCTGTGGTGGCAAAATTACCTGAAGGCAGACCACTCTGGTTTTCAGCCTACTTGGGAGCAATTCACTGCGGCTTTCAAAGAGCAATATCTGTCAGAAATTGTCATGGAAAGGATGAAGGAAGTGTTTCTCAACCTCAAGCAGGGCAATGACAATGTCAATACCTATATCAGAAACTTCATGAATCTTTCTCGGTATGGTGGTGATGAGATCTCTGATGACAAGAAGAAGCAAAAGAGGTTCAGGCAAGGGCTCAATGCATCTATCAAATATGCAATCACTCATGCAAGGCCGGGTTCTTTTCTGGAACTTCAACATATAGCTCTGTAGGAAGAAGAAAGTAGGCAAGTGTTTGAGGAGTCAAAGAAACACAACCGCGATGCAGCAAGCTCTTCAGCTATGACAGCTCCTTCTAAGCGCCGCGTGTGGGTTCCTAACACCCCGCCGTCGCTCCCGGCTCCACCAAGACCGTCAAGCTACGCGGCAAGGCCACCAAACTCCTTCACCGTGGCTCCTAGGGGCTACAACCACAACTACCCTGGAGCGCCTGGCGGAGTCCCTGGCTACGCTGCTCCATGTCCACCTGGTGCTTGCTACACTTGTGGAAACACTAGGCATCAACACTGGAATTGTCCAATGAACAACAAAGCTCTTCCTCCACCACCTCCAAGACCCGCGGTAAGTTCTTCTATGGTTCGTGCACCTCCACCTCGGGCTATCAACATCAACACCAAGCCCGGGTCTACGGTTGCTGGTGCCAACTGTGTCAACATCGCTCAAGCTGAGCATGCACCTGGAGTTGTGATGGGTATGCTTCCTGTTAACTCAGTTCTTGCACGAGTTTTATTTGATTCTGGTGCATCACATTCATTCGTGTCATACAAGTTTGCGGAGAGTAATGGGTTACCTTCTGATGCTTTACCAACTCGCCTCATGGTGCAATCTCCTGGATCAAACATGAGGGCTTCTAAAATCAGCCATGGCAATCAAATTGAGATTGGTGGCTCTTCGTTTCCGGCTTCCTTAATTATTCTAGGAAACTCTGACATTGATGTTATCTTGGGAATGGATTAGTTAACAGCAAATGCAGCTGTGATTGATTGTGCTGAATGCTCGGTTTCTCTGAAAATTCCTGAAGGCCATATAGTCTATTCTCCAAGTCTGACTCCTGCAATTCAGCTTTTCTATTTGGCGGCTCTGAATGATGATGCTATGGAAGCTATTCAGAGTGTTCCAGTGGTCTGTGAGTTCCCAGATGTTTTTCCTGAAGAGTTACTAAGTATGCCTCCTGATCAAGAGGTCGACTTTGTGATTGAGCTTGAACCTGGTACCGCTCCTATCTCCAAGCGGCCTTATAAAATGGGTCCTGCTGAATTGGCTGAACTCAAACGTCAGCTCGATGAACAAGAGAAGTTGGGTTTCATTCAGCACAGTACATCTTGTTGGGGTATCCCAACCATCTTTGTGAAGAAGCGAGACAAGACTGATAGACTTTGTGTTGACTATCAGGCTCTCAATGTTAAAACCATCAAGAATAAATATCCCCTTCCGTGGATTAATGATCTCTTCGATCAGCTAGCTGGAGCTGTGGTATTCTCTAAGCTTGATTTGAGAAGTGGATATCATCAAATCAAGATCCGCAAGGAAGATGTTCCCAAAACAGCTTTCACCACCCTCTATGGCCTGTATGAGTACACGTTCATGTCTTTCGGTCTCACCAACGCACCTGCCACCTTCTCAAGGCTTATGAACTCGGTTTTCATGGAGTATCTTGATAAGTTCGTCGTGGTCTATCTGGATGACATCCTAGTCTATTCTAAGTCAAAGGAAGAACATGAAGAACACCTTCGGTGTGTCCTAAACAAGCTTCGTGAGAACCGCCTGTATGCAAAGTTCTCCAAGTGTGAGTTCTGGCTTCCTAAAGTCACCTACCTTGGTCATGTCATCTCTACCAAGGGCATTGCCGTCAACCTAGAAACTGTTAAGACAATTGTTGACTGGCTTCCACCCAAAAATGTCAAAGAATTCCGGAGTTTCCTTGGTTTGGCTAGTTACTGCAATCGCTTCGTTCAGAACTTCTCGAAGATTGCGAAGCCTCTTACCGATCTCCTCAAGAAAGGCAAGAAATACCTTTGGTCTCCTGCATGTCAAGCAAGCTTTCAAACACTCAAAGAGAAGCTCACTTCCACACCAGTCCTGATTCCTCCAGATACATCAAAGCCTTTCCAGATATTCTGTGATGCCTCCTTGCAAGGATTGGGTGTGGTCCTTATGCAAGAAAAATAAGTTGTTGCTTATGCCTCTCGACAGTTGAAGACGCATGAGATCAACTATCCTACACATGATCTCGAACTCGCAGCAGTTGTTTTTGCTTTGAAAGTATGGAGGCACTACTTGCTTGGCAACTGTTGTGAGATTTTTTCCGATCACAAGAGTCTGAAGTACATCTTCACACAGCCTGATCTCAACCTTCGGCAGAAGAGGTGCATTAAAGCAATTAATGATTTTGATTTGACCATCAACTACACTCCTGGCAAAGCTAATGTCATGGCCGATGCTCTCAGCCGAAAAGCTTATGTCAACAACCTCATGGTGGAAGAACAACAACCTCTTTTGTGCGAGGAATTCCGCCAGCTCAACCTTGAAATTGTGGATCAAGGGTATCTTATGAATCTTCTGGCAACACCTCTCTTGGAAGAAAAAGTTCGCTCCATTCAACTTGGTGATCCTTACACTAAAAACATCATCTCCAACATCCAGCTTCCGAAGTATGAGTCCTTCCACGTCGACAACCAAGGCGCTCTTTTCTTCGAACACCGGATGTTTGTTCCGAACTACCCGGGTTTAAGAGAGCAAGTTCTTAAGGAGGCGCATGATTCTGTTCTTTCTATCCACCCTGGCAGCACTAAGATGTACACGGACTTGAAAACACAATATTGGTGGCCTGGGTTGAAACAATGTTGTGCCAAGTATGTCTCGGAGTGTGATGTCTGCCGCAGAGTTAAAGCAGTCCATCAGAAACCTTCCGGTCTTCTACAGCCATTGAAGCCTCCGGAATGGAAATGAGAGAAAGTAGTGATGGACTTCATAACTGGTTTTCCAAGGTCATAGAAGGGCAATAATGCAATTTTTTTTGTCATCGACAGGCTTTCTAAAGTGGCTCACTTCTTTCCCGTCAAGGAAACAATTTCTGCAATTCAGTTGGCTGAGCTCTATATCAATAGAATTGTCTCTCTGTATGGGGTTCCTCTTGAGACCAGCTCAGACCGTGGAACCATCTTCACTTCCAAGTTCTGGGGAAGTTTCCAAAATGCTTTGGGAACAAAATTGAACTTCAGCACAGCTTACCACCCTCAGTCGCAAGGACAAGTTGAAAGGATCAATCAGATTATGGAAGATATGCTCCGTGCTTGCGTTATCTCTTTCGGCATGAAGTGGGAAGAATGCCTTCCTTATGCTGAATTCTCTTACCACAACAGCTTCTAGAAAAGTCTAAAGATGGCACCATTTGAGGTTCTCTATGGTCGCAAATGCAGAACTCCGATTGGTTGGTCGGGCGCAGGTGAAAGAACATTGTTTGGCCCCGACATTGTAACTCAAGTGGAGGAGAAGGTTCACACCATTCTTGAAAATCTGAAGGTTGCTCAAAGTCGCCAGAAGAGCAACTATGACAGAAAGCACACGGACATGGAGTATGTCCCTCGTGATCTCGTTTACCTTCGTGTCACTCCCATGAGGGGCACGCATCGGTTTGGTATCAAAGGAAAGCTGGCTCCTAGATACATCGGTCCTTTCAAAGTTCGAGGAAGAAGAGGAGAAGTTGCTTATGCTCTTGAGCTCCCTGAAAAACTCAAGGTCCATGATGTTTTCCATATATCTCAACTCAAGAAGTGCTTCAAGGATCCCGGCAGGACCATGGACCATGAACTCATCAATCTCCAAGAAGATCTGTCTTATCAAGAACACCCCATAAAAATTCTAGAAGTCACAGAAAGAAGGACTCGCAACAAGTCCATGAAGTTCTGCAAGGTGCAGTGGTCGCACCATTCTGTTGATGAAGCCACTTGGGAACGCGAGGACGAGCTCCGTGCCAAGTATCCTACCCTCTTCGTGTCTTCTTCTTCCTAGAATCTCGGGGCGAGATTCCTGTTTAGTGGGGGAGAGTCGAAGCATCCCATCTGTTTAACATATGTAATGCTACATGGTCTAGTAATATAATTGCTACTTCCTTCATATAATTGTTGCATCATAATTATATCATGCTCATGTCATCATGCCACCTTGCATTTGAGCATCATATAAAACCCTTTTCATTTGGTTCTTCTCTCATATGCAATATTAATTGTATTTGGCTTTTGATATACTGTATTTGGTTCTTGATAAATGCTTGATACCCAAGTTGAGTTGGGGGCATATCTTTTATTCAACTCCACCACCTTTTCCTCGTCACCACCTTATAATTCCACCATCCTAATTATCCATGAGCTTTTACAATTTTCCTTTGGCATTTAAATCTAGCTCATGTGGGTTGGGATGGATCCACTTCTATTTTTCCACATGCCCTCACACTAGCATCATGTTGTTTTCACATTATTGATATGTGAAGCCACCTTTGCATGCTTTGTGAGGGTACCCCTTTTTCTAGCTTCCATATGGGTTATTATGAATGTATGCTCATGTTGGAATATTTTTGAGGATACTATGCATCTAGTGGGACATACACACTAGCAAGTCCAAATTATATTCAAAAATGATCATCTCCATCTACTCCCCATGGAACCTCCTTCCATTTTCCTTTATCTTAGCCTTACTCCATATTTTGGGAGGCATGTGTATAAATGCCATGATTATTATTTTGTTTTCACAAGATTAGACATGGCATTTAATACTCATGCATGGGCCATGCAACAATCACCACCATTCTATTCTTTTGGGTTTTACTTGGATATTTTAGTGGATCATGGTCCCTTGGGAATCAATTCTTGTTGGCTCTATTCTTTTTGCTATTACCCTAAACCTTCCTCATCTTGCTCTTTGTTTTCTTGCCTTGTGCATCAAGACCTCAACTCCACCACATTCCCTTCATCCATGCAGGATCATGTGAGATCACCTCCATATCCATCTTCTTCTCCCTTATGCTTGGTCATGCACATGATCTTGTTGCCTCATCTAAAAAACCCTCTTACCACCTTTTCTCTCATCTCACTCTCCATGCCATCACCACATATTTGATGGATCTTGTTAGATCATACCCTAAAAACCCTAAAACCCACCCCTTACATGATCTAGTTAAAACCCTAACTTCACCCCTTACCCTAACCTTCACTACTCCACCACCCCATTATCTACCCCTCCATGCCGAGCCACCACCCTAACCTGGCCCTAGATACCCCTATCTAACCTAACACCAAACCTAACCCGAGCCCCTCCAACCCTAGCTCCATGCCATACCCTCTCTCTCTCTCTCTCTCTCGCTTCCACCAGGACCCACCCGTGCAACCCTTCCTTCCCCTGGCTAGCCCTAGCTACAGCCTCTGTCCCCCGAGCCAGCAGCTCCACGTCGAGCACGTGAGGGAGAAAGGAAAAAGGTGGCTGAAGCCACCTTTTCCTCCACCGAGCTACCCCACGGCACCCCCTCTCCTCTCCCGTCCATATCTACTCCCCCCATGTCTCTCTCTCGTGCCCACATCCACCCCTGGCTGCTACACCGTTCCCCCTCCTCTCCCCTGCACCTCCTCTCCAACTCCGGCCACCACCTCGGCATCCACCACCATCCTCTAGATCAGGCGGCGGGCGTGGCGAGTTGGCGTCGAGGAAGAACGAGGCGAGCCTCTGCGTCGCCCATGTGCACTTAGCCGAGGAGGAGACGGTCCCCTGCACTGCTGCACGTCAACGGCCACCGAAATCCTAACTACAGCCTGCGTCTGCATCGTCGCCGATCCACCGCTCCCCGGCCCGATCCACCACCGCCGACCACCTCGCGGTGAGCCACCGTCCCTCTAGACATACCCTCTCTCGTCGTCGATGCTTGTTCACGCCGGCCCTTCTGCCGAGCACGTCCTGTGCGCCGGCGAGCGCTAGCTCCTGCTCGTTGTCGCACCACAGAAACCATATCTAGCCGCGCCGCGCTTACCCTGCATCAACCCCAGCCAGCTCCAGTGGTGACCGCCGCCTGCGCGCGTGCACGGCGTCGCGGGTTCGAGCCCCCACTACGCCGTGCGTTCCTTTCAGTTTCGTCAGACAGAAATCGAGAAGAAAAACAGTAGCGTTGGCAGTCTTGCAGATATCCCCCCAACCTTTTGTTTCATCAACCCGCGCTCCCTCTAGGCCCACCTGTCGGTCTCCTTGGCCGTTTTATAGAAAGGGACCGGAGGTTCCAAAAACCTCAACCCGCAGCCCCTAGAGGGACAGGACGACCGACGGGTCTACCGGTGGGTGGCCCCTGGGCCCCCACCGTACTATTTTAACCACTTTCACTCATCCAGGCATGCAACTAAGAGCGTAGTTTACCGAGGTAGTTACAGAAGCCGTGTATGGTCTTACTATTGGCGCCCTTATGTCAGCCTCTCTGGCATGTTCTGCTTGTGGGTCCCTGATGAAGCCTTGTATGTTCTATTTGGTGGGTCCCCGATGCGAGCGTCTCTGTACAATTATTTAAACTTTTTTCTAACCCACCCTCAAAACAAACTCTAGGGATGCTACATTCTGGTGGGTCCGTGATGTCAGCCTCTCCATAATGGGATATTGCTAGAAGAATAAAATGTAAATCCAAGATACAATTCGAACAAAAGACCTTCAAATCAAATAAACATAAACTGAGTGTGTTGCCACTAAAACAAGTATATTTATAGAATAAATATCATTAAACTTTTTTAGTACTACAATTTATGTATTAGACTTCTTAAGAATATTTCATGTGTTTATGTTTATCTCTATTAAAATATAAAAGGGCAGCGCTCCTAGCATCTCAATTTATAAAATGCCACATAATGGAGTATTTTCTTAAAAACATGGGTAGAGTTTTTTTATTTTGAGAGGTGGGGGAAATGCCCAATAGGCCGAATTAAAAGGAGTTTGGTTATTCTACATAGGCTGCTCTACGTGGGTTATACTCTGTAGGCTATGCTCCATGGGCTTCATTCTCAAATTTTAGTGGATTGTGCTCAGCAGTCCCCTGACCCCTAAAAGGCCGAATAAATATTATTTTGGCTATGCTCCATGGGTTCCT
This sequence comes from Avena eriantha, assembly GCA_910589775.1. NCBI lineage: Eukaryota > Viridiplantae > Streptophyta > Magnoliopsida > Poales > Poaceae > Avena > Avena eriantha. The sequence continues at coordinate 33,774,279 of OU342746.1, read as the reverse complement.
TTCTCAAATTTCACTAGGTTGTGGTCAGCTGTCCCCTGACCCTGAAAAGACCGAATAAAAATGTTCTGGTATAAAGAGGGGTCGAATGAGCTACTAGATTTCTTCTCCTGGTTAATAAAAATTGCATTGTGATGTGCTCGTCCGGATTCGAAACAAAGACCTCTGAGAGGGAGGGGAAAAGCGATAATTCTTTTTGGCAGCTATTGATGTCAAACTTTAGTAGTAGAGAATAAGGTAGAAAAATTATCAACAGATTCGAAGTACATATTCAGGAGCACTTGACCAATTCAGCAACATTTCAAAGGTGACCAATTAAGCAATACAGATAATGAAATACAATAGCAGTACAGAGAGAAACAGTTTTTGTTTCAGCTCTAAAAACTTTGTCGCGTGATCATTTTGTCCTTTTCACCAAACACACTCGACCATTGGAGCACAAAACTGACGATCAAGTCTGCTTTGAGTACCTTCTTCTCACATCAATGCATGTGTGACCGCCGTCTGCAACCCAAAATGCCCAAGTCTCATCCAGATTGTGACACAACCATGTTTCAAAAGAAAAGCAAGACTATCTACTGCCCTTGATTTAAACAAGTACTACTGCATCAGTATTAGTTCCACAAAATGCTTTAGTAATAGTAACGACAGAACATTTGAGAGATTCAGTAGCTTTCCTGCTTGAAATTTGATAGAAGTAAAGTGATAATAAGTTCTTGTTCCATCTCAAACAACCTTGGCGCACGATCAGTTTGCCTTGTTCTCCGAATAGGCTTGATCATAGGAGCAAGGAAAACTGATGATCATGGCTGCTTCTGTGCGAATACGACCTCATTTCATCAATGCCTATGTGACCCCCATATGCAACCCAAAATGCCCAAGACTCATCTAGATAATTGTGACAATGCTAGGTTTCAAAAGAAAAGCAAGACAATCTACTACACTTGATCTAAACAAGTAACAGTACATCACTATTAGTTCAAAAAAATACTTTGGTAATAGCAATGATAGAACAAAGGCAAAGCAAGACCATCTCCCGCCCTTGACCTAAACAAGTACTACTAGTATATAGTAGTACAAAATACTCTGTAGTACAAGAACTAGTACTATACTAGTACTACTATGCATCCAAAATCCACCCTCCAACAGACAGAGATCCGTAAGCGGGTTAAATAAATATTGTATCAATTGGGGATTCTCCCCCGTGACTGATGCATATTGAGTAATGCAGGCCGGTAATATGAGATGGTTCACTACAGAACATAAAGGAATGTTTTTTCCTCCGGATGATGCCTGGCACCTCCCAGCTCCCAGGCGTGGAGGAACTCCAGATTGTATGGGCCCAAAACCCCAGCTCTATTGTCGGGTAATAGGCAGTGATCAGCACATTGTACAAGGGCGACGAGCATGTGTCTGGACTGATGCACACGATGGATCCGCTGATATCGCCCGACTCAAACATGTTGAATAATAGAGCAAGCCTCGTACCATCATCCCCTGAGCCGATCTTCTGTACTCTAGATGAGCGCGGTACCAACATCGGCTGAGAGATGTACCTGGAGTTTCTAATGGAAGTAAGATTCAGCAGACTAAATTGCAGCATGCTAAATATTATAAAAAAAAAATTATAAAGTAAATATGAGTAACCTGACTGCGATTAAACATATGTAGTACTCCCTCCGTTCAAATATAACATGTTTTAGCTTTTGTCAAACGAGTGTATCTAGACCCCTTTTAGTATATGGGTTCACTCCGAACTACACACTAAAAAGAGTCTAGATAAACTCGTTTCACAAAAGCTAAAACATTTTTATATATTTTGAAACGGAGGGAGTAGATACGGAGTACATGTGTAGGGCCATTGTTTGAAGGGAAAAGCTACTTGATCTAAGCAAGTAGTGCTAGCTCCCAGTATAGAGAGCTATGTTTGAAATGAAATGCTCGACCATTGGAGCATGATAAACTAACGATAAATGCTTGTGTGACCCCCATATGGAACCAAAAATGCCCAATTCTCATCTAGATTGGGACAAGGCCATGTTTTAAAAGAAAAGCAAGACTATCTACTGCCCTTGATTTAAAAAAGTATTGTACATCAGTATCAGTTCCACAAAATGTTTTAGTAATAGCAATGGCAAAACATTTGAGAGATTCAGTAGCTTTCCTGCTTGAAATTCAATATAAGTTGATACGTTGCTAACGTATCTATAATTTTTGATGTTCCATGCTTGGTTTATATCTACTTTCTTATGTTTTGTCCATACTTTGGAGTATTTTTATACAGTTTCCTGGACTAACCTATTAACAAGATGGCATAGTGCGAGCTGCCTGTTTTGTGCTGTTTTTGGTTCTAGGAAAGTTAGAAAATGAATATTCTCGGAAGGACGGGAGAAAAGCCAAAGTCAATATTTCACCAAGCCGGACAAGGAACTACAAGACGAGATGGAGAGGGGCCAGAGGCCAGCCACACCACTTGGCCGCGTGGCCAGGCCTGGCCCGCGCTAGGGGGTGGTGTAGCCGCTTAGGGCACCCCCTCGGCCTTCCCTTTTGCCTATATAATGCCTCCGATACAGAAACTCTAAGGACATGATCAAAAATTCCACTAAAGAGTATGTAGCCGCCGTCATCTCCATCCCTAGATCGGGAGGGATCTGAAGCTCTACCCGGCACCCTACTGGAGGGGAGAATTCACCCTGGACGCCTTCTTCATCACCTTGCAGGCCTCCGGTATGATGCTAGAGTAGTTCATCCTTGGACTACAGGTCCATGTAGTAGCTAGATGGTTGGTTATTCTCCTTTGTGCTATCATGTTTAGATCTTGTGAGATCCGTTCATGATCAAGATCATCTATTTGTAATCCTACATGTTGTGTTTGCGGGGATCAGATGGATATTGAGATGCTATTTCAGATTGATTTTTGATTCTATCATGTCTTTGTTATTTGTGATCTTGCATGCCCTCCGTGGTTAGTAGATATCTTGGCCGAGTAGATGTTAGCAACTCCAAGAGGGAGTATTTATGTTCGATAGTGGGTTCATGCCTCTAGTAATCTGGGGAAGTGACAGAAATCTCTAAGGCACTAGATGTGTTGTTGCTACTAGGGAGAAAACAACAATCCTTTCTTCATAGAACAATGGTATAGTTTACTTTACACGCAATGTTTAATGCAATTATCTGTTGCTTGCAACTTAATACTGGAGGGGGTTCGGATGATAACCTAAAGGTGGATTATTTGTCATAGATGCAGTTGGATTACGGTCTATGTATAATGTTGTAATGCCCAATCGAATCTCAAAGTAGTCAAGATGATTAGTATATGCATGTATGATTTCTCGATGTTTGTCAATTGCCCCATTGTAATTTGTTCACCCAACATGTCATCTATCTTAAGGAGAATCACCACTAGTGAACTATGGACCCCCGGTCCTTTCTTTTACCATCAATCTACAACTCTTTACTGTTTACTTTCTGCAAACTATTACTTTGTTCCAGACAATATGTTTAATCCTTTGTTTTCAGCAAAACCGGTGAAATTGACAACCTCACTGTAAGGTGGGGACAAAGTTCTGTGGTTGTGTTGTGTAGGATGCCAAGTTGGAAACAACACCTTGGAGGTGTTTCCTTGCTCCTACTGGTTCGATAACCTTGGTTTCACAATTGAGTGAAAACTTGCTGCTGTGCTCATCATACCTTCCTCTTGGGGTTCCCCATCGAGATTGATATTTTGGGCCATCAAGCAACTTACTGGCGCCGTTGCCGAGGAGTGAAGAAGAATAAGCTCACACATCAACCACGCGCCAACAAGTATTTTTCTAGCACTGTTGCCGAGGAGACAAGGACATATTCACAAGGGGAGTCCCTCATAACCAATCTCTTTACTTTGTAATTTTTGTTTTGCTTAGTTTATTTCTGCTTCTGTTTTCTTGTTTCTTTATCAAAAAACACAAAAAAAGATTTGTACTAGTTTGCTTTCTTTATTAAAAACACACAAAAAATGATTATGAGTTCCTATCTTAAGTTGCCATTATGTCTAGCATTACTCCAATCACTATGTCACTTTAGGAAATGATTTTCACTTTCAAACAAGGAATTGAATAAAGTTTCAAAGAAGTTTGGTCTAGAATCCCTAATTTAAATGAAAAAACTGAACCTAAAATAACTCAAAGCTTGCTTCTTAGCAATTTTTACAGTGGAACTGCTCTTTGCTATAGATATGCTTTGGATGTTGTAGTGGGAGGAGATTTACTACAATGCAATGATGATGATTCTTTTAATGCCATAAAGAAGCTGGTCTTAACTTACAACATGCCTAGCAAAACTTATTCTTCCTTTATAAACATATTTGCTAGATTGAACACTCTTGAGACCCAGACTGCTAGTTTAAAAGATTGCTATAACATGCTTAGAGAGCATCATGATTATGTTCCAATAAATTTTGAACCCTCAAAATGGCTTCCTATAGTAAAGGTTGTTATAAATAATGAAAATTTTCATGCTCGCTGTGATATTATGTCTAAATTTTGTCTTATGCCTAAAGATATCTATGAATCTTTGAATCTTTGGGGACTTTCTAAAGGAGGTGGAGAAATATTTCATGCTAATAATTCCACAATATTACCCATTGGAATAGCTGAAGGAGTGTTTACACAGATCCTAGCGAAAAAGGTTTCTATTGATTACCTTGTTATTGAATGTGTAGAAAAGGACAAATTACACTTGGAAGATCCCCACTGAAACTCCTTGGAGCAATAATAGATGTGGACAAGGGCACCATGCACTTTGCTTCTCCACCAAACAATCATATGTTCCCAAAGGTTAAGAATAAAAGTAAGAGAGGTAAGGGCAATAAATTTGGTTTTAATGCTTCTTCATTTGAGAACACTTGATTCTTTTCTTGCTTCTTATGCCTAACTTAAAGGAGTTAAAGAGAAGTACTTATTGGGAGATAACTCAAAAGTTTTAGATGAGTCTTGGAAGTTATTACCTCTGTAATAACCTCTCCTTATCCTTTTGATTGCTTTTTGCGCCAAGAGTAACCTCTAATGAGAGAGAAGTAATGCTTGGGAAAGTTGCTGTCCCGAAATAGATTTTTGTGCTTCGCTGTAAAATCTCTGTATGTCGGTTTGATCTGTTAATTTTTGTGCTTCTGCCCCAGATTCTTATCTAACTTTCATTAGTTAAACACTTTTCTATGTGAGCAACATAAGGTCTTCTAAAAAATTGGTTTTTACCTGCTGGTCTGTTTTGACAGATTTATGCCATTATTTGCATTTGCTTCTTGTTGATTCCTTTTTGGGTTCTTTTTGGGGAGTTGAGCTTTTTGACGGAAGTGCTACAGTAGCTTTTGTTTTAATGGAATTTTTATTGGTGTTGGAACTGAACCCAAAAGACTTATTATCTTGAGTGCACTAATGTTGCTAATAAAGATTGTGTGAAGTTTTGTATGAAGGAAAATTTTCACGTGTATGGAAAGCATTTTGTAATGAGATTAAGAATGGACTAAAGCTAAAGCTTGGGGATTCCACGCGTGACACCCCAATAAATATCCAAGAAGTACAAGCGTCAAAGCTTTGGGATGCCCAAGGCATCCCCTTCTTCATCAATAAAAATCTTAGGTTTCTTCCAAACACTTCATTTTTATTGTTTCATGCACAATTGTGTTGTTCTTGGAGTGTCTTTGTTTTCACTTTTGTTTTTGGTTTTTGTTTGCTTGGTTTGCTTAGTTTGCTTGAATAATTTGGTTGGACCCCCTCATTCTTACATTAGTTTTCAAATAAGTTTGGTTTGGATTGGAAATGAGTAGGAAAAGCTCATGCTTAAGTGGTAAAAGGAGCTTGTTTTTGACTATGACCTATGATTTGTAATGTCATGCTTGATATTGTTTTGGATTTATTCTTAGTGGTTTTTGTTGCAGCATGATATGTTATAAACAATTGAGATTTCTTAATGTGCCTTGAAAGAATCATGCGTTGTTTTAGCATATTAAAGCATAGTATTGTGGTAATCTACTTTGATGCTTTATTTGGGTTGACTTGGCACATGCTCACACCATGTTATGACTATCCCAAGTCACCATAGCCTTTATGATCCTTTAGTTTTCGACATGTAATATCACTTTATGCTTTAATCAATGATGTTTTGTAGCTTTGCATGATTATGGCCATTATTGCTCTCTTAGTTGGTCGCTCCCAGTCTTTTGCTAGCCTCCATAACCAAGTGTGAGTTCCACTCATGCATCCAACTCCAAATAAAACCAAGTTATTCCAAATATTCCACCATACCTACCTATTAGCATTTGCTATTCCAAGTATATTCATGTTTTTATCTACCTTCCGAATTAAACTTGTTATGTGAAAACTAGTGATTAAAGCTCTCACGGACTTGATGCCACACTTTACTTTTCTCGCACTTAATAAACTTGAACAAGTGTGTTCATCTTTGTTGCGTATGTGATTGCGCTTTATAAGTTGAAGTTAGCAGAACCATGTATCATGGGGAACGCTTTCAACATTGCACTTATTATTCCATTGATATCATGATTCTTTTGCCTATGGATCCCGTTGGTGTGAAATAAAAGTGGAACTTGTAAGATCATGGAGTTTGTATGTGTGTTAGAGAAACGCCTGGGCCTCTAGCCTAAGCCATGCCTAATCATGGTGGAAACTTGCAGTATAACCATAATGAGCACTCTATGAAGCATACTCAATAAAAACCTATGCAAATAGCAAATAAAAAGATCGCTAAGATGCTCATTGTCTGCTTGCCTTGTCATTTTGACTATGGGATACCTCATGTATCATGTGCAAGGGGTATGTACTTAAAATGACAAGAGCTTACTTATGACTGAAGTTGAGTAGCATGAGGTTCGGTACTCATAAGCAAGGGGCATGAGATTTCAACTTATAACTTGTCAAGCATATCCTCTTAGTTGTGTAACTTTAACCTTAATCACCTAAAGATGCTTATGATAGGGGCAATGAGAGCTAAAAGCTAATAAGTACCATAATTTTTGGAAGCTCTTTATGAGACTTGAATCCCTGCTTCCTTCTATGAAGGCCTTTCTTTTACTTTTATGTTGAGTCTCCATCTTCTATCTTTATGCACCTATTGAGAGAGCATAGTGGCCATTCTTAGTTTAATGTGCATTGTCCCAAGACTTGTTGATTGATGCATAACTTTAATATTGCTTGTTCTTAAACTATTTGTATCTATTCACCCTTATGAACTTTGAATGTGTCCTATGCAATTGTTTTGCTACACTATGAGGGACAAGCTGAATACCATTCTCATTATTCTTTCTTGATGTGAAACAAACAAACGTCTTTCCAATCATTGTTATTCATGAATCTTTTGTTTATGCCATTTCATGTTACAACATAGTTGCTATGTCTTATTGTTAGAAATTTATCTTTCATGCTATGTTGAATTACTATGATCCCAGCTATCAATGTTTTACAAATACTTTGATCAAGTTTATAATGGTGCATGTCACCTAAAAAATTATTCTTTCTTTTTATCACTTACCTACTCGAGGACGAGTAGGAGTTAAGCTTGGGGATGGTGATACGCTACTAACATATCTATAATTTTTGATGTTCCATGCTTGGTTTATATCTACTTTCTTATGTTTTGCCCACACTTTGGAGTATTTTTATACACTTTCTTGGACTAACCTATTAACAAGATGCCATAGTGCCAGCTGCCTGTTTTCTGCTGTTTTTGGTTCCAGGAAAGTCAGAAAATGAATATTCTCAAAATTGGATGGGACAAAATCGAAAGTCAACATTTCACTGAGGGGGACATAGTGCTAGAAGACGAGACGAAGAGGGGCTAGAGCCCGGCCGCGCTACCTGGCTGCGCGGCCAGGCCTGACCCACGCCAGGGGGTGGTGTGGCCGCCTAGGGCACCGCCTCGGCCTCCCCTTTCGCCTATATATTGCCTCCGATACAGAAACCCTAAGGACCCGATCAAAAATTACACAAAAGAGTCTATAGCCGTCATCATCTCCATCCCTAGATCGGGAGGGATCTAAAGCTCTTCCCGGCACCCTGCCGGAAGGGAGAATTCACCCTGGAGGCCTTCTTCATCACCATGCATGCCTCAGGTGTGATGCGTGAGTAGTTCATCCTCGGACTACGGGTCCATGTAGTAGCTAGATGGTTGGTTCTTCTCCTTTGTGCTATCATGTTTAGATCTTTTGAGGTCCATTCATGACTAATATAATCTATTTGTAATCCCACATGTTGTGTTTGCGGGGATCCGATGGATATTGAGATGCTATTTCAGATAGATTATTGGCTCTATCATGTCTTTGTTATTTGTGATCTTGCATGCTCTCCGTTGTTAGTAGATTTCTTGGCCCAGTAGATGCTAGCAACTCCAAGAGGGAGTATTTATGCTCGATAGTGGGTTCATGCCCCTAGTAATATGGGAAGTGAAAGAAATCTCTAAGGTATTAGATGTGTTGTTGCTACTAGAGAGAAAACAACAATCGTTTGTTCATAGAACAATCGTATTGTTTACTTTACACGCAATGCTTAATGCAATTATGTGTTGCTTGCAACTTAATATTTGAGGGGGTTCAGATGATAATCTGAAGGTGGATTATTAGTCATAGATGTAGTTGGATTACGGTATATGTATAATGTTGTAATGCCCAATCGAATCTCAAAGGAGTCAAGATGATTACTATATGCATTTATGTTTTCTCGATGTTTGTCAATTTCCCCGCTGTAATTTGTTCACCCAACATGTCATCTATCTTAAGGAGAATCACCACTAGTGAACTATGGACCCCGGCCCTTTCTTTTACCATCAAGTTACAACTGTTTGCTGTTTTATGTTTACTTTCTGCAAGCTATTACTTTCTTCCACACAATACGTTTAATCCTTTGTTTTCAAAAAAACTAGTGAGATTGGCAACCTCACTGTAAGTTGGGGATAAAGTTATGTGGTTGTGTTGTGCAGGATTCAAAGTTGGAAACAACACCTTGGAGGTGTTTCCTTGCTCCTACTGGTTTCAAAACTAAGGGGAAAATTGTTGTTGTGCTCATCATACCTTCCTGTTGGGGTTCCCCAACGACCTCGATATTTTGGTCCATCAAGAAACTTACTGGCGCTGTTGCCGGGGAGTGAAGAAGAAGAAGCTCCCACGTCAACCACGTGCCAGCAGCAGTACAGAGAGAATCAGCTCTTGTTCTAGCTCAAAAAACAGACTCGATCATTGTAGTAAGCAAAACTGACAATCAAGTGACAATGCCTTGTGTGACCCCGCATATGTAACCCAAAATGCCCAAGACTCATCCAGATAATTGTGAAAATGCTAACTTTCAAAAGAAAAGCAAGACAAATTGTTGCACTTGATCTAAACAAGTAACAGTACATCACTATTAGTTAAACAAAATATTTCAGTAATAGCGACGACGGAATAAAGGCAAAGCAAGACCATCTCCTGTCATTGGCCTAAACAAGTACTACTTGTACCGGTATATATAATAGTACAAAATAGTCCGAAGTACAAGAACTAGTGCTATACTAGTACTACTTTGCATCCAAAATCCAACCTTTAGTACACGTACGTCTGTGGTATGTAGTGAAAGTGGGATAAAAAAATCTGAGGCAGTAGAATGGTCAATTTGGAATTCTCCCTTGCGATGGATGCATATTGAGTAGTACATTCCCTAGGTCTGAGAAGTTTGAAGGTACACCACCATGGTATGCTTTTCCTTCTACATGATGCTAGGCACCGCCCTGCTCCCAGGAGTGAAGGAATTGCGCATTACACCCTCCCAAAACCCAGCCTCTGGTGACGGGTGATAGACGGTGAACTTCACATTGTACAAGGGCGACGAGCACCCGTCTAGCCTGGCGCACACGACAGATACGATGATGTCACCCCACTCGAGCATGTCAACTAGCACAGCGAACACCGTACCATCGTCCCCATATCCAATGTTCTCTAGTCTTGATGAGCGCGGTGCCGACAATGGCTGAGAGATGAACCTAAGTTTTCTAAAGGAAGTAAGAATCGCCGTACTATATTGCAGCATGCTAAATATACATAGAAGAAGTTCTCAGGCGCCTGAGATCTAGGCACTCTCAAGAAAAAATACAGAGCCATGTGTTAAAGGAAATGCTAGATCATCTCTAGCGTTTGATCTAAACAAACTTGAATGACAGATCATCATCATAATCATGATTGTCATATTTGCCATCTTCCACATGGTGGATGAAAAATGAGTAATCCAGTGTGAACCTATCATGTTTCTTAATCAGGAAATTAAGGTAATCTTCAGTAATCCTGACGGAGGCCGGCGACGCGCTGCTCTTCGGCTCGAAAAACAGGCTATCTTCGACGAACTCCTCCAGGTCCTCTCCAATCATTGAATGTTTATAAAAGTGCAACTCCACCATGTATTGTGGAAACAAGCATGTTGTCGACCTGATGCATTGGACGGATATGGCGAGGCCATAGTCAAGCATGTCAAATGGCACGGAAAACAATGTACCATCGTCCCTGGATACCACGGTCTCTACTCTCCATGAACCATGTGCCAGCAAAGGCTGAGAGATGTACCTGTGTTCCTCGCCATAGTGGAAACCCTACACTTCAATTGAGTGGGCTTTTTCAAGGTGAGTGAGGACTGCTGTGGGTGGGGCGGCAAACTCGCAGCCAGGCTCAATGCAGATGAACGGGCCGAGCGGGCACGCCATCTTGTGGTTGAGGAAGTCGTGGAAGGCGACCAATGTCCTGCAGCCTACATTGGGGCATCTTCTACCTTTTCCACCGACGACTTGGCGGTTAAACTCCTTGGAGCATGCGGCTAGCCGGATGGTGCTAGTAGTGTCCATACGCATAGCGAATTCTCTAAAGGCGTCACCGCTGACCTTGCTCTAGCCACTGTACCGAATGTTGTGCATCGAATCCGCCATTGCGTCTGGATGGACTGGGAGCGAGTGTGGATTCAAATATGATTGTTGGGGTTTCTTGGAGGAGAGTGATGGAGTCCTGTCAGAACCGATGCAGCGAGCGAGAAATGGCTAGGAAAATTTAGGACGTGCAGCGCTCGAGAGAATCCAAAATGCGACTAGCCAGCGTTAGCGAATGGGGATCACCAAAGATGGGGAAGATGGGAGGCTCTTTGAACGAGGGGTGTTAATTTTGCGTGTTCCCTCGTCGGTCTTCTGCAGTGGATCGAGGACGTCTGCTGGAGTTATAGCTAGAGTGCTAGACTAGCAAGTTGTCATATCCTGGCTCAATATTGTACCCTCTCATCACATAGACTATGTTTCAGGAAAAGACGTGAACCCAGATTTCTCCCTTCCCTGCTAGATAGCGTGCACCGTAGAATCACTTTTCTAGCACGCGAAGGATTTGAACCTACATGCCCAACTCTGATAATTAGGACTACTAAAAAACTATAATAATAGGTGAAGCTCAAAAAATAATTATATATTTGATCCACGTCCATAGAATATATGTTGTATATTTGGTTCTTATACTTTGTATCATGTAGTAGTAATCAACCTATTAGCTACCTAACAGTACTCGCCATGCTCTAGAGAAATGACGAATAACATTCTAGAATTATTGAGAAGTGTGTTTTGAGGTTTGTGCATATCTTTTAGTGTGCAAAAGGTTATCAATAGTATCTTTCTAGATGCTAGAATGGATAGAATTAAAATCCAACGGTACTTTATGGACGTAGCTCAAAGTTATAATTATTTGTGGGCTTCACCTATTATAATTTTATATAAACTAGTAAAAGGCACGTGCCACACATGTATATACTGTATGAAATGTGATAAACAAACAATAAGTTGTTATAAACCAATAGTCTTGTTTGAGAAAAATGCAAACATTAAGTCTATTAATAATAACTATCTGCACATATTGAGAATACAACCTACTATGCTATGAATTTTTTTAACAACATGGTGGTTCTAGAACATGGTGGAGTTTTCTCTAGGTAGTACTCAACACGAATCCACCTGCTCTGAATCATTGGATCTAATAGCCCAATGGCCAGGATTGGTACTATGGATCCAATTCAAAACTGCTTCTTTATAGTAGTAGAGAAAAAATGATATGGCATATACTTCTACTATCTGATTCTAACGTGCAAGGCATATGCAACTTACTAATAAGATATACAACACGAATATTGATGTCTACGCATTTATATTGTTGTAGAAAGTTGTTGGGCTCCAAGTGCAGAGGTTTGTAGAATAGCAGCAAGTTTCCCTTAAGTGGACCACCCAAGGTTTATCAAACTCAAGGAGGAAGTGGTTAAAGGTATCCCTCTCAAGCAACCTTGCAATGAAGATACAAGAAGTCTCTTGTGTTCCCAACACACCCAATACACTTATCAGGTGTATAGGTGCACTAGTTCGGTGAAGAGATAGTAAAATACAAGTGGTATGGATATAAGACAACGGTGCTAGAAAATACTTTGATGGCGTGAAAGAGACTAAAGGCAAACTGAAATAAAGATGGAATCAAACAAACATGTAACAGATCTAGTTGCAAGCGGTGTTTCAATGCTTAGAAACAATGCCTAGGGATCATACTTTCACTAGTGAACACTCTCATATAAATATCTTCTCTTTGTGATACTACTCTGAATTACTCTCCGGTTGGACACTCTAATCCATAGTAGGGCTATAACAGCACACCTCAAAGATCACTTTTCCCATCTAGATAACCCCACACTGTCACCTTGAGCACTAGAGACATCCAACAAACACCACAATTTCATAGAGACATCCAACTCCAAATATAACTCATAACAAGTATTTGTAATCTCTAGCGTAAGTGCCACCATGGTGTGCACGCTATCACTTTCACACAAAAATGGAGAGCAGAGATCTAATAAAGCACTTGAGTAACAAGGTAGATCTACTGATTACAAAGCTCATGATCACAATATGATCATGCATAGAGAGAGAGATGAACACATAGTTACCGGTAGAACCCTTAGCCTCGAGGAAGATCTACTCCCTCATCATCATGGGAATTAGCAACAGCAATGGTGATGGTGGTGGAGATCGATGGAGATGGCTCCGGGGTCAATTCCCCATCCCGGCAGGGTGCCGGAACAAAGACTTTCTGTCCTCGAATCTCCCCTTCGGTGCAGGCGGCGCTACGGAACTTTTCGTGGCTGGAGGCTCGACTATTTAGCGTTTCTGCATCGGAGGCTTCTTATAGGCGAAAGGGCAAGGTCGGTGACTCTTCCACACCACCCGGTGGCGCAGACCCGCGCCACCCTATGGTGTGGCCAGCCCCAGGCCCCTCTCTGTCTCGTCTTGTGGCTCCGTGAGTCTTCTGGTAAAATATCAACTTTGGCTTTTGTCCTGTCCAATTCCGAGAATATACTTTTTCTGACTTTTTTGGAACCAAAAACAGCAGAAAACAGGCAACTAGCACTATGGCATCTTGTTAATTGGTTAGTCCCATTAAGTGTATAAAAATATTCTAAAGTGTGGACAAAACATAAGAATGTAGATATAAAACAAGAATGGAACATCAAAAATTATAGATACATTAGCAACATATCAACATCCCCAAGCTTAACTCCTGCTCGTCCTCGAGTAGGTAAGTGATAAAAGAAATAATAATTTTGAGGTGACATGCACCATCATAAACTTGATCAAAGTATTTGTCAAACATTGATAGCTGGGATCATAGTACTTCAACATAGAATAAAAGATAAAGTTCTAACAATAACACATAGCAACTATGTTGTAACATGAAAAGGCACAAACAAAAGATTCATGAATAACAATGCTTCGCAAGAAGTTTGTTTGTTTCACATAAAGAAAACATAGCATAGTGGCATTCAGCTTGTCCCTCATAGAGTAGCAAATATAAATGCATAGGACACCTTCAAAGTTTATAAGGGGACTAGATACAAATAGTTTAAGAACACGCAATATCAAAGTTATGCATCAATCAACAAGTCTTGGGACAATGCACATAGAACTAAGAATGGCCACTATGCTCTCTCAATATGTGCATAAATATAGAAGGTGGAGACTCAACATAAAAGTAAAAGAAAGGCATTCATAGAAGGAAGCAGGGATTCAAGTTTTATAAAGAGCTTCCAAAAATTATGGTACTTATTATCTTTCAGCGCTCATTGCCCCTATGATAGGCATCTTGAAGTGATTAAGGTTAAAGTGAACAAACCATGGAGTATATGCTTGACAAAGTATAAGTTGGAAATCTAATGTCCCTTGAATACGAGGGTCGCTCCTCATGCTACTCAAATTTAGGTACCGGTAAGTTCTTGTCATAGTAAGTACATGTGTATCATAGAGAACCGCCAACGGGGTACCCCTTGCCCGATGATACGGAAGAATTCCTATATCAAAATGACAAGGCAAGCAAACAACGAGCATCTCAGCAATCTTCTTATTTACCATGGGGAAATGGTGCTTTTTTCTCTCTTCCCTCTTTTCTCATCTTTTTTTCTTTTTCTCTTTTTCTCAATCTCTATCTTTTTTTTAAGAAGAATGCTTCATAGATTGCTCATTATGGTTACGCTGCAGGTTTCCACCATGATTAGGCATGAATTAGACCAGCGGCCCAGGCATTTCTCTAACACACATACACAACTCCATGGACTTACAAGCTCCCCTTTCATTTCACTGGGACGACATCCATAGACAAAAGAGCATGATATCAACTAGGTACAATGTACAAGTGCAATGTTGAAAGCATTCCCCATGACATCATGGTTCTGCTAATCCCCAACATATAAGTGCAAGCATATACAACATAGATGACACAATGGTTCAAGTTTATTAAGTGCAAGAAAAGTAAAGTGTGACATCAAGTTCGTGAGAGCTTTAATCACTAGTTTTCTCATAACAAGTTTAATTCGGAAGGTAGATAAAACATGAATATACTTGGAATAGCAAATGATAATAGGTAGGTATGGTGGAATCTTTGGAATAACTTTGTTTTATTTGGAGTTGGATGCATGAGTAGAACTCATACTTGGTATAGAGGCTAGCAAAAGACTGGGAGCATCCAACTAAGAGAGCAATAATGGCCATAATCATGTTAAGCGACAAAACATCATTAATTAAGGCATAAAGTTATATTACAAGTCAAAAACTAAAGGATCAGAGAGTCTATGGTGACTTGGGATAGTCATAACATGGTGTGAGCATGCGCTAAGTCAACCCAAATAAAGCATCAAAGGAGAATACCACAATACTATGCTTTAATATGCTAAAACAACGCATGATTCTTTCAAGGCACATTAAGAAATCTCAATTGCTTATAACATCTCATGCTACAGAAAAAATCACTAAGAATAAAGCCAAAACAATACCAAGCATGACATGACAAAGCATAGGCCACAGTCAAAAACAAGCTCCTTTTATACCACTTAAGCATGAACTTTCCTACTCTTTTCCAATCCAAACCAACTTATTTGAAAGAACTCACAAAGATAATAATAAATAAAGATCAGTGAGCTTGTCTCACAAATCCAAAAGGAAGAACTAAAAAGTTCTAAGATGAGAGCATAAGAAAACTAAGGCTAAACACAGTGCTAGCAAAAGAGAACACTCAGAAAACAATAAGAATGAAAACTAGAGTGTTTTAGCCAATGAATAACGGGGTGTGTCTCTCTCCAGAAGAAGTGTGTTGGGATCCAACCAACTTATTCAAGAAAACTAAGAAAACAAAAACCAAAAACAAAAACGAAGACGCTCTAAGAACAACACAACTTGTGCATGAAACAATAAAAATGAAGTGTTTGGAAGAAACCTGGGATTTTTATTGATGAAGAAGGGGATGCCTTGGGCATCCCCAAGCTTTGACTCTTGTACTTCTTGGATATTTCTTGGGGTTACACGCATGGCATACCCAAGCTTGATCTTTATCCCATTCTTCATCTTATTACATCATTCTCTCCATACACCTGAAATTCATCCTTCATAAAAAACTTCACACAATCTTTATTAGCAATATTAGTACTCAAGATAATAAGTCTTTAGGTTCAATTTAAACACAAGTAAAACTTCCCTTAAAACACAAGCTACTGTATCACTTCCTTTAAAAAGTTCAAATGATCAAAGAGAATTCAAAGAGAAAGAGATTAAGAGGCAAATGCAAATAATGGCAGAAATCTGTCAAAACAGACCAGCAGGTGATAACCGATTTTTTCGAAGACCTTCTGTTGCTCAAATCGAAAATTGTTGAACCACCGAAAGTTGGATAACAACCTAGGGCAGAAGCAAAAAAATTCACGCCTCAAAACGACGTACAGAGATTTTACACGAATCTTTACAGTGAAGCACAAACATCTGTTTTGGGAAAACAACTTTCCCAAGCATTACTTCAATCTCATTAGAGGTTACTCTTTGCACAAAAAGAAAATAAAAAGGATAAGGAGCAGTTATTACAGAAGTAATAACTTTCAAGACTCAACTAAAACTTTTGGGTTATCTCCCAATAACTACTTTTCTTTAATCCTTTAAGTTAGGCATGATAGTTTGAGAAGATGCTCACATAGGAAATATGAATTGAAGTAAAAGAGAGCATTATGAAGAAAATTCAAAACACATTTAAGTCTAACCCACTTCCTATGCATAGGAATCTTGTAAAGAAACAAGTCATGAAAGCACAAAGCAACAAGCATAGGAAAGCAAAACAAGTGCAACTTCAAGACTTTCAACATAAAGAGGGGAAACTTAACATTGTTGAGATACATAAAACCATGTTTCCCTCTCTCATAATAACTTTCAGTAGCATCATGAATAAGATTAACAATATAACTATCACATAAAACATTCTTATCATGAGCGACATGCTTAAAAGAATTAATACTCTCCACATAAGCATAGTCATTCTTATTAATTGTAGTGGGAGCAAATTCAACAAAATAGCTATCATTATTATTCTAATCACCATAATCATCAAATATAGGAGGCATATTGTAATCATAATTAATTTTCTCCTCAATAGTAGGTGGACTAAAAATATCATATTCATCATTGTAATCATCATATATTGGAGGTATAGTATCACCAAAGCAAATTTTCTCCTCTAAGGATGGGGGACTAAAAAGATCATTTTCATCAAAACCAGCTTCCCCAAGCTTAGACTTTTCAATAGCATTAGCAATAATTGTGTTTAAAGAATTCATACTAATAATATTGCTATTAGCATGGAAATAAAGTTCCATAGGTTTTTAATTTTCTCTTCAAACACTTCATGTCCTAACTCATGATAAATACTATAAAGCTCTCTAATTTTTGTGGTTGCTTTCCATTAAGCCTAACTAGTGAAAACAAGAAACAAAAAGGAAAAATTGCAGAATCTAAAGGAAGTAACTTAGAGCAGTGGAGGATGCGAGTACCTTTTACCTTACCTCCCCGGCAATGGCGCCAGAAAATAGCTTGATGTCTACGCACTTCTATTCTTGTAGATAGTTGTTGGGCCTCCAGGTGCATAGGTTTGTAGAAAAACAACAAGTTTCCCTTAGGTCGATCACCGAAGGTTTAACGAACTCAGGGAGGAAGTGGTCAAAGGTATCCCTCTCAAGCAACACTACAATCAAGATACAAGAAGTCTCTTGTGTCCCCAAGACACCCAATACACTTGTCAGGTGTATAGGTGCACTAGTTCGGCGAAGAGATAGTAAAATACAAGTGGTATGGATATAAGACAACGGTGCCATAAAATACTTTCATGGCGTGGAAGAGACTAAAGGCAAACTGAATAAAGATGGAAGTAAGCAAACATGTAACAGATCTAGTGGAAATGGTGTTTCAATGCTTAGAAACAAGGCCTAGGGATCATACTTTCACTAGTGAACACTCTCATATAAATATCTTCTCTTTATGATACTACTCTGAACTACTGTTCGGTTGGACATCTAATCCATGCTATGGCTATAACATCACACCTCAAAGTTCGCTTTTCCCATCTAGATAACCCCACACTGTCACCTTGAGCACTCGATGGTTCCAACAAACACCACAATTTCATAGAGGCATCCAACTCCAAATATAACTCATAACAAGTATTTGTAATCTCTAGTGTAAGTGCCACCATTGTGTGCACGCTGTCACTTTCACACACATGGGGAGAGCAAAGATCTAATAAAGCACTTGAGTAGCAAGGTAGATCGACTTGAGTACAAAGCTCATGATCACAATATGATCATGCATAGAGAGAGAGAGATGAACACATAGTTACCGGTAGAACCCTTATCCTCGAGGAAGATATACTCCCTCATCATCATGGGAATCAGCAACGACGATTGAGATGGTGGTGGAGATCGATGGAGCTGGATCTGGGTGCAATTCCCGTCCCGGCAGTGTGCCGGAACAGATACTTTCTATCCCCCGAATCTCCCCTTCGGTGGCGGCGGTGCTGCAGAACTTTTCGTGGCTGGAGTCTCGACTATTTAGGGTTTCTACATCGGAGGCTTCTTATAGGCGAAAGGGCAAGGTCGGTGAGGCCCGAGGGGCCCACACCACCTAGTGGCATGGCCGGGGGGACCCCCGCCAACCTATGGTGTGGCCAGCCCCTGGCCCCTCTCCGTCTCGTCTTCTGGCTCCGTGAGTCTTACGGTAAAATATCAACTTTGTCTTTTGTCTCGTCCAATTCAGAGAATATTCATTTTCTGACTTTTTTGGAACCAAAAACAACAGAAAATAGGCAACTAGCACTATGGGATCTTGTTAATAGGTTAGTTCCAGAAAGTGTATAAAAATACTCCAAAGTGTGGATAAAACATAAGAAAGTAGATATAAAACAAGCATGGAACATCAAAAATTATAGATACGTTAGCAACATATCAGATATCTTTGAACATCGATCATCAAATATAGATTGACAGATTCCAACATTGCTAATTGTTGGATCTCTTGCAAATTCAAGAAAGAATCTACTTGTAGTTCAAATTTGACCTACTTTCTTTAAATCGACATAAAATTATTTGAGTGCATGGGCATAGTTAGCTAATATATAGGGAAGCTTGAAAAGTCCTAAGACTAGGGAATTGTAACAAAACATGTCCGCGTTTTCTGAAAATCGGGTGGTGGCACTTTATTTTTTTGACTGGGGTATGTCCCGAAGGAGTGAGATGCTTCAATAATTAACACAGCTAGTGCTTGTATACATGTTACACTAAGGACCTTAAAAAGTGGAAATTGCATCAAGGCCCATACATTTAACACAAAGGAACCTACAATCAAGCAATTCAAATTAGTAGTCGGGTCCTGCTCCTCCATCATGGAGATGAGCCATGCTCTTCGTAGTAGTACCAGGAAGCAGCACGTGCCTTGCACGTGAAACTCACATAATATATAGAAGCATGACATGTCATTAGTATATAACATTGTAATAGGTAAAGCTTGAAATATCTCGTTTCTAAAGTATGAGTGTATATTTGGTTCTTGCAGTTTATATCATGTAGAAATAAACGTTTATTACCTACCTAATAATTGAAAATTTTAGAACCATGGTCTAGAGAAACAATCAAGAAGATTCTAGAATGATGGATAAGTGTGTTTTTACGTTTTTCTACATATATATCTTATCTTATCTTACCACTATATAGTTTACGGATAACTTTGAATATTGACTATTTGATCAAGACTCGCGAATCCTAACATTTCCAGCCATTGGATCTTCTTTTCCATTCTCGCATCTAGAAGGTTTTATTAATAATCTTCATCACAATGAATGGTATGCACAAAACTCAAAACACACTTCTCCATCATTCTAGAATCTTCTCCCTCGTTTCTCTAGAGCATGTCACCAGAATTTTCAAGTTTTAGATAGCTAATAATCGTTGACTTCTAAATGATATACAAAGTACAAGAACCAAATATACACCCATACTTTATACATATTGCTAAAATTTATATTTTTATATGCTTTACCTATTCAAATTTTATATAGTGATGATATGTCAGACGTCTATTATCTGAGTTTCACGTGTTGATCAAAATGGATGTGGCACACACGTATATACTGTATGAAATGTGATTTAACAAACGTTAAGTTGTTATTAACCAATATTCTTGTTATAGAAAAATGAATACATAAGTCTTTTAGTAATAACTCTCTACCCATATTGAGAATACATCGTACTATGCTATGAAATTTTGGGGGTGGTGAAATGATGGTTCTAGAACATGTTGGAGTTTGCTCTAGGTACTATTCAACACGAATCCATCTGCTCTAAACCATTGGATCTAACAGCCCAATGGTCAGGATTGGTGCTTTAGATCCAATTCAAAAATGTTCCATTGTAGTAGTAGAGAGAATACAGCCTACTATGCTATGATATTTTGGGGGTGGTGACATGATGGTTCTAGAACATGGTGGAGTTTGCTCTAGGTACTATTCAACATGAATCCAGGTGCTCTGAACCATTGGATCTAATAGCCCAGCGGTCAAGATTGGTGCTATGGATCCAATTGAAAACTACTCCATTATCTTACTACTATATAGTGTACGAATAACTTTGAATATTGACCACTGGATCAAGATTGATGAATCCCAACACTTCTAGCCATTGGATCTTATTTTCCATTCTAGCACCTAGAAGATTCTATTGGTAGTCTTCTTTATAATGAATGCTATGCACAAACCTCAAAACACACTTCTCCATCATACTAGAATCTTCTCCTTTTTTCTCTAGACCATGTTATCAAAAATTTCATGTGTTAGGTAGCTAATGATCTTTGACTTCTACATGACATACAAAGTACAAGGACCAAATATACACCCATACTTTATAGTTGTTGATCAAATTTATAATTTAGTGTGCTTTACCAATTATAATTTTATATAGTGATGATATGGCATACGTCTACTATCTGAGTCTCACGTGCAAGGCACGTGCAACTTACTAGTAATAGTAGAGATAGAGATATGATGTCAATATGGTCATCCTTCGAATAACCTTCATTCCCTATGCTTGGAAAAGAAGAGAAAAATTCGAAAGATTAAATTATACTATTTTTGCCACCAATGCCTGGTTCCTTAATATGTACACCAACACAGACGCCGGAGACACAATTGAGCCATCGTACCAAGACACACATACGCAGCACTGTGGATGAGGGAGTGCTGAGGCGGGGACTAAGAGCGAAAACAATAAATTTCTTTTGTTTTGAGTGCACATAAGTCCTGAAATTTACTAGAGTGTGTATGTTGTAAATGCTATAGTACCTCATGTCAGGAACCCATCATAATTCTGCTCTGACATTGCACCGCCTTCAAGTCCCCTGCCACGCTGCCCTCCCGTGCTGCCTCCCTCTTATTCTCCGAGCTCCTCTTGCACTTCAGTTTTTTCCCTCATCGCACTAGTACCTCCGTCCCAAAGCTTAAGGCCCTGTTTGGAATGCAGGAATGCAAAACATAGGAATAGAAAAAACGCAGGAATTAAGATAGTATCATGTATGCTCAATTCCTATAGGAATCAATGTCACAAGCTGTCGCTAGCGGCACGGACTAGGTTCTAGGAGGCGCCGGACCTGCACTAGTTCAGCAGCGAGTCCTATATATGTAAACTTGTGCTGTTATGTTAATGGTTGTATGAAGTTTCTTCTAGTACTACTCGTCAAAAGAAAGTTTCTTTTGGTACTACTCACTGTATCCTATAGTACTAGTAGTACTACGAATGACGATCTACTGAATATCCTCCCCCCCGGATGTTTGTGAAGGAAGTGAAAATTTCGAAACCGGGAAAGTTTAAATTGCTACTCTAAGGACCAAAATACTGTAAGGACCAAAATGGTTTCCACCAACGCAGCTGACGAACACGCCAGACAAAGACACGAAGCCACCAACACAAGGCAGGTTGTCGGGCGACACGCGTGCGCAGCGCCACGTTGTGGACCAGGGAGAGATCAGCTGGCTGGGGTGTGGGAGTGGTGATGGGGGAGTGAAGGACAGAGAAAACACATTTTGTTTTGCGTGCATATATTTTGTGGTCCTGAAATTTACTCTACTCATTGTATCATGTACCTCGTGCCAGGAACCCATCACTGCTTTGCTCTAACATCGCACCGCCTTCAAATCCTCCTCTTCGCAGCTCTCTCGCTGCCTCCTTCGTGCTCATAGTCTCTTCTCGCTCATTATCTTTTTAATAGAAAAAAGGAAATAAATTCTTCTTACTTGTTTTTTAGAAAATAAATTCCTGTCACTTGGAACATTGAAATTGATTATTTTTTGTTTTAATATCATGGATTGTTCTCAAAAGATGGCCAAATTTGTTAGCATGCAAATTCTTGGATATGGGATCATGAGCATAAAGTCTGATGTAGAGATATGGCTTTGACCTTGTGGTCGTTCGCCTTGAAATCCAACATTTTTTCATACTCATTGACAACTATGCTTAAATTCGTTGAAATTTCACCACTTACTTTTAGGTTAGCATTTTACATGGTCGGTGGGAGTACATTCTACATCAAGGACCTAAAAAAAGGAAAAATTACATCAAGGTCCACACAATTAGCACAAAGGACCCTAAAACTGAGCAAAGAAAATAGTTGGGTTCGGATCCTTCTCGAGAGAGTAGCTGATCGAGCCATAGTCTTCATACTACTTCATCTTTGATTATTTTCAAAATATGGCCAAATTTGTCGGCATGTAAATTCTTGGATATGGGATCATCAACATAAAGTCTGATGTAGAAATATGGCCTTAACCTTGTGGTCGTTCGCCTTGAAATCCATGATTTTTTCATACTCATTGACAACTATGCTTAAATTCGTTGAAATTCACCACTTACTTTTACATTAGCATTTTACGTGGTTGGTGGGAGTACATTCTACATCAAGGACCTAAAAAAAGAGAAAATTACATCGAGGTCCACACATTTAGCACAAATGAACCTAAAATGGATCAAAGAAAATAGTCGGGTTCAGTTGCTTCTCGAGAGAGTTGTTGATCGAGCCACACTCTTCATACTACTTCATCTTCGATTGTTTTCCAAATATGGCCAAATTTGTCGGCATGCAAATTCTTGGATATGGGATCACCGGCATAAAGTGTGATGTAGAGATATGGCCTTGAATTTTTGGTCGTTCAACTTGAAATCCAAGGATGTTCATACTTGTTGACAAGTATAAGCTGAAATTCGTTTAAATTTTACCACTTACTTTTAGGTTAGAATTTTACACGGTCGGTGGGAGTACATTTTACAACAAGGACCTAAAAAGGGGAAAATTTGCTTGAGGTCGATACATTTAGCACAAAGGACACTAAAAATAAGCAAGCAAAACAGTCGGGTTATGCTCCTTCTCGAGAGAGTAGATGATCGAGCCACACTCTTCATACTACTTCATCTTCAATTGTTATCAAAATATGGCCAAATTTATCGACATGCAAATTCTTGGATATGGGATCATCAGCATAAAGTATCGTGTAGATATGGCCTTGACCATGGTCGTTCGTCTTGAAATACAAGAATGGTTCATACTTGTTAACAACTAAGCTTAAATTTGTTTAAATTTCACGACTGACTTTTAGGTTACAACTTTACACGGTCGATCGGAGTACATTTTACATTAGGGACCTCAAAAAAAAAATTACATTGAGGTCCATACATTTAGCTAAAGGACCCTAAAAGGAAAATTTTCTGGTTCGACTCCTTCTCAAGAGATCAGTTGATCTGAGACATACTTTTGATACTACTTCATCTTCGGTTGTTTTCAAAACATGGCCAGATCTATTATCATGCAAATTATCTAACATGGGATCTTCATCATCATATAAAGTATGATGTTGATATGGCCTTTACCTTGGTCGTTCAGCTTGAATTCCAAGAATGTTCATATTCGTTGATAAGTAAGCTTAAAATCGTCTAAATTTCAGCACTTACACTTTTAGACCTAAAAGGGGGAAAATTACATCGAGGTCCATACATTGAGCACAAAGGACCCTAAAATTAAGCAAGGAAAATAGTAGGGTTTGGCTCCTTCTTGAGAGAGTAGCTGATCGAGCCATACTCCACTTCATATTACTTCATCTTCTATTGTGTTCAAAATATATCCAAATTTGTCGGCATGCAAATTTTTGGATATGGGACCATCAACATAAAGTATGATGTAGATATGGACTTGTCCTTTGTGGTTCGTCTTGAAATACAAGAATTCTTCATACTCATTGACAACTAAGCTTAGATTTGTTTAAATTTTGCCACAATACTTTAAGGTTAGAACTTTACATGATCGATCGAAGTACATTTTACATCACGGACCTCAAAAAAGAAAAAAATACATCGAGGTCCATACACATTTAGCATAAAGGACCCTAAAAACAAATCTGGTTTGGATCATTCTCGAGAGATCAACTGATCTAAGCCAAACTCTTAATACTAGTTCCTCTTACATTGTTTTAAAAACATGGCCAAATCTGTTGCCATTTAAATTCTCTAACATGGGATCATCAGCACAAAGTATAATGTTGATATGGCCTTGATCTTGGTCATTCGGCTTGAAATCCAAAAATGCTCATACTTATTGACAAGTAATCTTAAAATCAACTAAATTTTACCACTTACACTTTTAGAACTAACAAAAGGGGGAAATTACATCGAGGTCAATACATTTAGCACAAAGGAACCTAAAATTAAGCAAGGAAAATAGCCGGGTTCAGCTCCTTCTCTAGAGAGGAGCTGATCGAGCCATACTCTTCATACTACTTCATCTTCGATTGTTTTCAAAATATGGCCAAATTTGTCGGCATGCAAATTCTTGGATATGGGATCATCAACATAAAGTATGATATAGATATGGCCTTGACCTTGTGATACATTACAAATGTATCTATAATTTTTGATGTTCCATGCTTGGTTTTATCTATTTTCTTGTGTTTTGTCCACACTTTGGAGTACTTTTCTTATGATTTCTTGGACTAACCTATTAACAAGAGCCACAGTGCAGCTGCCTGTTTTCTGCTATTTTTGGTTCCAAGAAAGTCAGAAAATGAATATTCTCGGAATTGGACGAGACAAAAGCTGAAGTGCCTATTTTTCTAGAAGACATCTGATGCCAGAATACGAGATGGAGAAGGTCTAGGGGCCGGCCACACCACCTGGCCGCACGGCCAGGCCTGGGCGGCGCTAGGGGGTAGTCTGGCCGACCCCAACACCCCCTCGGCCTATCCTTCTGCCTATAAGATGCCTCCGATACCAAAACCCTAAGGACCCGATCAAAAATCAACGAAAGAGTCTGTATCCATCGTCGTCTCTATCCCTAGATCGGGAGGGATCTGAAGCTCTTCCAGGCACCCTGCCGGAGAGGGGAATTCAACCTGGAGGCCTTCTTTATCATCATGCAAGCCTCCGGTGTGATGTGTGAGTAGTTCATCTCTAGACTACGGGTCCATGTAGTAGCTAGATGGCTGGTTGTCCTCCTTTGTGCTATCATGTTTAGATCTTGTGAGCTCCATTCATGATCAAGATCATCTATTTGTAATTCTGCATGTTGTGTTTGTGGGGATCCGATGGATATTGAGATGCTATTTCAGATTGATTATTGATTCTATCATGTCTTTGTTATTTGTGATCTTGCATGCTTTCCGTTGTTAGTAGCTATCTTGGCCAAGTAGATGCTAGCAACTCCAAGAGTTAGTATTTATGCTCGATAGTGGGTTCATCCCTCTGGTAATCTGGGGAAGTGATAGAAATCTCTAAGGTACTAGATGTGTTGTTGCTACTAGCAAGAAAACAACAATCCTTTGTTCATAGAACAATCGTATTGTTTACTTTACACGCAATTCGTAAAGCAATAATCTGTTGTTTGCAACTTAATACTGGAGGGGGTTCGGATGATAACCGGAAGGTGGATTATTAGTCATAGATGAAGTTCGATGGCGGTCTATGTATAATGTTGTAATGCCCAATCAAGTCTCAAAGGAGTCAAGATGATTAGTATATGCATGTATTGCTTTCTTGATGTTTGTCAATTGCCCGACTGTAATTTGTTCACCCCGCATGTTATCTATCTTAAGGAGAGCCACCTCTAGTGAACTATGGACCCCGGTCCTTTCTTTTACATACAATCTACAAACTATTTACTACTTTGTGTTTACTTTCTGCAAACTATTACTTCCTTCCATTCGATACGTTTAATCCCTTATTTTCAACAAAACCGCTGAGATTGACAACCTCATCGCAAGTTGGGGCAAAGTTCTGTGGTTGTGTTGTGCAGGTCTCCACGTTGCTACTAGCGCCGGTAGTGCGCCCTTCCAAGGCTCAGCTAGCAACACCTTTGGGTTGTTTCCTTGCTCCTACTGGTTTGATTAAACCTTGGTTTTATAACTAAGGGAAAATTACTGATGTGCTCATCATACCTTCCTCTTTGGGTTCCCCAACAAGCTCCACATCAACACCGAGCCATCAAGTATTTTTCTGGTGCCGTTTCCGGGGAGTCAATGACATCTTCACAAGGGGAGTCCCTCATAACCAATCTGTTTATTTTGTTATTTTTGTTTTGTTTAGTTTCTTTTTGCTTTGTTTGCTTGTTTCTTTATCAAAAACACAAAAAAATAGTTTTTACAAGTTTACTTTCTTTATTGAAAACACAAAAAAATTAGTTCCTATCTTAAGTTGCCATTATGTCTAACCTAGCTCCAATTACTATGTCACCTGAGGAAATGATTTTCACTTTTAAACAAGGAATTGAGCAGAGCTTCAAGGAAGCTTGGTCTAGAATCTCTGATCTACATGAAAAAACTGAGCCTATAATGAATCAAAGCTTGTTCCATAGCAGTTTTTACCTTAGAATTGCTCTTTGCTATAGATATGCTTTAGATGCTATTGTGGGAGGAGATTTCCTCCAATGTAATGAGATGATGCTATTAATGCTATAAAGAAATTGATCCTTACAACTTCCCTAGCCAAACTGATATTCCTTTCGCAAAAATATTTGCTAGATTGAACACTCTTGAGACTAGCACTACTAGCTTAAAAGATTGCTATAATACGCTTAGGGAGCATCATAATTATGTTGCAATAAATTCTGAACCATCGAAGTGGCTCCCCACGGTAAAGATTGATATAAATACTGAAACTTTTCAAGCCTGCTGTGATTTCATGTCTGAATTTTGTCTTATGCCCAAAGATATTTATGAATCTTTGAATCTTTGGGGGCTTACTGAAGGAGGAAAAGAAATATCTCTTACTAATAATGCTACCATATTACCTATTGGAATAGCTGAAGGAGTGTTTACAAAGATCCTTGGGAAAATGATTTCTACTGATTATCTTGTTATTGAATGTGCAGGAAATGGACAAATTACACTTGGAAGGTCCCTATTAGAACTCCTTGGAGCAATAATAGATGTGGGAAAGGGGACCATGCACCTTTCTTCTCCACTAAACAATCATATTTTCCCCAAGGTTAAGAATAAAAGTAAGAGAGGTAAGGGCAAGAAATTTGGTTTTAATGCTTCTTCATTTGAGAACACTTGATTTTTTCTTGGTTCTTATGCCTAACTTAAAGGCGTTAAAAAAAGTACTTATTGAGAGATAACACAAAAAGTTTTAGATGAGTCTTGGAAGTTATAACCTCAGTAATAATCGCTCCTTATCCTTTTTATTATCTTTTTGTGCCAAGAGTAACCTCTAATGAGAGAGAAGTAATGATTGGGAAAGTTGCGGTCACGAAACAGATTTATGTGCTTCACTGTAAAATTCGTGTAAAATCTCTAAACGTCCTTTAGAGGCATGAATTTTTGTGCTTCTGCCCCAGGTTGTTATCTAACTTTCGTTAGTCCAACACTTTTTGATTTGATCAAAATAAAGGCTTCAAAAAAATCGTCTTTACCTGCTGGTCTGTTTTGATAGATTTCTGCCATTTTCTGCATTTGCTTCTTGTTGGTTCCTTTTTGAGTTCTTTTGGGGAATTGAGCTTTTTGTGGGAAGTGCTTCCGTTGCTAGTGTTCTAATGGAAGTTTATTGGTGTTAGAACTGAACCTAAAGACTTATTTATCTTGAGTGCACTAATGTTGCTAATAAAGATTGTGTGAAGTTTTGTATGAAGGAAAAAATTTCAGGTGTATGGAAGGAATGAGTAATGATATGAAGGATGGACTAAAGCTCAAGCTTAGGGATGCCACGCGTGTCACCCCAAAAATATCAAAGAAGTACAATCGTCAAAGCTTGGGGATACCCAAGGCATCCCCTTCTTCATGAATAAAAATCCCAGGTTTCTTCCAAACGCTTCGTTTTTATTGTTTCATGCACAGTTGTGTTGTTCTTGGAGCGTCTTCTTTTTCGTTTTTTTTTTGGTTTTTGGTTTTCTTTTGTTTGCTTAGTTTTATGAATAAATTGGTTGGACACCCTCTTTCATACATTGGTTTTCAAATAGTTTGGTTTGGTTTGGAAAAGAGTAGGAAAGCTCATGCTTAAGTGGTAAAAATAGCTTGTTTTTGACTGTGGCCTATGCTTTGTCATGCCATGCTTGATATTGTTTTGGCTTTATTATTAGTGTTCTTTTATGTAGCATGACTTGTTATAAACAATTGAGATTTCTTAATGTGCCTTGGATGAATCATGTGTTGTTTTAGCATATTAAAGCATAGTATAGTGGTATTCTCCTTTTATGCTTTATTTGGGTTGACTTGGTGCATGCTCACACCATGTTATGACTATCTCAAGTCACCATAGCCTTTATGATCCTCTAGTTTTCAACTTTTAGTGTCACTTGATGCTTTGATCAATGATGTTTTGTCGCTCTGCATGATTATGGCCATTATTGCTCTCTTAGTTTGTCGCTCCTAGTCTTTTGCTAGCCTCCACAACCAAGTATGAGTTCCACTCATGCATCCAACTCCCTAACCCAAGTTATTCCTAAGAGTCCACCATACCTACCTACTAGCTTATGCTATTCCAATTATATTCATGTTTTTGTTTACCTTCCAAATTAAACTTGTTATGAGAAAACTAGTGATTAAAGCTCTCACGAACTTGGTCGTTCATCTTGAAATACCAGAATGATTAATACTCGTTGACAACTAAGCTTAAATTCGTTTAAATTTCACCACTTACTTTTGGGTTAGAACTTTACACGGTCGATCAGAGTAGATTTTACATCAGGGACCTAAAAAAGTAAAAATTACATCGAGGTCCATTTACATTTAGCATAAAGGACCCTAAAAGAAAAAAATCTGGTTCAGCTCATTCTCAAGAGATCACCTGATCTGAGCCAAGCTCTTAATACTACTTCCTCTTCAATTATATTCAAAACATGGACAGATCTGTTGCCATGAAAATTCTCTAACATGGGATCATCAACATAAAGTATGATGTTGATATGGCCTTACCTTGGTCATTCAGCTTGAAATCCAAGAATGTTCGTACTCATTGACAACTAAGCTTAAATTCGTTTGAATTTCACCATTTACTTTTAGGTTAACATTTTACATGGTCGGTGGGAGTATATTTTACATCAAGGACCTAAAAAGGAAAATTATTACATCGACGTCCATAAATTTAGCACAAAGGACACAAAAAGGAAAAATTTCTAGTTTGGCTCCTTCTCGAGAGATCAGTTGTAGGCCAATGCACAATGTTGATATGGTCATGACCTTAGCTGTCCGGGTCAAAACCAAGAATGTTCATACATCGTAGGCCAATACATATTGTGAAGAAGCCAGAGCATTTTTAGTATTCAAAGGTGTCAAAACTCACGTTTCTCATTTTTTTTCTTAGCATTGTATATTGTACGAATAACTTTGAATATTGACCGTTGGATCAAGACTCGAATCCCAACATTGTAAGATGTTGGATCTTCATTTCCATTTTAGCATCCAGAACATACTATTGATAGTCTTTCTTTTCTTATCTAACCAATATTATATATAGTGTGCGGACAAAAGTATGAAAATTAATTTATGCAAAATTTTTAAAATTATATGTCTGTATTTTTTTAATAATTATATGCATATATTTGAACTATTAATGACTGACAAAATGTTTTTATTGTCGAGTGTCTAAAAAATTAAACATAGTTGAAAACTAGGGCATAATTGCGAGATGTTTTATTTTCTACGTTGCTTTGGTTCACTTTTGTCCATCAGATGAATATTGGGTGGTAGCTACATGGGGCATGTTGATCCGAGTACCCCTAGCAGTGTAACATCCCAAATCTTTAATCAGGGTTATCAAGATCCAAATCACCCAATTTAGGGTTAACAAAAACTTTTTATCATTAAAAACAATTATGGATGCATGTGAGTTGCATTAATATGGAATTGTTTGAAAATGCCATGTTTGATGGTTCTAATGGTTGTAAAATGATTCAATGGTGAATGCCACATCATCTAGGTCATTTAAAAACAAAATCCAAAGAAAAATAAATCAAATAAGATTAATAAATGCAAATGGTCACTTTTCCCATTTTAATCCACTAGGACACTTTAGGTGTTCCAAGAAGTCAATTCTTAATAGAAATAATTCTAACTCTTGTCACCCCTTGCTAGTACAAGTAAAAATGTACCCAGGCCCACTTTGAAATCTTACAAAAACTTTTAAACACTATTTTTAAATGGCATTTGAAAATGGAATCCATTTCATATGCATATATCCCAATTTTTAAAAAACCACTCAAATGAGTTCACCTTGACAATCCCAAGCAACCACAGATGCTCAAGCATATGACTAACACACCCACCAAAAATCTTTTCAAAATTCAAATAAAACTTTCTTGCGGCCATTGTGTCGAACACCTTATGATCACAGATAAATCTACCTAACTAACACTATTTTTGATCAATGCTTTGTTGAGCCATTTGGCTCAATCTTGTCCCCTGGTCTCCTCTAGATCCAACCATGCCTTAACCAAGCTACCATTTAGCCCGATGCCATGATCGTCGGCCGACCATGCCCACATTCCAGGAGCATGCGCTGGCCTCTTCCGTCGCACCAGGGAGCTAGGCGTGATCACACCGCCGCCCACGGTCCCTTCCTCGAGCACTGCCAGCCCCTGGACCACCTCAGAGCAACCGCGGACCGAGCCTCTATGCCATGCACGGAGCACGCCAGAGCATCATCCCTGACAGGCCAGCACACGCCGCGCCTCAACCTCCGCTTGAACGCGCCGCTCCACCTTAACCCTAGCACGCCCCTAGACACCCCCATTCGCTGCCGATTGACCCGCATCCACCTCACGCCGCATCGAACACCCACTGCCTCCGCCCAGAGCGCGGACGTGCCCGACCATTTGCCACCGCTCCTAGCCATGCCATTACGCCTTAGCTGACCACCAGGAGGCAAAGCACCGTCCTCGTACCTCGCCCATGCCTTTGGCACTCTATACCATCGTCACTGATGAGCTCACCGTCGCACCTCACGGTCCCCTCGTCGAGCTATAAAAGGAGCCCCCCAGCCTCCGTTTCCACACTACCTCACTCCCCTCTCACCACTGATCCTACCCCACCTCTCGCTGGAGCCACTCGAGCAACCATTCGCCGGAATTGTGCCATAGTTCGACGCAGTAGAGGAGAAAGGGGATAGTCGATTGCGACCACCCCTGGAGCCACCACGACCACGCCTGAGTCCGCCGCCGACCACCAGTTCGATCGCCCCCATCGCCACATTAGCTAGAGCGCTGGTAAGCCCCCAATCGACCCCCACCGAGGCGCTAGGGTTCATTCTCGCCGGTGACCTATTCGTCGTCGATGATGAGCCACAATCGTTGATCTCTCTTCTAATCGCACGACCCACATCGCCCCGTACCGCTTCAAGTTGTGTTGTGTCGCTGACATGTGGAACCCCTGTCAGTTTCCCTCTGCGCCGCAGATATTTAGTTTCCAGCATTGGCCCTATAATTCAAATAAAGATTTTTCTATTTAGAACTAAACTAGATTCAGTCCACTACTTTGAAAATCAATTCAAAAAGATGTACTTAACCAAAATGAATGATTCAAATTTTTCTAGAGAGGTTATTAAAATCTCTATCCAAGCCCGTTGGATTTAGGTCATTTGGAGTTAGAGATAATGTATAGGAAAAATAACAAGACAGAGACTTTTCTGTATTCAAACATTTTTTCAAAATCAACCATAATAGCTTTTGAGTTGATTCCAACTCTCAAAAATAACATTTCACCATACGTATCTGAATATGTAATAATATTTAGGTTTTCATGCAGTGACTTTGGACTAGTACCAAAATAATGCTATATAGGCATTTGTAGTCACTTTAAATCATTAAAATGATAAACTTAAACTTAGTGAAATATGATCCAACATTTAAACCACATTCCGATGAATTAGAATATGTGGTGATGATATATATCCACATGATCCTATATTTTAATTGGATAATATTAAATCTTAGTTATTTTTCAATGAGTAGAAATTACTTTTCTCAAATAAAATAAATGAAACTAGTTCATTTAATCTTGTGATGAATGTGATGATACTAGATAATGAAGTGTGTGCCTTAGTGTGCTAAATAGACTAGCTAAGTATTGTTGGGTGATTGTGTATCCCGTATGTATTTATAGACGATAGTATCGACCAAGTCTACGAGGAGGAGGAGTTCTACCCCGAAGAAGACGAGGAGAATTTCAACCACTACAGTACTCAAGGCAAGCCTAACACATCAAGTAAATTGAGCAAGCTATTGTTAGCAAGCTAGCATTATACAAGTTAACCCTGCAAGTTCTTACTTGCAAGCCACCTTTAACAATGCAAGCTCACCATTGCAAGCTTTACTTTTTTTGGCTTTACTAAAGTTCTTTACTTTATTTATAGAAAGCATAAAGAGTATAAAACTTGACCTATCTAGTTAGACTTAGATGTCATTCTATATCATGAGATTGATATTAGCATACCTCATTAGAACACTCTTAACCTTAGTTACTAGTGTTAAGCATAAAACTTGATCACTTCAGATGGGAATACTTGGTGCAAATGATTATGAAAATCTTGGAATGATGAGTCATTATATTGAGATGTTTTGACATGTGTTGAGAAACACCAATGGTTTATGATGATGAAAATGTTGAGGCATGAGCCTTAGCCCTTTATAAAAACTGATGGTTGGGTTCCAATTGCCATACCATTCCAAATTTACCGTACAACCACAATACCCGAACTGGGTAAAGCTTAGTCGGAAGTTTATATGCACTAGTATGAGTCCCCTCGCGGGAGAGGTCTGAGCCAAGGCTGCCTCTCAATGTTGTCCACCTATGCAGTGCCCAGGATGGCAGATGGCCATGGCTGGGAGGCCAAGCTCATAGGAGAGATGCTTGTACTAGGGTGTGTAATTTAAAGATTATGATTGATTATCCGCATACTAAGTATGATGATTCAGGGTTATCCCTGACGGATGTATCGAATTTTGTGGTGAAAGTGTACCCCCTTTGTAGAGTGTCAAACTATTTGAATAGCCGCATCCACGGTCATGGACAATTGGAGTGGCCATATTGTTCCATTGTGAGATGTTTTGAAAATGACTTATGAAATGAATGGTGACTTTGACTTGACCACAATAGGGTTGAGACTATGAAAACTAAGTTCCCACTTAGGTGATTTAGAACTTTATTTTATCTTTCTTTACTTCTGAACTCAGCTTAGGTTTCAAACTTAACCTTGCAAATAAACTTAGAGTTTAGCATTCCTAGTAGAACTACCATACATGTTAGTGATAGTTTGCGAGTACTTAAAGAGTACTCATGGCTTTGTCCCTAGCTATTTCCGTGGCCAGACTATGAAGAGGACTATAAGGAGGAAGGAAAACGGGACAGATATGACAACTAGGATTATCTCCCATCATCAGCATTGCTTGTGTCACTGAAGATGGAGCCCACCGCTACACTTATTATTTCCGCTGCTTGTTTGTATTAAGACTGGATCATGAGATTCTTTATTTGTGTAAGACCTTCTTATGGTTTGTAATGGATGATGTACTGTGATATCCAATCTGTTATGTCTCGCAAAAATGGTAATCCTGGGATTGCAATGTATGGCATAACAGGCATCTGGGATTAAAAATCCGGGTGTTGACAAGCAGTGGGCACCTAGAGTAGTAGTTTAACAATTTAAGAAAACACATAAAATCCAAAATACAAACATTAGCAAGAAAGACAGTTTACAACCGAAATACACCCTTCCTAATGCCAAAAGAGACCCTGCGTCTGACTACTACTACATTAACTAGTAAACGAGAAGTACTTTTCTACAACTAAATTAACTAGTAATACATCATTACCATCACATTAGGATCACATAGCTAAAGATAAAGATCAATTCATCCTGTCAATGCAAACGCAGAAAGACAACACCTTGATCGTGTCGTACTGTTCATTAGCCACGGTAATGTACCGCGGCAGCACCGTGAGGAACGTCAGATCTTCGAGGCCAACACTATCAGGCGACGCGCAGCGCATCCGCTAAATGACCCCATTAAGCGTGTCCATCAAGAAGTCAGCCGGTGACTGCAGGCCAGTCGCGCATAGCTTCACCCTGTACCGTGGCCATGACCACGAGGCCGCCCTGACGCACACTAAGGAAACAGCAGCGGCCTAGCCGAGCTCGATGATGATAAGGTTGAACACGGTAGTGTCATCACTGTAGACGATGACCATGGATTGTGGAAAGGACGGTAACATCATCGTTACTATACACTCTATGGGCAGGCCATACAATAGCCTATGAACTTGTAGCTTGTGGACGCTGTTGAGGTGCAAAAGGAGTTCGACCGGCGAGGCGGTGAATATGCAGCCGACCGCCATGCAGCCGCATGGGCTATATGGACACGTGGCTTTGTGGTCGTCGAGCTCGTGGTTGGCGACCATGGTGAGGTAGCCGTCGTGGGGGCATAGAACAGTTATCAACGCTAGCTCGTCTTTGTCCATCACCGGCTAGCTCTTGGTGGAATCCGCCGGCGCGCCCAGTGTTGGAGTGGTTCCCTAGAAGCTCGACTCGCCGATGTAGTGCCAATAGGCCTGAATTTTTATGCAGCATAGAGTTTTTTTTAACGAAGGATGCAGAAAGTTGATAGGTGAGAGTAAATTAGGCACTAGAGAGAGATGGAGAAATCTTGGGGCCTAGCGCATAGTTTACATTTCTGCGGGGGAAAGAACTAGGATTGCATGCATGTCTTCAACACCATCTGCATTTTATTCTATCTGCTTGTCTCTTCTGGCTCTTTCTTTCTCGGCATGGCAGACTCATTTCTCTTCTCCATTTCTTTCTTGTGGTTAAAGCTTGTCCAGATACAGAGTACTAGTAGTAGTACATTTGAACTAGTACTCCAGTAATATGGAGTATATGTATTTTTATACTCAAGTTGTACCAGTACTCCAATAGTAATACAATACATATGTCTTCTTTTTACTATACTACTACTCTAGTAGGTAGGCATCTGCGGGTGGTGGGTGGCGTGCGGTGGTGGCTAGTTGCGGCTTTTTACTACACCTAGGGTGGCGGGTGGCAGGAAGCGGTGGCAGTAGGGTTCTAGTAGTATGGAGTAATACTCGAGTCCTGCTGCTCACTAATTCATGAAGTAATACTTCAGTAGTGTACTGCAGTCCTATACTGCTCAGATGCATCTGTCATCATACCATGGTTCCTAGGGAGACGCCAGAGACACAGGTGCTCAAATGCACGTCCCAGGTGGGCCCCGACGCCTAGCGATTGGATAAAGCCTTGCTTCGTGACCCCATAGCCAAGGAAATTCATTTCTCTACTCTCTACTATACTATTTCTCGGTGTGTTTCGAAATTAAGTTCACACCTTGCGATAATCTATTTAGTGGACCCACAAGGCAGTCAATGTATGAAGATTGAGTGAGAGTTGTTTGGCAAGATTAAACTTCTTGCTAAGAATATGCGTGCCTAGAAACTTGACCATGTTTTGAAAACAACCAAAGAGACTATGACTCACCTGTTTTGAAAATTTGGCTGTGTTTCGAAATTAACTTCACACCTTGCGATAATCTGTTCAGTGGACCCACCAGGTAGTCAATGTATCGAGAACGAGTGAGAGTTGTTTGGAAAGATTCAACATCTTGCTAAGAATATGCATGCCTAGAAATTTGACCGTGTTTTGGAAACAATCAAAGAAACTATGACTCACCGTGTTTTGAAATTTGGTTGTGTTTCAAAATTAACTTCACACCTTGCGATAATCTGTTCAGTGGACTCACCACCAGGCCACAGTGAATGTATCGAGAACGAGTGAGAGTTTGGAACGATTAGACTTCTTGCTAAGAATATGCATGCCTAGAAATTTGACCGTGTTTTGAAAACGAACAACGAGACTATGACTCACCGTGGTTTGAAATTTTGGCTGTGTTTCAAAATTAACTTCACACCTTGAAAAAATCTATTTAGCGGACCCACTACTAGGAATTCAATGTATCGAGACGAGTGATAGTTTGGAAAAATTCAACTTCTCTCTAAGAATATGCATGCCTAGATATTTGACCGTATTTCGAAAAAGAAGAAAGATACTATTGCTCACTGTGTTTTGAAATTTTGCGTGCGTTTTGAAATTAACTTCACATGTTGCGAAAATCTGCTCACTGGACCTACCGGGTAGTCAATGTATCGAGAACGAGTGAGAGTTTGGAATTATTCAATTTATTGCTAAGAATATGCATGCCTAGAAATTTGACTCTGTTTTGAAAATAATCAATGATGATATGACTCACCCTGTTTCGAAATTTTGGCTGTGTTTCGAAATTAACTTCACACCTTGTGAAACTCTGTTCAGTGGACCCACCACTAGGCAGTCAATGTATGGAGACGAGTGAGAGTTTGGAAAGATTCAACTTCTCACTAAGAATATGCATGCCTAGAAATTTGACCTTGTTTTGAAAACAAACAAAGAGCATATGACTCACCGTGTTTTGAAATTTTGGCTATGTTTCCAAATTAACTTCACACCTTGCGATAATATGTTCAATGAAACCACCACCAGGCAGTCAATGTATGGAGTCGAGTGAGAGTTTGGAAAGATTCAACTTCTTGCTAAAAATAAGCATGCCTATAAATTTGACTGTTTTCTGAAAACAAACAAAGAGACTATGACTCCCCATGTTTTGAAAGTTTGGCCGTGTTTCGAAATTAAATTCACACCTTGCGATAATCTGTTCAGTGGACCTACCAGGAAGTCAATGTATCGAGAACGAGTGAGAGTTTGGAATGATTCAACTTAGTTCTAAGAATATGTATGCCTAGAAATTTGATCGTATTTTGAAAACAATCAAAGTGGCTATGGCTCACCACTTTTTCGAATTTTGCGTGCGTTTCAAAGTTAACTTCACACCTTGCGAAAATATGTTTACTAGACCCACCAGGAAGTTAATGTATCGAGAACGAGTGAGAGTTTGGAATGATTGAACTTATTGCTAAGAATATGCATGCCTAGAAATTTGATCGTGTTTTCAAAACAATCAAAGAGGCTATGACTCACCGTGTTTTGAAGCTTTGGTTGTGTTTAGAAATTAACTTCACACCTTGCAATAATCTGTTCAGTGGACCTACCAGGCAGTCAATGTATCAAGAACGAGTGAGTGTTTGGAGTGATGAAACTTATTCTAAGAATATGCATGCCTAGAAATTTACCGTGTTTGGCTATGGATCATCGTGTTTTGAAATATTGCGTATGTTTTGAAATTAAGTTCACACCTTGTGAAAATCTGTTCACTAGACCCACTAGGTAGTCAATGTATCGATACTGAGTTAGAGTTTGGAATAATTCAACTTATTTCTAAGAATATGCATGCCTCGAAATTTGATCGTGTTTTGAAAACAATCAAAGAGGCTATGACTCACCGTGTTTTGAAATTTTGGCTGTGTTTCGAAATTAACTCCACACCTTGTGAAAATCAATTCAGTGGACCCACAACTAGGCAGTCAATGGATGGAGATGAGCGAGAGTTTGGAATGTTTCAACTTCTAGCTAAGAATATGCATGCCTAGAAATTTGACCATATTTTAAAAACAAACAAAGAGAATATGACTCACCATGCTTTGAAATTTTGGCTGTGTTTCGAAATTAACTTCACACCTTGCGATAATCTTTTAAGTGGACCCACCGGGCAGTCAATGTATCGAGATCGAGTGAGAGTTGTTTGACAAGATTCAACTTCTTGCTAAGAATATAAATGCCTCGAAAGTTTGACCGTGTTTTGAAAACAATCAAAGTGACAATGACTCACCATGTTTTGAAAGTTTGGTTGTGTTTCGAAATTAACTTCACACCTTGCGATAATCTGTTCAGGAGACCTACCAGGGACTCAATGTATTGAGAACAAGTGAGAGTTTGGAATGATTCAACTTATTGCTAATAATATGCATGGCTAGAAATTTGACCGTGTTTTGAAAACAATCAATGTGGCTACGGCTCACCATGTTTTGAAACTTTGGCTGTGTTTCGAAATTAACTTCACCCCTTGCGATAATATTTTCAATGGACCCACCAGGCAGTCAATGTATCGAGAACTAGTGAGAGTTTGGAATGATTCAACTTATTGCTAAGAATAAGCATGCCTAGAAATTTGACCATATTTTGAAAACAATCAAAGAGGCTATGACTCAGCATTTTTTGAAATTTTGGTTGTGTTTCAAAATTAACATCACACCTTGGAAAAATTTGTTCAGTGGACCCACCAAGCAGTATGTGTATCAAGAACAAGTGAGAGTTTGGCAAGATTCAACTTCTTGCTAAGAATATGCATGCCTAGAAATTTGACCGTGTTTTCAAAACAAACAAAGAGACGATGACTCACCGTGTTTAGAAATTTTGGCTGTGTTTCAAAATTAACTTCATCCCTTGCGATAATCTTTTCAGTGGACCCACCAGGAACTCAATGTATCGAGAACGAATAATAGTTGTTTTGCAAGATTCAACTTCTTTCTAAGAATATGCATGCCTCGAAAGTTTGACCGTGTTTTGGAAACAATCAAAGAGACTATGACTCACCATGTTTTGAAAGTTTGGTTGTGTTTCGAAATTAACTTCACACCTTGTGATAATCTGTTCTGTGAACCTACCAGGAAGTCAATGTATCGAGAATGTGTGAGAGTTTGGAATGATTCAACTTATTTCTAAGAATATGCATGCCTAGAAATTTGACCATGTTTTGAAAACAATCAAAGTGGCTATGGCTCACCGCGTTTTGAAAATTTGCATGCATTTCAAAATTAACTTCACACCTTGCAAAAATCTGTTCACTAGACCCACCATGCAGTAACTATATCGAGAACGAGTGAGAGTTTGGAATGATTCAACTTATTGCTAAGAATATGCATGCGTACAATTTTGACCGTGTTTTGAAAACAATCAAAGAGGCTATGACTCACCGTGTTTTGAAAGTTTGGTTGTGTTTTGAAATTAACTCCACACCTTGTGAAAATCAGTTCAGTGGACCCACAACTAGGCAGTTAATGGATGGAGATGAGTGAGAGTTTGGAATGTTTCAACTTCTTGCTAAGAATATGCATGCCTAGAAATTTGATCATGTTTTCAAAACAAACAAAGAGACTATGACTCACCATGTTTTGAAATTTTGGCTGTGTTTTGAAATTAACTTCACACCTTGTTATAATCTTTTCAATGGACCCACCGGGCAGTCAATGTATCGAGAACGAGTGAGAGTTGTTTGGCAAGATTCAACTTCTTGCTAAGAATATGGGTGCCTCGAAAGTTTGACCGTGTTTTGAAAACAATCAAAGAGACTATGACTCGCCGTGTTTTGAAAGTTTGGTTGTGTTCCGAAATTAACTTTAGACCTGGCGATAATCTGTTCAGGGGACCTACAGGGAGTCAATGTATCGAGAACAAGTGAGAGTTTGGAATGATACAACTTATTGCAAAAATATGCATGGCTAAAAATTTGACCGTGTTTTGAAAACAATCAATGTGCCTATGGCTCACCGTGTTTTGAAATTTTGGCTGTGTTTCGAAATTAACTTCACCCCCTGTGATATTATTTTTAGTGGACCCACTAGGCAGTCACTGTATCGAGAACTAGTGAGAGTTTGGATTGATTCAACTTATTGCTAAGAATAAGCATGTCTAGAAATTTGACCGTATTTTGAAAATAATCAAAGAGGCTATGTCTCACCATTTTTCAAAATTTTGGTTGTGTTTCGAAATTAACACCACACCTTGCAAAAATCTGTTCAGTGGACCCACCAGGCAGTCAATGTGTCAAGAACGAGTGAGAGTTTGGCAAGATTCAACTTCTTGCTAAGAATATACATGCCTAGAAATTTGACCGTGTTTTGAAAAAAAACAAAGAGACTATGACTCACCGTGTTTAGAAATTTTGGGTGTGTTTCGAAATTAACTTCACCCCTTGCGATAATCTTTTCAGTGGACCCACCAGGAAGTCAATGTATCGAGAACGAATAAGAGTTGTTTGGCAAGATTCAACTTCTTGCTTAGAATATGCATGCCTCGAAAGTTTGACCGTGTTTTGAAAACAAACAAAGAGACTATGACTCAATGTGTTTAGAAATTTTGGTTGTGTTTCGAAATTAACTTCACCCCTTGCGATAATATTTTTAGTGGAGCCACTAGGAAGTTAATGTATCGAGAATGGATAAGAGTTGTTTGGCATGATTCAACTTCTTGCTAAGAATATGCATGCCTGGAAAGTTTGACCATGTTTTGAATACAATCAAAGAGACTATGACTCACCATGTTTTGAAAGTTTGGTTGTGTTTCGAAATTAATTCACACCTTGCGATAATCTAGTCAGGGGACCTACCAGGGAGTCAATGTATCGAGAACAAGTGAGAGTTTGGAATGATTCAACTTATTGCCAATAATATGCATGGCTAGAAATTTGACCGTGTTTTGAAAACATTCAATGTGGCTATGGCTCACCGTGTTTTGAAATTTTGGCTGTGTTTCGAAATTAACTTCACCCCTTGCGATAATATTTTTAGTGGACCCACCGGGCAGTCAATGTATCGAGAACTAGTTAGAGTTCGGAATGATTCAACTTATTTCTAAGAATAAGCATGCCTAGAAATTTGACCGTATTTTTAAAACAATCAAAGAGGCTATGACACAGTATTTTGAAATTTTGGTTGTGTTTCGAAATTAACATCACACCTTGCAAAAGTCTGTTCAGTGGACCCACCAGGAAGTCAATGTATCAAGAACGAGTAAGAGTTTGGCAAGATTCAACTTCTTGCTAAGAATATGGATGCCTAGAAATTTGACCGTGTTTTGGAAACAAATAAAGAGACTATGACTCACCGTATTTAGAAATTTGGCTGTGTTTCGAAATGAACTCCACACCTTGTGAAAATCAGTTCAGTGGACCCACAACCAGGCAGTCAATGTATGGAGATGAGTGAGAGTTTGGAATGTTTCAACTTCTTGCTAAGAATATGCATCCCTAGAAATTTCACCATGTTTTGAAAACAAACAAAGAGACTATGACTCACCATGTTTTGAAATTTTGGCTGTGTTTCGAAATTAACTTCACACCTTGCGATAATCTTTTTCGTGGACCCACCGGGCTGTCAATGTATCGAGAACGAGTGAGAGTTCTTTGGCAAGATTCAACTTCTTTCTAAGAATATGCATGCCTCAAAAGTTTGACCGTATTTTGAAAACAATCAGAGAGACTATGACTCACCGTGTTTTGAAAGTTTGGTTGTGTTTCGAAATTAACTTCACACCTTGCGATAATCTGTTCAGGGGACCTACCAGGGAGTCAATGTATCGAGAACAAGTGAGAGTTTGGAATGATTCAACTTATTGCTAATAATATGCATGGCTAAAAATTTGACCGTGTTTTGAAAACAATCAATGTGCCTATGGCTCACCGTGTTTTGAAATTTTGGCTGTGTTTCGAAATTAACTTCACCCCCTGTGATATTATTTTCAGTGGACCCACTAGGCAGTCACTGTATCGAGAACTAGTGACAGTTTGGATTGATTCAACTTATTGCTAAGAATAAGCATGCCTAGAAATTTAACTGTATTTTGAGAACAATCAAAGAGGCTATGACTTACCATTTTTCGAAATTTTGGTTGTGTTTCGAAATTAACATCGCACCTTGCAAAAATCTGTTAAGTGAACCCACCAGGCAGTCAATGTATCAAGAACGAGTGAGAGTTTGTCAAGATTCAACTTCTTGCTAAGAATATGCATGCCTAGAAATTTGACCATGTTTTGAAAACAAACAAAGAGACTATGACTCACTATGTTTAGAAATTTTGCTTGTGTTTTTAAATTAACTTCACCCCTTGCGATAATATTTTCAATGGACCCACCAGGAAGTCAATGTATCGAGAACGGATAAGAGTTGTTTGGCAAGATTCAACTTCTTGCTAAGAATATGCATGCCTCAAAAGTTTTACAGTGTTTTGAAAGCAATCAAAGAGACTATGACTCACCGTGTTTTGGAAGTTTGGCTGTGTTTCGAAATTAACTTCACACGTTGCGATAATATTTTCAATGGACCCACCAGGAAGTCAATGTATCGAGAACAAGTGAGAGTTTGGAATGATTCAACTTATTGCTAATAATATGCATGGCTAGAAATTTGGCCGTGTTTTGAAATAATCAATGTGGCTATGGCTCACCGTGTTTTGAAATTTTGGCTGTGTTTCGAAATTAACTTCACCCCTTGCGATAATATTTTCAGTGGACCCAGCGGGCAGTCAATGTATCGATAACTAGTGAGAGTTCGGAATGATTCAACTTATTGCTAAGAATAAGCATGCCTAGAAATTTGACCGTATTTTGAAAACAATCAAAGAGGCTATGACTCACTATTTTTTGAAATTTTGGTTGTGTTTCGAAATTAACATCACACCTTGCAAAAAACTGTTCAGTGGACCCACCAGGTAGTCATTGTATCAAGAGCGAGTAAGAGTTTGGCAATATTCTACTTCTTGCTAAGAATATGCATTCCTAGAAATTTGACCATGTTTTGAAAACAAATAAAGAGACTATGACTCACTGTGTTTAGAAATTTTGGCTGTGTTTTGAAATTAACTCCACACCTTGTGAAAATCAGTTCAGTGGACCGACAAACAGGCAGTCAATGTATGGAGATGAGTGAGAATTTGGAATGTTTCAACTTCTTGCTAAGAATATGCAGGCCTAGAAATTTCACCATGTTTTCAAAACAAACAAAGAGACTATGACTCACCATGTTTTGAAATTTTGGCTGTGTTTCGAAATGAACTTTACACCTTGTGATAATGTTTTGAGTGGACCCACCGGGCAGTCAATGTATCAAGAACGAGTGAGAGTTGTTCGGCAAGATTCAACTTCTTGCTAAGAATATGCATGCCTTGAAAGTTTGACCGTATTTTGAAAACAGTCAAAGAGACTATGACTCACCATGTTTTGAAA
The DNA here is from genome assembly GCA_910589775.1 of Avena eriantha. Taxonomy (NCBI): domain Eukaryota; kingdom Viridiplantae; phylum Streptophyta; class Magnoliopsida; order Poales; family Poaceae; genus Avena; species Avena eriantha. Next base: position 33,730,953 of record OU342746.1, on the reverse strand, counting down.
GTTTGGTTGAGTTTCGAAATTAACTTCACACCTTGCGATAATCTGTTCAGGGGCCCTACCAGGGAGTCAATGTATCGAGAACAAGTGAGAGTTTGGAATGATTCAACTTATTTCTAATAATATACATGGCTAGAAATTTGACCGGGTTTTGAAGACAATCAATGTGGCTATGGTTCACCGTGTTTTGAAATTTTGGGTGTGTTTCGAAATTAACTTCACCCCTTGCGAGAGTATTTTCAGTGGACCCACCGGGTAGCCAATGTATCAAGAAATAGTGAGAGTTTTGATTGATTCAACTTATAGCTAAGAATAAGCATGCCTAGAAATTTGACCATATTTTGAAAACAAAGAGACTATGACTCACCATTTTTCGAAATTTTGGTTGTGTTTCAAAATTAACATCACACCTTGCGAAAATCTGTTCAGTGGACCCACCAGGCAGTCAATGTATCAAGAACGAGTGAGAGTTTGGAAAGATTCAACTTCTTGCTAAGAATATGCATGCCTAGAAATTTGACCGTGTTTTGAAAACAAACAAAGATACTATGACTCATTGTGTTTAGAAATTTTGGTTGTGTTTCGAAATTAACTTCACCCCTTGCGATAATCTTTTTAGTGGACCCGCCAGAAAGTCAATGTATCGAGCACGGATAAGAGTTGTTTGGAAAGATTCAACTTCTTTCTAAGAATATGCATGCCTCGAATGTTTGCTCGTGTTTTGGAAAAAATTAGAGAGACTACGACTCACCGTGCTTTGAAAGTTTGGCTGTGTTTCGAAATTAACTTCACACCTTGTGATAATCTGTTCAGTGCACCTACCAGGAAGTAAATGTATCGAGAACAAGTGAGTGTTTGGAATGATTCAACTTCTTGCTAAGAATATGCATGCCTCGAAAGTTTGACCATGTTTTGAAAACAATCTAAGAGACTATGACTCACTGTGTTTTGAAAGTTTGGTTGTGTTTCGAAATTAACTTCAGACCTTGTGATAATCTGTTCAGGGGACCTACCAGGGAGTCAATGTATCGAGAACAAGTGAGAGTTTGGAATGATTCAACTTATTGCTAATAATATGCATGGCTAAAAATTTGACCGTGTTTTGAAAACAATCAATGTGCCTATGGCTCACCGTGTTTTGAAATTTTGGCTGTGTTTCGAAATTAAATTCACCCCTTGTGATATTATTTTCAGTGGACCCACTAGGCAGTCACTGTATCAAGAAATAGTGAGAGTTTGGATTGATTCAACTTATTGCTAAGAATAAGCATGTCTAGAAATTTGAACGTATTTTGAATAAAATCAAAGAGGCTATGTCTCACCATTTTTCAAAATTTTGGTTGTGTTTCAAATTAACACCACACCTTGCAAAAATATGTTCAGTCGACCCACCAGGCAGTCAATGTATCAAGAACGAGTGAGAGTTTGGCAAAATTCAACTTCTTGCTAAGAAAATATATGCCTAGAAATTTGACCGTGTTTTGAAAAAAAACAAATAGACTATGACTCACCGTGTTTAGAAATTTTGGGTGTTTCGAAATTAACTTCACCCCTTGCGATAATATTTTCAGTGGACCCACCAGGAAGTCAATGTATCGAGAACGAATAAGAGTTGTTTGGCAAGATTGAACTTCTTGCTAAGAATATGCATGCCTCAAAAGTTTGATCGTGTTTGGAAAACAAACAAAGAGACTATGACTCACTGTGTTTAGAAATTTTGGTTGTGTTTCGAAATTAACTTCACCCCTTGCGATAATATTTTTAGTGGAGCCACTAGGAAGTTAATGTATCGAGAATGGATAAGAGTTGTTTGGCATGATTCAACTTCTTCCTAAGAATATGCATGCCTCGAAAGTTTGACCGTGTTTTGAATACAATCAAAGAGACTATGACTCAGCGTGTTTTGAAAGTTTGGTTGTGTTTCGAAATTAACTTCAGACCTTGCGATAATCTGTTAAGTGGACCCACCAGGCAGTCAACGTATCAAGAACGAGTGAGAGTTTGGAAAGATTCAACTTCTTTCTAAGAATATGCATGCCTCGAAAGTTTGCTCGTGTTTTGGAAAAAATCAGAGAGACTACGACTCACCGTGCTTTGAAAGTTTGGCTGTGTTTCAAAATTAACTTCACACCTTGTGATAATCTGTTCAGTGCACCTACCAGGAAGTAAATGTATCGAGAATAAGTGAGTGTTTGGAATGATTCAACTTCTTGCTAAGAATATGCATGCCTCGAAAGTTTGATCGTGTTTTGAAAACAATCAAAGAGACTATGACTCACCGTGTTTTGAAAGTTTGGTTGTGTTTCGAAATTAACTTCAGACCTTGTGATAATCTGTTCAGGGGACCTACCAGGGAGCCAATGTATCGAGAACAAGTGAGAGTTTGGAATGATTCAACTTATGGCTAATAATATGCATGGCTAAAAATTTGACCGTGTTTTGAAAACAATCAATGTGCCTATGGCTCACCGTGTTTTGAAATTTTGGCTGTGTTTTGAAATTAACTTCACCCATTGTGATATTATTTTCAGTGGACCCACTAGGCAGTCACTGTATCAAGAAATAGTGAGAGTTTGGATTGATTCAACTTATTGCTAAGAATAAGCATGTCTAGAAATTTGACCGTATTTTGAAAACAATCAAAGAGGCTATGGCTCACCATTTTTCAAAATTTTGGTTGTGTTTCGAAATTAACGCCACACCTTGCAAAAATCTGTTCAGTGGACCCACCAGACAGTCAATGTATCAAGAACGAGTGAGAGTTTGGCAAGATTCAACTTCTTTCTAAGAAAATACATGCCTAGAAATTTGACCGTGTTTTGAAAAAAAACAAATAGACTATGACTCACCGTGTTTAGAAATTTTGGGTGTTTCGAAATTAACTTCACCCCTTGCGATAATCTTTTCAGTGGACCCACCAGGAAGTCAATGTATCGAGAACGAATAAGAGTTGTTTGGCAAGATTCAACTTCTTGCTAAGAATATGCATGCCTCGAAAGTTTGATCGTCTTTTGAAAACAAACAAAGAGACTATGACTCACTATGTTTAGAAATTTTGGTTGTGTTTCAAAATCAACTTCACCCCTTGCAATAATATTTTTAGTGGAGCCACTGGGAAGTTAATGTATCGATAATGGATAAGAGTTGTTTGGCATGATTCAACTTCTTGCTAAGAATATGCATGCCTCGAAAGTTTGACCGTGTTTTGAATACAATCAAAGAGACTATGACTCACCGTGTTTTGAAAGTTTGGTTGTGTTTCGAAATTAACTTCAGACCTTGCGATAATCTGTTCAGGGGACCTCCTAGGGAGTCAATGTATCGAGAACAAGTGAGAGTTTGGAATGATTCAACTTATTGCTAATAATATGCATGGCTAAAAAGTTGACCGCGTTTTGAAAACAATCAATGTGCCTATGGCTCACCGTGTTTTGAAATTTTGGCTGTGTTTCGAAATTAACTTCACCCCTTGTGATATTATTTTCAGTGGACCCACTGGGCAGTCACTGCATCGAGAACTAGGGAGAGTTTGGATTGATTCAACTTATTGCCAAGAATAAGCATGGCTAGAAATTTGACCATATTTTGAAAACAATCAAAGAGGCTATGTCTCACCATTTTTCCAAATTTTGGTTGTGTTTCGAAATTAACACCACACCTTGCAAAAATCTGTTCAGTGGACCCACCAGGCAGTCAATGTATCAAGAACGAGTGAGAGTTTGGCAAGATTCAACTTCTTGCTAAGAATATACATGCCTAGAAATTTGACCGTGTTTTGAAAAAAAACAAAGAGACTATGACTCACCGTCTTTAGAAATTTTGGGTTTGTTTCGAAATTAACTTCACCCCTTGCGATAATCTTTTCAGTGGACCCACCAGGAAGTCAATGTATCGAGAATGAATAAGAGTTTTTTGGCAAGATTCAACTTCTTGCTAAGAATATGCATGCCTCGAAAGTTTGACCGTGTTTTGAAAACAAACAAAGAGACTATGACTCATTGTGTTTAGAAATTTTGGTTGTGTTTCGAAATTAACTTCACCCCTTGCGAAAATATTTTCAGTGGAGCCACCAGGAAGTCAATGTATCGAGAATGGATAAGAGTTGTTTGGCATGATTCAACTTCTTGCTAAGAATATGCACGCCTCGAAAGTTTGACCGTGTTTTGAATACAATCAAAGAGACTATGACTCACCGTGTTTTGAAAGTTTGGTTGCGTTTCGAAATAAATTCACACCTTGCGATAATCTGGTCAGGGGACCTACCAGGGAGTCAATGTATCGAGAACAAGTGAGAGTTTGGAATGATTCAACTTATTGCCATAATATGCATGGCTAGAAATTTGACCGTGTTTTCAAAACAATCAATGTGGCTATGGATCACCGTCTTTTGAAATTTTGGCTTTGTTTCGAAATTAACTTCACCCCTTGCGATAATATTTTCAGTGGACCCACCGGGCAGTCAATGTATCGAGAACTAGTGAGAGTTCGGAATTATTCAACTTATTTCTAAGAATAAGCATGCCTAGAAATTTGACCGTATTTTTAAAACAATCAAAGAGGCTATGACTCAGTATTTTTCGAAATTTTGGTTGTGTTTCGAAATTAACATCGCACCTTGCAAAAATCTGTTCAGTGGACCCACCAGGCAGTCAATGTATCAAGAACGAGTAAGATTTGGCAAGATTCAACTTCTTGCTAAGAATATGGATGCCTAGAAATTTGACCGTGTTTTGGAAACAAATAAAGAGACTATGACTTACCATATTTTGAAATTTGGCTGTGTTTCGAAATTAACTCCACACCTTGTGAAAATCAGTTCAGTGGACCCACAACCAGGCAGTCAATCTATGGAGATGAGTGAGAGTTTGGAATGTTTCAAATTCTTGCTAAGAATATGCATCCCTAGAAATTTCACCATGTTTTGAAAACAAACAAAGAGACTATGACTCACCATGTTTTGAAATTTTGGCTGTGTTTCGAAATTAACTCCACACCTTGCGATAATATTTTCAGTGGACCCACCGGGCAGTCAATGTATCGAGAACGAGTGAGAGTTCTTTGGCAAGATTCAACTTCTTGCTAAGAATATGCATGCCTCGAAAGTTTGACCGTATTTTGAAAACAACCAGAGAGACTATGACTCACCGTGTTTTGAAAGGTTGGTTGTGTTTCGAAATTAACTTCACACCTTGCGATAATGTTTTCACTGGAGCCACCAGGAAGTCAATGTATTGAGAATGGATAAGAGTTGTTTGGCATGATTCAACTTCTTGCTAAGAATATGCATGCCTCGAAAGTTTGACCGTGTTTTGAATACAATCAAAGAGACTATGACTCACCGTGTTTTGAAAGTTTGGTTGTGTTTCGAAATTAATTCACACCTTGCGATAATCTGGTCAGAGGACCTACCAGGGAGTCAATGTATCGAGAACAAGTGAGAGTTTGGAATGATTCAACTTATTGCCAATAATATGCATGGCTAGAAATTTGACCGTGTTTTGAAAACAATCAATGTGGTTATGGCTCACCGTGTTTTGAAATTTTGGCTGTGTTTCGAAATTAACTTCACCCCTTGCGATAATATTTTCAATGGACCCACCGGGCAGTCAATGTATCGAGAACTAGTGAGATTTCGGAATGATTCAACTTATTTCTATGAATAAGCAGGCCTAGAAATTTGACCGTATTTTTAAAACAATCAAAGAGGCTATGACTCAGTATTTTTCGAAATTTTGGTTGTGTTTCGAAATTAACATCACATCTTGACAAAAATCTGTTCAATGGACCCCACAGGCAGTCAATGTATCAAGAACGAGTAAGAGTTTGGCAATATTCAACTTCTTGCTAAGAATATGGATACCTAGAAATTTGACCGTGTTTTGGAAACAAATAAAGAGACTATAACTTACCGTATTTAGAAATTTGGCTGTGTTTCGAAATTAACTCCACACCTTGTGAAAATCAGTTCACTGGACCCACAACCAGGCAGTCAATGTATGGAGATGAGTGAGAGTTTGGAATGTTTCAACTTCTTGCTAAGAATATGCATCCCTAGAAATTTCAGCATGTTTTGAAAACAAACAAAGAGACTATGACTCACGATGTTTTGATATTTTGGCTGTGTTTCGAAATTAACTTCACACCTTGCGATAATCTTTTTAGTGGACCCACCGGGCAGTCAATGTATCGAGAACGAGTGAGAGTTGTTTGGCAAGATTCAACTTCTTGCTAAGAATATGCATGCCTCGAAAGTTTGACCGTATTTTGAAAACATCCAGAGAGACTATGACTCACCGTGTTTTGAAAGTTTGGTTGTGTTTCGAAATTAACTTCACACCTTGCGATCATCTGTTCAGGGGACCTACCAGGGAGTCAATGTATCGCGAACAAGTGAGAGTTTGGAATGATTCAACTTATTGCTAATAATATGCATGGCTAGAAATTTGACCGTGTTTTGAAGACAATAAATGTGGCTATGGTTCACCGTGTTTTGAAATTTTGGCTGTGTTTCGAAATTAACTTCACCCCTTGTGATAATATTTTCAGTGGACCCACTGGGCAGTCAATGGATCGAGAACTAGTGAGAGTTCGGAATGATTCAACTTATTTCTAAGAATAAGCATGCCTAGAAATTTGACCGTATTTTTAAAACAATCAAAGAGGCTATGACTCAGTATTTTTCGAAATTTTGGTTGTGTTTCGAAATTAACATCGCACCTTGCAAAAATCTGTTCAGTGGACCCACCAGGCAGTCAATGTATCAAGAACGAGTAAGATTTGGCAAGATTCAACTTCTTGCTAAGAATATGGATGCCTAGAAATTTGACCGTGCTTTGGAAACAAATAAAGAGACTATGACTTACCATATTTTGAAATTTGGCTGTGTTTCGAAATTAACTCCACACCTTGTGAAAATCAGTTCAGTGGACCCACAACCAGGCAGTCAATCTATGGAGATGAGTGAGAGTTTGGAATGTTTCAAATTCTTGCTAAGAATATGCATCCCTAGAAATTTCACCATGTTTTGAAAACAAACAAAGAGACTATGACTCACCATGTTTTGAAATTTTGGCTGTGTTTCGAAATTAACTCCACACCTTGCGATAATATTTTCAGTGGACCCACCGGGCAGTCAATGTATCGAGAACGAGTGAGAGTTCTTTGGCAAGATTCAACTTCTTGCTAAGAATATGCATGCCTCGAAAGTTTGACCGTATTTTGAAAACAACCAGAGAGACTATGACTCACCGTGTTTTGAAAGGTTGGTTGTGTTTCGAAATTAACTTCACACCTTGCGATAATGTTTTCACTGGAGCCACCAGGAAGTCAATGTATTGAGAATGGATAAGAGTTGTTTGGCATGATTCAACTTCTTGCTAAGAATATGCATGCCTCGAAAGTTTGACCGTGTTTTGAATACAATCAAAGAGACTATGACTCACCGTGTTTTGAAAGTTTGGTTGTGTTTCGAAATTAATTCACACCTTGCGATAATCTGGTCAGAGGACCTACCAGGGAGTCAATGTATCGAGAACAAGTGAGAGTTTGGAATGATTCAACTTATTGCCAATAATATGCATGGCTAGAAATTTGACCGTGTTTTGAAAACAATCAATGTGGTTATGGCTCACCGTGTTTTGAAATTTTGGCTGTGTTTCGAAATTAACTTCACCCCTTGCGATAATATTTTCAATGGACCCACCGGGCAGTCAATGTATCGAGAACTAGTGAGATTTCGGAATGATTCAACTTATTTCTATGAATAAGCAGGCCTAGAAATTTGACCGTATTTTTAAAACAATCAAAGAGGCTATGACTCAGTATTTTTCGAAATTTTGGTTGTGTTTCGAAATTAACATCACATCTTGACAAAAATCTGTTCAATGGACCCCACAGGCAGTCAATGTATCAAGAACGAGTAAGAGTTTGGCAATATTCAACTTCTTGCTAAGAATATGGATACCTAGAAATTTGACCGTGTTTTGGAAACAAATAAAGAGACTATAACTTACCGTATTTAGAAATTTGGCTGTGTTTCGAAATTAACTCCACACCTTGTGAAAATCAGTTCACTGGACCCACAACCAGGCAGTCAATGTATGGAGATGAGTGAGAGTTTGGAATGTTTCAACTTCTTGCTAAGAATATGCATCCCTAGAAATTTCAGCATGTTTTGAAAACAAACAAAGAGACTATGACTCACGATGTTTTGATATTTTGGCTGTGTTTCGAAATTAACTTCACACCTTGCGATAATCTTTTTAGTGGACCCACCGGGCAGTCAATGTATCGAGAACGAGTGAGAGTTGTTTGGCAAGATTCAACTTCTTGCTAAGAATATGCATGCCTCGAAAGTTTGACCGTATTTTGAAAACATCCAGAGAGACTATGACTCACCGTGTTTTGAAAGTTTGGTTGTGTTTCGAAATTAACTTCACACCTTGCGATCATCTGTTCAGGGGACCTACCAGGGAGTCAATGTATCGCGAACAAGTGAGAGTTTGGAATGATTCAACTTATTGCTAATAATATGCATGGCTAGAAATTTGACCGTGTTTTGAAGACAATAAATGTGGCTATGGTTCACCGTGTTTTGAAATTTTGGCTGTGTTTCGAAATTAACTTCACCCCTTGTGATAATATTTTCAGTGGACCCACTGGGCAGTCAATGGATCGAGAACTAGTGAGAGTTCGGAATGATTCAACTTATTTCTAAGAATAAGCATGCCTAGAAATTTGACCGTATTTTTAAAACAATCAAAGAGGCTATGACTCAGTATTTTTCGAAATTTTGGTTGTGTTTCGAAATTAACATCGCACCTTGCAAAAATCTGTTCAGTGGACCCACCAGGCAGTCAATGTATCAAGAACGAGTAAGATTTGGCAAGATTCAACTTCTTGCTAAGAATATGGATGCCTAGAAATTTGACCGTGCTTTGGAAACAAATAAAGAGACTATGACTTACCGTATTTTGAAATTTGGCTGTATTTCGAAATTAACTCCACACCTTGTGAAAATCAGTTCAGTGGACCCACAACCAGGCAGTCAATGTATGGAGATGAGTGAGAATTTGGAATGTTTCAACTTCTTGCTAAGAATATGCAGGCCTAGAAATTTCACCATGTTTTGAAAAAAAACAAAGAGACTATGACTCATCGTGTTTAGAAATTTTGGGTGTGTTTCGAAATTAACTTCACCCCTTGCGATAATCTTTTCAGTGGACCCACCAGAAAGTCAATGTATTGAGAATGAATAAGAGTTGTTTGGCAAGATTCAACTTCTTGCTAAGAATATGCATGCCACGAAAGTTTGACCGTGTTTTGAAAACAAACAAAGAGACTATGACTGACTGTGTTTAGAAATTTTGGTTGTGTTTCGAAATTAACTTCACCCCTTGCGATAATGTTTTCACTGGAGCCACCAGGAAGTCAATGTATCGAGAATGGATAAGAGTTGTTTGGCATGATTCAACTTCTTGCTAAGAATATGCATGCCTCGAAAGTTTGACCGTGTTTTGAATACAATCAAAGAGACTATGACTCACCGTGTTTTGAAAGTTTGGTTGTGTTTCGAAATTAATTCACACCTTGCGATAATCTGGTCAGGGGACCTACCAGGGAGTCAATGTATCGAGAACAAGTGAGAGTTTGGAATGATTCAACTTATTGCCAATAATATGCATTGCTAGAAATTTGACCGTGTTTTGAAAACAATCAATGTGGCTATGGCTCACCGTGTTTTGAAATTTTGGCTGTGTTTCGAAATTAACTTCACCCCTTGTGATAATATTTTCAGTGGACCCACCGGGAAGTCAATGTATCGAGAACTAGTGAGAGTTCGGAATGATTCAACTTATTTCTAAGAATAAGCATGCCTAGAAATTTGACCGTATTTTGAAAACAATCAAAGAGGCTATGACTCAGTATTTTTCGAAATTTTGGTTGTGTTTCAAAATTAACATCACACCTTGCAAAAATCTGTTCAATGGACCCACCAGGCAGTCAATGTATCAAGAACGAGTAAGAGTTTGGCAAGATTCAACTTCTTGCTAAGAATATGGATACCTAGAAATTTGACCGTGTTTTGGAAACAAATAAAGAGACTATGACTTACCGTATTTAGAAATTTGGCTGTGTTTTGAAATTAACTCCACACCTTGTGAAAATCAGTTCAGTGGACCCACAACCAGGCAGTCAATCTATGGAGATGAGTGAGAGTTTGGAATGTTTCAACTTCTTGCTAAGAATATGCATCCCTAGAAATTTCACCATGTTTTGAAAACAAACAAAGAGACTATGACTCACCATGTTTTGAAATTTTGGCTGTGTTTCGAAATTAACTTCACACCTTGCGATAATATTTTTAGTGGACCCACCGGGCAGTCAATGTATCGAGAACGAGTGAGAGTTCTTTGGCAAGATTCAACTTCTTGCTAAGAATATGCATGCCTCGAAAGTTTGACCGTATTTTGAAAACAACCAGAGAGACTATGACTCACCGTGTTTTGAAAGTTTGGTTGTGTTTCGAAATTAACTTCACGCCTTGCGATAATCTGTTCAAGGGACCTACCAGGGAGTCAATGTATCGAGAACAAGTGAGAGTTTGGAATGATTCAACTTATTGCTAATAATATGCATGGCTAGAAATTTGACCGTGTTTTGAAGACAATAAATGTGGCTATGGATCACCGTGTTTTGAAATTTTGGCTGTGTTTCGAAATTAACTTCACCCCTTGTGATAATATTTTCAGTGGACCCACCGGGCAGTCAATGGATCGAGAACTAGTGAGAGTTTGGATTGATTCAACTTATTGCTAAGAATAAGCCTGCTAGAAATTTAACTGTATTTTGAGAACAATCAAAGAGGCTATGACTTACCATTTTTCGAAATTTTGGTTGTGTTTCGAAATTAACATCGCACCTTGCAAAAATCTGTTAAGTGAACCCACCAGGCAGTCGATGTATCAAGAACGAGTGAGAGTTTGGCAAGATTCAACTTCTTGCTAAGAATATGCATGCCTAGAAATTTGACCATGTTTTGAAAACAAACAAAGAGCCTATGACTCACTATGTTTAGAAATTTTGGTTGTGATTTGAAATTAACTTCACCCCTTGCGATAATATTTTCAATGGACCCACCAGGAAGTCAATGTATCGAGAACGGATAAGAGTTGTTTGGCAAGATTGAACTTCTTGCTAAGAATATGCAAGCCTCAAAAGTTTTACCGTGTTTTTAAAACAATCAAAGAGACTATGACTCACCGTGTTTTGAAAGTTTGGATGTGTTTCGAAATTAACTTCACACCTTGCGATAATCTGGTCAGGGGACCTACCAGGGAGTCAATGTATCGAGAACAAGTGAGAGTTTGGAATGATTCAACTTATTGCTATTAATATGCATGGCTAGAAATTTGACCGTGTTTTGAAAATAATCAATGTGGCTATGGCTCACCGTGTTTTGAAATTTTGGCTGTGTTTCGAAATTAACTTCACCCCTTGCGATAATATTTTCAGTGGACCCACCGAGCAGTCAATGTATCGAGAACTAGTGAGAGTTCGGAATGATTCAACTTATTGCTAAGAATAAGCATGCCTTGAAATTTGACCGTATTTTGAAAACAATCAAAGAGGCTATGACTCAGTATTTTTCGAAATTTTGGTTGTGTTTCGAAATTAAAATCACACCTTGCAAAAACCTGTTCAGTGGACCCACCAGGTAGTCAATGTATCAAGAGCGAGTAAGAGTTTGGCAAGACTCAACTTCTTGCTAAGAATATGCATGCCCAGAAATTTGACCGTGTTTTGATAACAAACAAAGAGACTATGACTCATCGTGTTTTGAAATTTTGGCTGTGTTTCGAAATTAACTTTACACCTTGCGATAATCTTTTCAGTGGACCCACCGGGCAGTCAATGTATCGAGAACGGGTGAGAGTTGTTTGGCAAGATTCAACTTCTTGCTAAGAATATGCATGCCTTGAATGTTTGACCGTATTTTGAAAACACTCAAAGAGACTATGACTCACCGTGTTTTGAAAGTTTGGTTGAGTTTCGAAATTAACTTCACACCTTGCGATAATCTGTTCAGGGGACCTACCAGGGAGTCAATGTATCGAGAACAAGTGAGAGTTTGGAATGATTCAACTTATTTCTAATAATATGCATGGCTAAAAATTTGACCGTGTTTTGAAGACAATCAATGTGGCTATGGTTCACGGTGTTCTGAAATTTGGGCTGTGTTTCGAAATTAACTTCACCCCTTGCGAGATTATTTTCTGTGGACCCACCAGGCAGTCAATGTATCAAGAACTAGTGAGAGTTTGGATTGATTCAACTTATAGCTAAGAATAAGCATGCCTAGAAATTTGACCATATTTTGAAAACAAAGAGGCTATGACTCACCATTTTTCAAAATTTTGGTTGTGTTTCAAAATTAACATCACACCTTGCAAAAATCTGTTCAGTGGACCCACCAGGCAGTCAATGTATCAAGAATGAGTGAGAGTTTGGAAAGATTCAACTTCTTGCTAAGAATATGCATGCCTAGAAATTTGACCGTGTTTTGAAAACAAACAAAGAGACTATGACTCACTGTGTTCAGAAATTTTGGTTCTGTTTCGAAATTAACTTGACCCCTTGCGAGAATATTTTCAGTGGACCCACCAGAAAGTCAATGTATCGAGAACGGATAAGAGTTGTTTGGCAAGATTCAACTTCTTTCTAAGAATATGCATGCCTCGAAAGTTTGCTCGTGTTTTGGAAAAAATCAGAGAGACTACGACTCACCGTGTTTTGCAAGTTTGGCTGTGTTTCGAAATTAATTTCACACCTTGTGATAATCTGTTCAGTGCACCTACCAGGAAGTAAATGTATCGAGAACAACTGAGTGTTTCGAATGATTCAACCTATTTCTAAGAATATGCATGCCTAGAAATTTGACCGTGTTTTGAAAACAATCAAAGTGGCTATGGCGCACCGCGTTTGAAAGTTTGGTTGTGTTTCGAAATTAACTTCACACCTTGCGATAATCTGTTCAGTGGACCTGCCAGGCTGTCAATGTATCAAGAACGAGTGAGTGTTTGGAGTGATGCAACTTATTGCTAAGAATATGCATGCCTAGAAATTTGATCGTGTTTTCAAAATAATCTAAGTGGCTATAGCTCACCGTGTTTTGAAATTTTGGTTGTGTTTCGAAATTAGCTTCACACCTTGTGAAAATCTATTCACTGGACCCACTAGGCAGTCAATGTATCAAGAACGAGTAAGAGTTTGGCAAGATTCAACTTATTGCTAAGAATTTAGCATGGCCTAGAAATTTGATCGTGTTTTGAAAACAATTAAAGAGGCTATGGCTCACCGTGTTTCAAACTTTTGGCTGTGTTTTGAAATTAACTTCCTTGCGAAAATCAGTTCAGTGGACCCACAACCGGGCAGTCAATGTATGGAGATGAGTGAGAGTTTGGAATGATTCAACTTCTTGCTAAGAATATGCATGCCTAGAAATGTGACCGTGTTTTGAAAACAAGCAAAGAGACTATGATTCACGGTGTTTTGAAATTTTGACTATGTTTCGAAATTAACTTCACACCTTGTAAAAAGCTGTTCAGTGGACCTGCCCGGTAGTCAATGTATCAAGAACGAGTGAGAGTTTGGAATGATTCAACTTATTGATAAGAATATGCATGCCTAGAAATTTGACCATGTTTTGAAAACAATCAAAGAGGCTATGGCTCACTGTTGTTTGAAAGTTTGGTTGTGTTTTGAAATTAACTTCACAACTTCCGATAATCTGTTCAGTGGATCTGCCAGGCAGTCAATGTATCAAGAACGAGCGAGAGTTTGGAGTGATGCAACTTATTGGAAAGAATATGCATGCCTAGAAATTTGAACGTGTTTTCAAAATAATCAAAGTGGCTATGGCTCACCGTGTTTTGAAATTTTGCGTACGTTTCAAAATTAACTCCACACCTTGCGAAAATATGTTCACTGGACCCACTAGGCAGTCAATGTACCGAGAATGAGTGAGAGTTTGGAATAATTCAACTTATTGCTAAGAATATGCATGCCTAGAAATTTGACCGTGTTTTGAAAACAACCAAAGAGGCTATGACTCACCGTGTTTCAAAATTTTGGCTGTGTTTCGAAAATACCTTCACACCTTGCAATAATCTTTGAAGTGGACTCACTAGGCAGTCAATGTATCGAGAATGAGTGACAGTTGTTTGGCAAGATTCAACTTCTTGCTAAGAATATGCATCCCTCGAAAGTTGGACCGTGTTTTGAAAACAATCAAAGAGACTATGACTCACCGTGTTTTGAAACTTTGGGTATGTTTTGAAATTAACTTCACACCTTGCGACAATCTATTTAGTGGACCTACCAGGCAGTAATTTTATCGAGAATGACTGAGATTTGGAACGATTCAACTTATTGCTAAGAATATGGATGCCTAGAAATTTGACCGTCTTTTGAAAACAATCAAAGAGGCTATGGCTCACCGTGTTTTGAAATTTTGCGTGCGTTTCAAAATTAACTTCACACCTTGCGAAAATATGTTCACTAGACCCACCAGGTAGTCAATTTATCGAGAACGAGTGAGAGTTTGGAATGATTCAACTTATTGCTAAGAATATGCAGGCCTAGAAATTTGACCATGTTTTGAAAACAATCAATGATGCCATGACTCACCGTGTTTCGAAATTTTGGCTATGTTTCGACATTAACTTCACATCTTGCGAAAATCTATTCGGTGGAACCACCACCAGGAAGTCAATTGTAACATGCCAAATCTTTAACCAAGGTTAATCAAGATCTTAATCACTAAATTTAGGGTTAAAAAAACTTTTTATTATTTAAATATTTAAGCATGCATATGAGTGTTGCATTAAATAGGAATTATTTTGAATTGCGATGATTGAGTGTTCTTTTGGTTGTAAAATGACACTAAGGTGGATTACACGTCTTCTAGATCATTCCCAAGCCAAATCAAAAGAAAAAGAAATCAAAAGGAATTCATAAAGGAAATGGTCACTTTTGCCTTTTTAATCAACTAGGACACTATGGGTGTTCCTAGGACTCAATTTGAAACAGAAAAAATTCTCACTCTTTTAACCCCTTGCTAGTACAAAGATCTACCAAGGCCCACTTTGTGATCTTCCAAAAACATTCAAACACTAAATTTAAATGACATTTGAAAATGGAATCAAGTGTATGTATCTAGATCACACTTTTTCAAAAACCACTCAAATGAACTCAATTTGAAAATCCCAAGCAACCAGAGATGCTCAAGCTTAATATGAACAACTCCACCAAAATTCATTTCAAAATTCAAAAGTTTTCTTCCTGCGGCCATTGTGTCGAGCACCTTGTGAGCAGAATCAAACCTGCCTAACTAATACTGTTTTGATCAAAATTGGTGGAGCCATTTGAGCTCCATTAACCATCTTTGTCTCCCCTAGCCCCAACCAGGCCATAAACCAGCCTCTCCCTAGTCCCTAGCCACAGTGCAGCGCCACCCCGATGCCATGCCCGCCGGTCGAGCATGGGTAGCTCTTAGGAGACCACTAGAACCTCTCCGCCACTCCAGGAAGGAAGGCGTGATCACACCGCAGCCCACGGTCCACCCGCCACAGCTAGCCCCTGGACCACGGAGGACAAACCACGCACTAAGCTTCTGCGCCGCGCCAGAGCACGCCAGAGTGCCATCCCCGGCAAGGCAGCACATGCAGAGCACGAGACGCCCCCGACCACAATCCACCGCCCCTAGCATCTCCATTAAGCCATAGATGACCGCCAGGGAACTGCCCATCGTCCGCCTACCTTGCCCATGCCTATAGCACCCTGTGTCATCGTCACCGATGAGCTCGCCGTCACCCCCTTGGTCCCCTCGACGAGCCTATATAAGGAGCCCTTCCCTAGCCTCAATTGCCACACCACTCAACTCGCCTCTCACCACTGACCATTCCCCACCTCTAGCCTGAGCCGCTCGAGCAGCCAGTCGCCGGAGATAGCCGCAACAGAGGAGGAGAAGCTCCCATCGATTTTGTCCACCCCCGGAGTTGTCGCGACCTTGCCTGAGTCCGCCGTTGTCTCCTCGTTCAAACACCCCCATCGCCAAGCTTGCTGGAGGCCTGGTATGCCCCCACTGCACCCCTTGAACGCCGCTAGGTTTCCATCTAGCCGTCGACGTGTCAGTCATCGACGATGAACTTGAGCCGTAGATTCTAGTTCTAATCGTGTGGGCCACGTTGCAACGTACCGCTTTGTGTTTAATGAGCCACTGACAGGCGGGACCCCCTGTCAGCCGTCCTCAGCGCCGCGGAGTGAAACTGGGCTGGCCTGTTAGTGTTCCCGCGCTGGCCCTGTATTTCAAATTTGGAGTTTTCCTTTTTAACTAAATCTAGATTCTGTCCACTAGTTTGAAAATCATTTCAGAAAGATCTACTAAACCAAATTGAGTGATTCAAATTTTGTTGGAAAGTTAATTGAAATATCTATCCAAGACCGTTGGATTTAAATCAATTAGAGTTAGAGATATCTCCTAGTAAAAATAACAATACAGAAGCTTTTTCACATTCAAACATTTTTCTAAAATCAACCATCATAGCTTTTGAGTTCATTCCAACTCTCAAAAATCACATTTAACCATACATATCTGAAGATGTAATAATATTAAGGTTTGCATCCAGTGACTTTGGACTAGTACCAAAATAATGCTATATAGGCATTTCTATTCACTTTAAATCAATTAAATATTAATCTTAAACTTATTAAAATGTGATCCAGCATTTAAATCACATTCCCATGTATTAGAATATGTGGTGATGACATGTGTCCACATGATCCCATATTTTAATTGGAGAATATTAAGTCTTAATTATTTTCAGTGAGTAGAAATTACTTTTCTCAAACAGAATAAATGAAACTAGTTCATTTAAACCTTGTGATGTTTGTGATGATGCTAGATCATCAAATGTGTGCCTTAGTGTGTTAAATAGACTAGTTAAGTATTGTTTGGTTATTGTGTACTCCGTATGTGTTTTTAGACGATAGTACCAACCAAGCTTACGAGGAGGAGGATTTCTACGAAGAGGAGGAGGAAGAGAATTTCAACCACTACACTACCCAAGGCAAGCTAGCATTATACAAGTTAACCCTTGCAAGTTTTACTTGCAAGCCTATCACTTCAAGTAAACTGAGCAACCTAGTTAACTCAAGCAAGATGCAATAGGCATGCTTGGTTATACATTTTAACTTATACCTACGCAAGTTCTACTTACAAGCTTTACTTTCTTTTACTTTACCAAAGTTCTTTACTTTGTTTATAGATAGCATAAAGAGTATAAAACTTGGCCTATCTAGATAGATTTAGATGTCATTCTATTGCATGAAATTGAGATTAGCACCCCACCTTAGTGAACACTCTTAACTTAGTGTTTAGAGCTAAAACCCAAAAACTTGATCACTTTAGATGGGAATACTTGGTGAAAATGACTTATGAAAACCTTGGAATGATGAGTCATTCTATTGAGATGTTTTGACATGTGTTGAGAAACACAAATGGTTTATGATGATGCAAATGTTGAGGCAGGAGCCTTAGCCCCATTATAAAAAATCATGGTTGGGTTCAGATGAGATACAATTCCAAATTTATAGTACAACCACAATACCTGAATTGGGTAAGGCTTAGCCGGAAGTTTATATGCATTAGTATGAGTTCCGTCGTGGGAGAGGTTTGAGCTGAGGCTACCTGTCAATGTTGTCCACCTATGAAGTGCCCAGGATGGCAGATGGCCATGGCTGGGAGGCCAAGCTCATAGGAGAGGTGCTTATACTAGGGTGTGTAATTGAAAGGTTATGTCTGATTATAGGCATACTAAGTATGATGATTCAGGGTTATCCCTAACGAATTTGTCGAAACTTATGGTGAAAGTGTACCACCTTTGAAGAGTGCCAAACTATTAGAATAACCTCGTCTGCGGTTATGGACAATTGGAGTGGCCATACTATTCCGTCGTCAGATGTTTTGAAAATGACTTATGAAATGAATGATGAATCCTGACTTGACCACAACAGAGTTGTGACTATGAAACTAGTTTACCAAACTATGTGATTCTAGAACTTTATTTTATCGTTCTTTACTTCTGAACTCAACTTAGGTTTCAAACTTAACTTTGCAAATAAACTTAGAGTTAGCATTCCTACTAGAACTACCTTACTTGTTAGTGATATAACATCCCAATTTCAGCAACCCTGATTAGTTGTCTAGAATGCAAAAATCAGGGGGAACAAAAACTTTTTCTTTGTACTTTGGTGTAGTGTTTGCTTGTTGTTTGTTTATGCTTGTGCATGTGAGTGTATACCATATGATACTCATTACCTCACCATCAGTTAACAAAGGCTATTTAACAAAACTATCCTGGCTCATTTTACATATTCTCAAATGTTCTGTCATTTCAAAAACATGATCCAAGATGCTTATGTAACGAAAACTATTTTAGTAGCTTCTATTGACAAAACTATGGAGAGCTATAATCTCCTTATGTTTTCAAGACAGAACCTTCAACTACTCCTACCTTGTATAAAACTTCTGAATTCTACTCTTGGTAGAAATACCAAGGACTCTTACCTTACTCAAGCTCCAACCTTTCAAAATTGCCCATCCTTACCTCAAGCTAAGCTTGATGGTAACCCAAGTAGTAGTTGATTTGTTTGTAAGGTGAGTTGCCTTGATCTGCTGTTTGACTTGATTGCTTAGAAGTAGTATGAGCTACTCTAGGAGCTCATCCACTAGGATAAAGATACTTTAAAATCACCAAACCCTAAGCAAGAATAAAATCTGGATCTAATCTTTAGCCACCAGCTGATCATCTAAAACCCTGAACCAGATCAATTCTTTAGTGATCCATTCTAGAAGTTTCTAAGTCAATGAAGACCAATATCAAGCATGGATCCCTTCTACTCAATCTACTCTTCAACCTCATCCACTTGATGATGCTTTGGTATCTTTCTATCCCTCAAAAGCCTCCCCTCTCATAATCTAGTCAAAAACCCTAAATCAGCCAAATTTTGGCTAAGTCTGGAACATGTTCCAACATCACCATTTTGAATGCCTCTCCTTCTCTACCCTAGGGCACTTTTGGTAATGAAATTGAACTATATTGTAGACCATCATAAGGACTACCAACACCCAATCATTCCCCTGATTAGATAATCGTCCAATCCACTTTTTTTTATGGTTTTGCGGGCAAGAAAATAACAATTCCTACAAATCTAGTCAACATGCCTACTTTGATAGAAGCTCACACCACCATCCAACCTTATATGGACCAAACATTTGCATGGTTGTGTTATACTCATATAGTTCTACCAACATCTACTTCACTTGTTCCAAGTGGATCCTTGTGCTTCTTAAACCCACATGGTTTATAAGGCATCATGACTCATATGGTATGGCAGCCTTATTTTCAACAAAGTTTGCCATGACTTCTAGACCACCTCAAATGTAACCAATCAAAAATCCTTATGCCATTATCACCTATATGACTTGGTCTAACTACCCATCTATCCCTTGCATCAAGGTAAGCACTGAGCTCCAAGATCCAACAAGGTTTTGGTGGTATAAAAATAACATCACCCTAGATCCACAACTCCTTGTTTTCTACCAAATTCAAGTTTGGTTTACAATTCCCAAGCTTGCAAATGCTTGATACACCTTGTCTACATCATCTACCTTGATCATCAAGATCTATCAAATATTATCCGTAATTATTATGGCTCCAAATCTAATTAATCTCTTTAATAGTTAAAATCTCCAAAACTCCTTTCCCAAAGGAATGTTTGGTTTTTGTCAAAATACTTCCCCAAATTTTGGCTCATTTGAGATCCATGTTTCATACTCTACGTTCCCAACTCTAAAATAAATATTTTTGAGAAGCTTTATTATTTCTTTTTGCCTATTTTCTTAAATGGCAGAAATGGAATAATAATAGTAAATACTTTTAAGCCTCAATAAATCTTGCAAAAATTTCCCTAAGTGTGTATTTACATTTGGGACCATCTCACATAAAAAAATTCACCTTCCCAATTCAAAAATACCAAATAAATTCCTAAAAACTATCTCTGCACTATTTGAATAATTGATACAAAGTGCATCTAGAATTCTCTGAAAAATCTCAAATAAATCTCAGAGATGTATCTTAACCTTGTCCATCTACCAATACCCGTAACTCATCTTTCAAAAGATCAAATTTGGAGAACTTGACCATGATCATTCTATATGGTAGATTTGGACTTCTATCAACCTTAAACCAAAACCCAACCAAACCCTCACCAAATGTGGACCTATGACCACCACAGAAACTCCAACACCCCCTGGTCGTGTGCACTGTATCAAGTACCGTAGCACACCCCTCCCCTTGTCTTTTGCTCTTGGAAAGAGAGAAGGAGAGATAGGCCATATCTTACAAAAGCTTCAAAGCAGCAACAGCCACTCCCCTCTCCCTCTTTGGTCGTGCTCAGGCCCACATTGCCTCCCAGCACCACCCAGCTCGACCAACCAGTGACCATCCCTCCCCTCCAAACCCCTCCATGCACCAAGCTCACCATGGACCTCTCCATTCGGTTTTAAGGACTAGAGGCTAGCACAACTCTCCCCTCTGTTCTCAGACCACCCTACCCTATCCCCTTACTCCTCTCAAGCTCCAGATCCAGATCCCGAGCTCCCCATCGCCATGGAGGAGAGTAAGCTCTCCTCTTGGTCTCCTTCGAGTAGTGGAGTACTTGGTCGATTCTGACCTTCCCCATCCCCTCATATCACCCCAAATCCATCTCTAAGCTACCACAAATCCCCATCAACCCTTCCCTAGCTTTCCCTACCTAGGAGCCGAAGCTTCCTCCCATGGAGCTGCGAGGAAGAAGAAGGCCGTACAAGGACTACCCTACTCCTTTCCTCCCCATTTCTTCTATGGCGTGAGCCTCCCGGCGAGCCTGCGCTAAAAAACTCTTTTCTCCAACTTGCAAGCACCCCTGAGCGTGCTCTGGCGAGCTCCCGACATATCTGCGCCGACGAGATGCGTGAACCGCACCCCCGTGGCCGAACCCCTGGATGCCAACCATCTACGGAGTCGCCGTCGCGCGCCGCGTCATCCTTGTGCATCCCCGACGCCTTTCCCGCACTCAGGTGAGCTCCCTGTACCCTCTGTGTCACTGCTAGGGTTTTGTCCCCGGCACACAGAGCGAGGGGAGGAGGAAAGCCCCACGTCGTCGATCTGCCTTAGATCGAACGACCCTCCTCCCTCCATACGCCTTCAACCCTTTTAGCCACTGACCACTGGGCCCTCCGCCGACGGGATTTGAAATCCGCCTCCCGCTCCCTGTGTCGCCTAGGTGGGCCGCATCTGCCCCTCGGCCCATTTTCGGTCCCGGACTGGCCTGTGACGCCAGGAGTGCCCATTTTCTCTTTTATCTAAAACCAAATAAAGATCTGAAATTGGCACTTGGTTTAAATTGTTTTAAAAATGCAAACCCACACCAAATATTTAAATATAAATCTCCTCGTGTTTCTGAATGTTTTCTTAAACATGCAGTACAAGAAATGGACGAAAATAATGTCTATATTAATCATAGTAATTTTTAATACCCAAAGGTGTCCTTATCACAAGAAAAATACTTCAGAGAGTTTAGTAAGTCCAAATTGAGTATATCCACTTTCTTCTGAAAGGTATCTAATATACCTTGCCTTAGACCTTGGCCTCATGGTATTTGAAGTCCTAAGTATACAGTAGTGAATTTAACAAATCAACCTCATCATTGCCTTATAAAAATTCCCTAGGCATATCTACAACACCTATTAGGCAAATTCCAACTCCCAAAGAAGTAGTACATCAATACCTATCTAAAACCAGGAGATAAGGATTTATTGATCCTCTGTTAAATTTTAGTGAATTAAATACTGTTGTATGTGATGTTATCACTAGATAAATCACTACAGTAGCTATGCAACTCCAAAATTAGTTTTTCCAATTTTTACTGGAAGTTATTTTCAATACCTACCCATTGCCTTTTGACTCATATCAAAAGTCCTTGTATATTTGATTTGGTGAAAAAGACAAGAACCCCACAGAACTGCCTTGGGAATTTCCTGAGGGAAATCTGTTAATTATTTTGACATGACTCCAACTCTCAGTGAACAAGTACATCAAGGCCTACCTAACCACCCAAGGGAATAATTTTTGGACATACAGAATATTTTTGGTGAATTATTTCCTAAAACTAGAGTTTTTCCCACTAGAAAATTCATTATGAATCAATGGAAATTGATAATTTGATGAAACCACTTTTGTTGGTTTCATATTATCACTACCTATCTGATGGTATCATTTCTATACAAAGGTATCCTAGAGAACTTGGAATTTATAATTAAACCCCTTATTTCAGTAGTTTAGGCACCCAAATCATTAAAGAAAACCGACAAAGGCATTTCAAGTAATTCCACTTGTGTAGACGCCAACCACTCAAAACCTACTGATTTGTAAAGTTTTATTGTTCATTGCTTGATGTATGTATTGATGTTTGTATGCCTGGTGTTGATTGTGTCATTTGTTTGCTTACATGTAATCTATATCGACGATAGATGCGACTATCTCGAAGATCAGAAGAAGATGGTTTTTATGGTTATTATTGAGTATTCTAAGAAGAAGTCCAGGGACATATTGCCATATTTCTTATCTCAAGCAAGCCACATTCTTGCTCATAAGCCTTGTCCTACTGTTTTACTTATGCATGTTTTATCTACTGTTTATCAAAACTGCATTGTTTACTATATATTGATATATATATTGTAGTGGTTTGGCCCCTCCAAACTATTACACTTTTGTACTATTAAGTACAGCCCCCTTGATGACACCTACTTGTCCCTAGTATGGTAGATGGTGTAATACACCATACCCTTTGGAGACCCCCGATTTAGCTGAAGCAAAGCTATAGGATGGGAAGACCCCGAAAAAGTTTTACCAAACGTTTTATGATAAAACCTTGGTGAGGTGGGACCTCCCAAGAGATGTTGAGAAATAAAAAGGTTTTGTTTTACAAAGTGCTAAAGGAAAGATGGAGGAAAAAGGTTTACGAAAACACACCCGGTTCTTTGCAGTTTTGCTAGAACAATTAACCTTGTGCAACAACATTACTCTAGAATGGTACAGATCTGGATTTCATGTTTGTTTACTCTGGTAGAAGCTGCCTCACGACAACTACAGGGATAACAATCCCTGGAGGGTGGGCCTTCTCACGTAAGGGTCTATGTGGGACATCGACCTGGAGAAGGAACGAAGGGTCTGCGAGCCTCCACACGTTACTATGGGCCCCTCATTGAAAGCGCCCACTGTGTGAAGTGTAAAATGCACTCTAGTTGGTCCTCGGTACCCGAGGTCCCGGTTTTGAGGGGAGTAACACTCATAGGGTTGGCATTTATATTGGAGTGGGCATCCGGAGAGTCTTGATCGGTTACTCGACTCACGATCGGTGCAGATCAGGGTAGTGTACCTGTGTGGGTAAAGTGTGCAACCTCTGCAGAGTCTAAATCTATTCGAATAGCCATGTCCGTGGTCATGGATGGTTGGGAAGGTTGTTGTAGAGCGGTGCTGGTTTTGTTTTAAAAAAATATTTCGGAAAACAAATGGTTTTGGAAATGTTTTGACCATGGGATGGTCGTAAAGGAGAAAGGTTTTGACCATGGGATGCTCTGAAGGAGGAGAAAGGAGTTTGGTCGTGGGACGACCTTAAGACGAGAACAAATGGGTACCCCAATCCTAGTGTTTACAAAACTTTTCAAAAGGTTTCCAAAATGGTTTACAAAAGTTTTCAACAAATATGTGTAGATTCTATATCTACAAGAGAAACTATTTGAGAACTGAACCTCTCTTGAAGCCTTCCTACTACCACAGCCATAATGCATATCCTCTTATTAATTACTGTTATCTTAAGGTGGTTTGCGAGTACATTCAAAGTACTCACTGGCATTGTCCATGGCTATTAACTTGGTCAGATCTCAAGAAGAAGATGAGGTTGACAGCTATGCGAGCTAGGACGTTCTCCCAGTCAGTTGCCTGTAGGTTAAGGAATGGCTCGGGCTCTACGCTTAATGAAGTTCCGTTGATGATTGATCGATGTAGCCATAATGGCAATAAGGTATGACAGGTATTCGTTATGTATCGGATGTTTACTTTGATACTTGTCTGTTATGTGCCACGACTAACTGATCATGGGATCGTTGTTGTATGCATAACATGGATTCTCGGAGGATTAATCCGGGGGCACCACAAGTGATAGTTTGGGAGTACTTAAAGAGTAATCATGGCTTTTGTCCCTGGCTATTCCCGTGGCCATACTATGAAGAAGAGTACCAAGATGAAGGACAGCAGGATGGCTATGACAACTAGGACTATCTCCCATCGTCAGCATTGCCTGTGACACTAAAGATGGACCCCCACTGCTATGCTTACTATTTTATTCTGCTGTTTGTTGTATTAAGACTGGATCATGAGATCCTTTATTCGTGTAAGACCTTATTATGGTTTGTACTGGATGATGTACTGTGATATCCAATCTGTTATGTCTCGCAAAAATGGTAATCCTGGGATTGCGATGTATGGCATAACAGGCATCTGGGATTAAAAATGCGAGTGTTGACAAGTTGGTATCAAAACCATCCTAACCATAGGAGACCCTAGTTAGAATGGACGTCCAAACAAAAACTTAGTTTCAAAAACAAAGAAAGTGAGTATTTATGAAAACCTATTTCCTCTCTTACCCTTGGGATTCTTTCTCTCAAAAAAATATATATGTTCCTCAAGATTCTTACATTACTACATAAAATTTGACACACTTGATCACTTCACTAACTTACTCATCCTAAATTATTATAGATGGAAGTTCAGTACATCAAGTTCTACTAGTTGGGCAACGGAGGCCAACTCATCTTCGAGAGGGATCTTGATGCACTATCTGAGTACTTGGAGCGTCCGCGTCCGGAATTTCTTGGAGCCCAACTCAATGGACCCCCAGGAGGAGATTTACAATGGCTAGTAATTGCTGATCTTCGAGGCAAGTTAGAGGCAGCAATGTCCGAGAGGATTCAGTTCTCCGTGAGAGAGAACAACTGGCTAGATGGATTAGCCAGGGCAATGCATGAAGCTCTCTCTCTCCTTTGCGCATAGAATGTCAACTTGATCCAAGGAACCCGCTTTGTTCACTATGCAAGGCGTGATTCTATGGGAATGCCTCTTGAGATGCCAAGTCACCCGGAGTTGAAGCGCCAAGTGGAGAACCGCGACTTCCTGATGTACGATAGACAAAACGAATTGGACAATGCTCGAGAGTACGCCAACCACAACCTCGCCATTGCCGCCTAGAAGGCCCAGACTTTCTCGCTGCTAGTCAAGGATCGTCAATCACTTCGTCGTCAACATGCAAAGAAGGATCGCACCATCGACCGTCTTTGCAAGGAGGTGGCCGACCTCGAGAAGATCATCAAGGAGCAAGAATCTCAGCTTGCAGGAAAGGATGAAGAGAGGAGGGTGAAGACATCCAAGGGGATATTGACTCATACCTCAGCAATGATGATGACTACCTAGAGGATGATGCCATGGATGTCTACACCGACGATGATGACTACGACTTCATCGATGATGAGTAGATGCACTAGAGAACTATCATAGGAGGAGATGTATTGGCCCCATTGTATCTTAGCTTGCAGAATGGTTCTTAAAACCATCTTTTTCCTTTGATGTTGTGGTGTGTGTGTGTGTTTGTATCGTGTGCTTTGCTTAAATGAATGAGAAGTAGTTAGTTTGCCAAACCTGAGTCAAACTCAAAGTTTTAGCCTTGGAAAACAAAACCATGAACCTTAGAAATTTCCCTCTTACCCCTTTATCTATCTCAATCTTCAGATGACTCATGGAAACCCTAGAGGGAGCATCTCATCGCAGGACCCGATGTTGTAGATTTTAAAGATGCTAGTTTCCGACCATGAAGGTAGTAGAGCAGAGCGCCAAGCCGACCTAGCTACCCTGCAGCAGATCGCCCAGATTGCCCATAATAATTAAAGCCATGGAAATGAGGATCATCCGGGATCCAAGCTTAAAAACTTCTAGATTACCAATCCCCCTATCTTCAGCCATTGAGAGAACCCACTAGATGCAGATGATTGGTTACAGACCATGGAGAATAACCTAGAAGTCGCCAGAGTTGATCCTAATGAGCAAGTTCTGTTTGCCACTCACTATCTGGCAAGATATGCAAGAGCACGGTGGAACAGCACTGGTACTATGAACCACGGTCAAGTGATGACGTGGGAAGATTTCAAGACAAAGTTCAGCCACACCCATGTGTCGCAAGGTTTAGTCACCAGAATGAGAGATGAGTTTAGAGAGGTGAAGCAGGGCAGGATGACTGTAGTAGAGTACCATGACAGATTCCTCTCTCTTGCTATGTATGCACCTGATGAGATCAACACAGAGGCCAAGAAGAAGGAAAGATTCCTGAATGGACTGCATGATGAGATGCAAACGGTGTTAATCAACATCCGTTTTGATGATCTTGAAGACCTAGTCAACTCAGCCATCCAGATGGATGGAAATATCAACCAAGCCAATTACAACCGCAAGCATAGAATGATGCACCAGAGTGGATCCAACCGTGTTCAGAAGTATCGCCCCAACCCGTCTGTAGGATATGCCCCAAGGAACAATCGACCCCCAATGAACCGTCCAAGCTACCCCAACCGTAGCGGAGGTAATATGAAGTCCGGTTGAAATCACAACCACAACAACCCTGAAAACTCCAACAACTTCAACTGTGCGCCACCCAAGTCCAACAACAACACCAACAACAACAATACTGCACCCAGAACTGGAAGCAATGTTGTGCCTGTTGCAGCCAAGGACAAGTCTCAGATTACTTGTTTTGAGTGTGGAGTGAAGTTTCACTACTCCAATGAGTGTCCCAAGAAGATTGCCTCCACTGCCAATGTGAATGCCCTAGCTCAGCAGCAGTGTCGCCCGGAAGAAGATTTGCCCCAGGGAACCCTCACAACCACAACGACTATCTCTTCCACATGAACACTGAAGAAGCCCAGGAAGCGCCAGATGTCGTGCTGGGTATGTTTTCTGTGAACTCAGTTTTAGCTAGAGTGTTGTTTGATTCTCGAGAATCGCACTCGTTTGTTACCAAAGAATTTGCATGCACTAGTAAGATTCACCCAACCAACTTGAAGCATGTTATGATAGTTCAAATTCCTGGTTCAACAACTAAAGCTAGAAAAATTTGCAAAGTTGTACCGATCAGAATTCACGGGATAGATTTTTATGCCAATCTAATAGTACTTGGAACAAAAGGTTTGGAAGTACTACTAGGAATGGATTGGATGTCGAAGCATAAAGGATTGATAGACTGTGCTAAGAAAGCCATCACCATGACCAGTAGCTCTGGAGTAACAGTAGCGCATATATCTGAAACCTTACCCCGTCAATTCAAGTGCAACAAGACTCTAGCCCTACCCACCATAGACCAAGTCAGAGTAGTCTGTGAATACCCTGATGTATCCCAGACGAATTGCCCGGTATGCCCCCGGATCGGGATATAGAGTTCATTATTGAACTAATCCCTAAAACTGGACCCATAGCTTAGAGACCCTATAGCATGAACCCCTCAGAGTTAGTGGAGCTGAAGAAGCAACTAGATGCTATGTTAGCAACAAGCTTGATTCAACCAAGCACATCGCCATGGAGATAACCAGTTCTGTTTGTCGACAAGAAAGATGGAGGTAACAGTTTGTGCATAGATTAGTGGATGCTGAATGATGTCACCATCAAGAACAAGTACCAACTACCAAAGATAGAGGATCTATTTGATCAGTTGACTTGTGCCAGTGTGTTCTCTAAGATTGATCTTAGGACTGGTTATCACCAACTTAAGATTCGTGCAACGGATATTCCAAAGACCGCCTTTACTACCAGATATGGATTGTATGAGTATACGGTCATGTCTTTTGGATTAACCAATGCCCCTGCTTATTTCATTAATCTCATGAATAAGATCTTTATGAATTTTATGGATAAGTTAGTCGTTGTGTTTATTGACGATATTCTTATCTACTCCAAGTCATAAAAAGACCATGAGCAACATTTGAGAATCATCCCTGAAACCCTGAGAGAGTACCAGTTGTATGCCAAGTTTAGCAAATGTGAGTTCTGGCTGAAAGAAGTAGGATTGCTCGGACATATTGTGTCCGCAGGAGGAGTCGTTGTTGACCCTGCAAAGATCAGAGATGTCGAAGAATGGGAAACCCGAACAACTCAAACTCAAGTCTGTGCATTTCTCGGATTAGCGGGATATTACCGCAAGTTCGTAGAAGGATTTTCTAGCATCGCAAGACCCATGACCCAATTGTTGAAGAACGACAAGAAGTTTGAGTGGATCGACAAATGTGAAGCAAGTTTTCAAGAACATAAGAAGAGATTTATTTCAGCCCCAATATTGATTATGCCAAATATCAAGAAGCCGTTTGATGTGTATTGTGATGCATCCAAGATTGGTCTCGGATGTGTGTTGATGCAAGAAGGCAAAGTCATAGCCTATTTGTCCCAACAACTTAAGCATCATGAGCAAAACTATCCTACCCATGATCAAGAACTAGCAGTTGTAGTTTTAGCATCGAAGACATGGCATCATTATCTTATGGATAATCGCTGTGAGATTTATTCAGATCATAAAAGCTTGAAGTATATTTTCACTCAGAAGGAGCTGAATATGAGGCAAAGGACATGGATAGAGTTAATCAAGGACTATGTCCTTGACATTAACTATCACCTCGGCAAAGCCAACGTGGTAGCTGATGCTCTTAGCAGATTACCATGTAGGTTAAACACCATGATCAAGGAGAAGCAACCAAGTTTGTATGAGGAGTTGGAGCAATTTAGAACTGAGCTAGCTAGCAAAGGATTTTTGGGTAGCATTGAACTACAACCCACATTGATTAGTCAAATCAAGGAAGCCCAGAAGGGAAATGAAAGTATCGACAGAATCAAGTGTCGTATTGGTACATGAAAGGTACCTGGATTTACCAAAGACGAAGAATGATTTTTGTGGTACAAAGGACATATCTGTGTGCCAGCAGATTCGGAGTTGAAACAAGTTATCATGCAAGAATCTCATGATACTATTTACTCTATCCACCCCAGAGGAACAAAGATGTATCAGGATTTGAAGGAGCAATTTTGTTGGCACAAGATGAAGAGAGAAATAGGAAGCTACATCGCCAAGTGTGATATATGTCAGAGAGTCAAAGGGAAACATCAGAGACCCGCATGACTCTTGAAACCATTGCAGATTCCGAAATGCAAATGGGATTCCGCCGGAATGGACTTTATCACCGGTTTGCCTACTTCTAGTAGGGGAAATGACTCAATCTGGGTCATAGTTGATAGACTGTCCAAGGTAGCCCATTTTATACCCGTCAAGACAACCTACCAGAGTTCGAAGCTAGCAGAGTTGTACATTGCTAGAATTGTTAGTTTGCATGGAACCCCCAAAACCATAGTGTCGGATCGAGGAACCCAATTTACCTCAAGATTTTGGCAGAAAGTCCAAGAAGGATTGGGAACCAAGTTGAATTTCAGCACATCTTATCACCCGCAGACCGATGGACAGACTGAAAGAGTCAACCAGGTCTTAGAAGATATGTTGAGAGCCTATGTGCTTGAGTATGGATCAAAATGGGAAGACTATCTGCCTTTTGCAAAATTCTCATACAACAACAGATATCAAGGCAGTTTGCAAATGGCCCCATTTGAGTTCTTATATGGAAGAAAGTGTCGTACCCCTTTGAATTGGTCGCAAGTAGGAGAGAGTCAGATTTTCGGACCCGATATCCTACGAGAAGCCAAGGAGAAGGTTCACAAAGTCCGTGAGCACCTCAAGACCGCCCAATCCAGACAGAAGAGTTATGCTGACAAGAGAAGGAGAGACCTGACTTTTAATGTCGGAGATTTTGTGTATCTCAAAGTGTCTCCATTGGAAGAAACACAAAGTTTTAGTCTAAAAGGAAAGGTAGCTCCCAGATATATTGGACCCTTCAAGATTCTGAATCATCAAGGAGAAGTATCTTATCAACTGGAACTGCCTGAGGAGATGTCAGCCATCCATGATCTGTTCCATATCTCGTTACTTCGCAAATGCTTAGAACTGGCAAAGAAGACCGAAGTTTTCAAGAACATCGATCACCAAGCCGTTGAAATCAACAAGGATCTGACGTATCGTGAAGTGCCCATCCGTATCTTTGAAGAAGCTTACAGAACCACTAGGACCCGGAGTATCAAGTTTCTCAAGATTCAATGGAGCAACCATACCGAAGAGGAAGCCACTAGGGAGCGAGAAGATTACATTAGGACCGAGTTTCCAGATCTCTTTAGTTCATAGTTTTCTTTCGTAAATCTCGGGACGAGATTTTGTTTAAGTGGGGAAGGTTTGTAACATCCCAAATCTTTAATCAAGGTTAATCAAGATCTTAATCACTAAATTTAGGGTTAACAAAAACTTTTTATTATTTAAATATTTAAGCATGCATATGAGTGTTGCATTAAATAGGAATTGTTTTGAATTGCCATGATTGAGTGTTATTTTGGTTGTAAAATGACTCTAAGGTGAATTACACATCATCTAGATCATTCCCAAGCAAAATCCAAAGAAAAAGAAATCAAAAAGAATTAATAAAGGAAATGGTCACTTTTTCCTTTTTAATCAACTAGGACACTTTGGGTGTTCCTAGGACTCAATTTCAAATAGAAACAATTCTCACTCTTTGCACCCCTTGCTAGTACAAGTAAAGATCTACCAATGCCCACTTTGTGATCTTCCAAAAACATTCAAACACTAAATTTAAATGACATTTGAAAATGGAATCAAGTGTATGTATCTAGATCACACTTTTTAAAAAACCACTCAAATGAACTCAATTTGAAAATCCCAAGCAACCAGAGATGCTCAAGCTTAAGATCAACAACTCCACCAAAATTCATTTCAAAATTCAAAAGTTTTCTTCATGTGGCCATTGTGTCGAGCAACTTGTGAGCAGGATCCATACTGCCTAACTAATACTATTTTGATCAAAATTGGTCGAGCCATTTGAGCACCATTAACCATCTTTGTCTCCCCTAGCCCCAACCAGGCCATAAACCAGCCACTCCCTAGTCCCTAGCCATAGTGCAGCGCCACCCCGATGCCATGCTCGCCAGTTTAGCACGGGTAGCTCGCAGGAGACCACAGCCCCTCCACGGTCCACCCCACGTCCACAGCCAGCCCCTAGACCACCAAGGACAAGCCCCGCACTAAGCTTTTGCGCTGCGCCAGCGTATGCCAGAGCGCCATCCCCGACAAGGCAGCACACGCCGCGCCTCGACCACCGCCCGCGCGCGCCGCTCCGCCTTGACCACAGCACCCCTCCAGACATCCCCTTCTCCCGCCACGTGACCCACAGCTGCCATAAACCGTGTCGAGCACCGCCTCTGCCGCGCAGAGCGCGAGACACTCACAGCCCCAATGCACCGCCCCTAGCATCGCCGTTAAGCCATAGCTGACCGCCAGGGAACATCCCACCGCCCGCCAACCTTGCCCATGCCTATAGCACCCCGTGTCGTCGTCACCGACGAGCTTGTCGTCGCCCCCTAGGTCCCCTCGACGAGCCTATATAAGGAGCCCTTCCCCAGCCTCAATTGCCACTCTACTCAACTCCTCTCTCACCACTGACCATTCCCCACCTCTAGCCGGAGCCGCTCGAGCAGCCAGTTGCCGGAATTTCGCCGGAGATAGCCGCAGCAGAGGAGGAGAAGCTCCTGTCGATTTTGTCCACCCCCCCGAGCTGCCGCGACCTCGCCTGAGTCCGCCGTCGTCTCCTCGTTCAAATTCCCCTATCGCCAAGCTTGCTGGAGCCCTGGTACGCCCCCACTACACCCCCACAACACCGCTAGGTTTCCGTCTCACTGGCGACGTGTTCGTCGTCGAAGATGAATGTGAGCCGTATATTCTAGTTCTAATTGTGTGGTCCATGTTGCCCCATATCGCTTCGTGTTTAATGAGCCACGAACAGCCGGGACCCCCTGTCAGCAGTCCGCAGCACCGCCGAGTGAAACTGGGCCGGCCCGTTAGTGTTCCCGCGCTGGCCCTGTATTTCAAATTTGGATTTTATCCTTTTTAACTAAATCTAGATTTTGTCCACTAGTTTGAAAATCATTTCAGAAAGATCTACTAAACCAAATTGAGTGATTCCAATTTTGTTGAAAAGGTAAATGAAATCTCTATCCATGCCCGTTGGATTTAAATCAATTAGAGTTAGAGATATCAACTAGTCAAAATAAGAAGACAAAAGTTTTTTCGCATTCAAACAATTTTTCTAAAATCAACCATAATAGCTTTTGAGTTGAGTCCAACTCTCAAAAATCACATTTAACCATACCTATATGAATATGTAATCATATTAAGGTTTGCATGCAGTGATTTTGGACTAGTACCAAAATAATGCTATATAAGCATTTCTAGTCACTTTAAATCATTAAATATTAATCTTAAACTTATTAAAATATGATCCAACATTTAAATCACATTCCCATGTATTAGAATATGTGGTGATGACATGTGTCCATATGATCCCATATTTTAATTGCAGAATATTAAGTCTTAGTTATTTTCAGTGAGTAGAATTACTTTTCTCAAACCAAATAAATGAAACTAGTTTATTTCAACCTTGTGATGTTTGTGATGATTCTAGATCATAAAATGTGTGCCTTAGTGTGTTAAATAGACTAGTTAAGTATTTTTTGGTGATTGTGTACTCCGGATGTGTTTAAAGACGATAGTACCGACCAATCTTACGATGAGGAGGAGTTCTACCAAGAGGAGGACGAAGAGAATTTCAACCACTTCACTACCCAAGGAAAGCTAGCATTATACAATTCAACCCTTGCAAGTTTCACTTGCAAGCCTAGCACTTTAAGTAAACTGAGCAAGCTAGTTAACTCAAGCAAGATGCAATAGGCATGCTTGGTTATACATTTTGACTTATACCTACCCAAGTTCTACTTACAAACTTTACTTTCTTTTACTTTACCAAAGTTCTTTACTTTGTTTATAGATAGCATAAAGAGTATAAAACTTGGCCTATCTAGATAGATTTAGATGTCATTCTATGGCATGAAATTGAGATTATCACCCCACCTTAGTGAACACTCTTAACTTAGTGTTTAGAGCTAAAACCCAAAAACTTGATCACTTTAGATGCGAATACTTGGTGAAAATGACTTATGGAAACCTTGGAATGATGAATCATTCTATTGAGATGTTTTGACATGTGTTGAGAAACACAAATGGTTTATGATGATGAAAATGTTGAGGCAGGAGCCTTAGCCCCTTTATAAAAACTGATGTTTGGGTTCGGATGCGATACCATTCCAAATTTACCGTACAACCACAATACATGAATTGGGTAAGGCCTAGCCGGAAGTTTATATGCATTAGTATGAGTTCCCTCACGGGAGAGGTTTGAGAAGAGGCTACCTCTCAATGTTGTCCACCTATGTAGTGCCTAGGATGGCAGATGGCCATGGCTGGGAGGCTAAGCTCATAGGAGAGGAGCTTATACTATGGTGTGTAATTGAAATGTTATGTTTGATTATCCGCATACTAAGTATGATGATTTAGGGTTATCCCTGACGGAGGAATCAAATCTTGTGGTGAAAGTGTACCACCTCTGCAGAGTGTCAAACTATTCGAATAGCCGCGTCCGCAGTTATGGACAGTTGGAGTGGCCATACTGTTCCGTCGTCAGATGTTATCAAAATGACTTATGAAATGAATGATGAATCTTGGCTTGACCACAACAGAGTTGTGACTACGAAACTAGTTTCCCAACTTAAGTGATTCTAGAACTTTATTTTATCGTTCTTTACTTCTGAACTCAGCTTAGGTTTCAAAACTTAGCTTTGCACGTAAACTTAGAGTTAGCAGGACGACTAGTTAAAGAGTACTCATGGATTTTGTCCCTGGCTATTCCCGTGGCCAGACTATGAAGAAGAGTAATAAGATGAAGGACAACAAGACGGCTATGACAACTAGGACTATCTCCCATCATCAGCATTGCCTGTGACACTGAAGATGGACCCCACCGCTACGCTTATTCCGTTGCTTGTAGTATTAAGACTGGATCATGAGATCCTTTATTAGTGTAAGACCTTATTATGGTTTGTGATGGATGATATACTGTGATATCCAATCTGTTATGTCTCGCAAAAATGGTAATCCTGGGATTATTATGTACGGCATCACAGGCATGTGGGATTAAAAATCCGAGTGTTGACATCAATGTATGGAGACGAGTGATTGTTTGGAAAGATTTAATTCTTGCTAAGAATATGCATGCCTAGAAATTTGACCATGTTTTGAAAACAAAAAAAGGGACTATGACACACCGTGTTTAGAAATTTTCGTTTTGTTTCGAAATTAACTTCACACCTTGCTATAATATTTTCAGTGGACCCACCAGGCAGTCAATGTATCGAGAACGAGCGAGAGTTGTTTGTCAAGATTGAACTTCTTGCTAAGAATATGCATGCGTCGAAAGTTTGACCATGTTTTGAAAACAATCTAAGATACTATGACTCAGCGTATTTTGAAAGTTTGTATGCGTTTCGAAATTAACTTCACACCTTGCGATAATATGTTTAGTGGACCTACCGGGGAGTCAATGTATCGAGAACGCGTGAGAGTTTCGAATGATTCAACTTATAGATAATAATATAGATGCCTAGAAGTTTGACTGTCTTTTGAAAACAATGAAAGTGGCTATGGCTCACCGTGTTTTTAAATTTTGGCTGTCTTTCAAAAGTAACTTCACCGCTTGCGATAATATTTTCAGTGGACCCACCAGGCAGTCAATGTATCGAGAACGAGTGAGAGTTTGGAATGATTCAACTTATTGCATAGAATAAGCATGCCCAGAAATTCGACCGTATATTGAAAACAATCAAAGAGGCTATGACTCACCATGTTTTGAAAGTTTGACCATGTTTTGAAAATAATCAAAGAGACTATGAATCACCGTGTTTTGAATGTTTGGTAGTGTTTTGAAATTAACTTCACACCTTGTGATAATCTGTTAATTGGACCTACCATGAAGTCCATGTATCGAGAACGAGTGAGAGTTTGGAATGATTCAATTTATTTCTAAGAATATGCATGCCTAGAAATTTGACCGTGTTTTGAAAACAATCAAAGTGGCTATGGCTCACCGCGTTTTGAAAACAATCAAAGAGGATATGAATCACCGTGTTTTGTAAGTTTGGTTGTGTTTCAAAATTAACTTCACACCTAGTGATAATCTGTTCAGTGGAACTACCAGGCAGTATATGTACCAAGAATGAGTGAGAGTTTGGAGTTATGCAACTTATTGCTAAGAATATGCATGCCTAGAAATTTGACCGTGTTTTCAAAACAATCCAAGTGGCTATGTCTCACCGTGTTTTGAAATGTTGGGTACGTTTCGAAATTAACTTCACACCTTGTGAAAATCTGTTCACTAGACCACTAGGCAGTCAATGTATCGAAATTAGTGACAGTTTGGAATAATTCAACTTATTGCTAAGAATATGCATGCTAAGAAATTTGACCGTGTTTTGAAAACAATCAAAGGGGCTATAACTCACCGTGTTTTGAAATTTTGGCTGTGTTTCGAAATTAACTTCACACCTTGCGAAAATAAGTTCAGTGGACCCACAACCATGCAGTCAATGTATGGAGATGAGTGAGAGTTTGGAATGCTTCAACTTCTCGCTAAGAATATGCATGCGTAGAAATTTGACCGTGTTTTGAAAACAAATAAAGAGACTATGACTCACCATGTTTTGAAATTTTGGTTATGTTTCAAAATTTACTTCACACCTCGGGATAATCTTTTCAGTGGGTCCACCAGGCAGTCAATGTATCAAGTACGAGTTAGAGTTGTTTGGCAAGATTTAACTTCTTGCTAAGAATATGCATGCCTCAAAAGTTTGACCGTGTTTTGAAAACAATCAATGAGACTATGACTCACCGTGTTTTGAAAGTTTGGCGGTGTTTTGAAATTAACTTCACACCTTACGATAATCTGTTCAGTGGACCTACCAGGAAGTCAATGCATTGAGAATGAGTGAGAGTTTGGAATGATTCAACTTATTTCTAAGAATATGCATGCCTAGCAATTTGACCGTGTTTTGAAAACAATCAAAGTGGCTATGGCTCACCACGTTTTGAAATTTTGTGTGCGTTTTAAAATTAACTTCACACCTTGCGAAAATCCGTTCACTAGACCCACCAGGCAGTCAATGTATCGAGAGCGAGTGAGAGTTTGTAATGATTCAACTTATTGCTCAGAATAAGCATGCCTAGAAATTTGACCGTATTTTGAAAACAATCAAAGAGTCTATAACTCACCATGTTTCGAAATTTTGGCTGTGTTTCGAAATTAACATCACACCTTGCAAAAATATTGATTCATTCGGCCCCCAAAGTGTCCAACGGCTGGTTTCGGAAGGGGGTATTAATACCCCTTCTTCCCCAACGTTCAGAACTCTTGATTCATTTGAAATTGTCCAGACATTGTGCAAGAGCTCTCATTCTCGATCTCGCACTTCAACCACCCAAAGGACTTGATCTTTGGGGGAATTAAAGGAGGAGAAGATCATCATCATCATCACGAATCAAGGGCATCAACTCCTCTCCATTCACTTGGAGAAATCCCTGATCTAGTATTCTTGTCAATACCTAGATCTTATTCATTGTATTTGATAACTTTGTTCTTGTGGTAGCTTGTTGTCATTTCGGGAGCCTCCAAGTTGATTGTGGAGTTGTTGCCCCACTAGTTGTGTAAAGGCGCCGGTGCCCGCCTCGAAGGGTACCTATAGTGGAAAGGTGGATCAGGCCTTTGGTGGCGGGATCCATCGGAGAATAGGTGAGGCCTATTGTGGCGTGGTGGTCTTAGTACCTCCCACCCTCCAACGCAGACGTACTTCCCTTAACAAGGAAGGAACTGCGGTCAAACAAATCATTTGTCTCCGCATGCTTCACTACGGTTTACTCGTTCCTCTTTCACTCGCCCTTTACTCACTAGTAGATAGGTTTGCATATAGGAAAATTCCACCTAATAGTTTATCTAGAAAATTTTCCTTTTGTGTTAAGCCTAAAATTGAAAAGGTATTAAAATTTGGAGTAACACCTATTCACCCCCCCTCTAGGTGCCTATACGATCCATTTCAATTGGTATCAGAGCCCGGCTCTTAATTCGGGCTTAACCACCTAAGAGTAGTATGGGTACCAAGGATGATGGGAATGAGGCTATGGATAAGGTCACAATGGATGATCTCAAGACGTTGGAAACAACCTTGTTGAAATCCTTTGAGGCCTAGATGGAGGAGATTAATCAAATGATTGCTCGCCTCACATCATCCATAGCCCCATCTCCATCCTCCTCTGAGGCAGCCACACCATCATCTAAGGAAAAGGGTAACACCGGATCCAAGGATGATAATGTGGAAGGTGAAAAACTTAATGATTCCACCTCCAAGAAGGGAAGTGGTAAGGACGAATATAGTGAGGTTCGCCACATATATTACCCTGACCCACCTATCCCTCATCCTCATATAAAAAATAGGGGTCATCCACCCAAGCTCATTGCATCCTCTTTCAATCAATATCAATTCTTAATGAAATCTCATGTTTGCAGCTCCTCTATTGAACTTTGGAGGATTATTGAAGAGGGTCTTCATATTGGAGATCAAACCAACCTAACAAGAAGAGAAGTTGTGGACAGCCAATTGAATGCCACTGCTCTCCACATGATAAAGCTTGGTGTGGGTCCCAAGGACATGCCACACATTGAACATCTCAACACAGCTAAAGAAGCTTGGGATGCTCTTACGGATCTCTTTGTTGGGAATGAAAGCATGAGAAGGAACAGGTATGATGCCCTTAGTAATGAAGATGAGGGATTCTACATGTTGGATGGTGAAAATCATGAAGACATGTATAGAAGACTCAAGGGCATCGCAACAACATTTAGAATGCATGGGGCCACTCACATTGATGATGCATGGATAAAAAGGAAATATGTGAGTGCCTTAATGCCTTTCGAGCCAACGTACTTGAAGATCCTGCAAGGTAGACATAGCTACCATCAAATGATATCCAATGAAGTCATGCAAGAAATGGCATCATTCAAAGTGGCAGCAAAGAATGCTGAAAATGCCCGTGCTCGGGCCATTGGAATGCAAAAGGGTGTCAATGTCGCTCTCAAAGCCAATGTTGTTGAGCAAGAGGAATATGAAAGAGCATTTGAGGGGGCCTCCATGGACTACCCCGATGAAGTCAAACGTGCTCATGGTGAGTACATGGCATTTGATACACGAAACTTTTGGAAGGATCCTGCCAAGGCCAAGTCGGAACTCGAGCGCAAGAATGGGTCAAATGGAAGAAGAGAGAGTGGCCCAAGGCTGAGAACTTGGTACAACTATGGAGATAGAATGCACTTTGTAGCTGAGTGTCCGTATCAAAATAGAGAAGACAATGGTGGCAGGCTCGTTCTTAAAGAAAAATCCAAAGCACCTAAGAAGAAGCCATTTATTAAGAAGAATGGCCCCTTCAAGAAGCAACCCAAGATCGTCTTAGTAGCACAAGAAGAATACTCCTCTGCAAGTGAAGATGAAGAGGATGATGATAGTTCTCGTGATGTGGCTGCTATAGCCACCACATCGACTCCTTCATCTCTCTTCGACTCGCCAAATGAGAACGTCATCAACAATAACGCTACTTGCCTAATGGCAAGAGGGTCCGAGGTATCAACTTCTAGCTCTTCACCGTGTTTCGAAATTTTGGCTGTGTTTCAAAATTAACTTCACAGCTTGTGAAAATATGCTCAGTGGACCCACCAGGAAGTCAATGTATCACGAACAAGTGAGAGTTTGTCAAGATTCAACTTCTTTCGAAGAATATACATGCCTAGAAATTTGACCATGTTTTGAAAAAAAAGAAAGAGACTATGACACACTGTGTTTTGAAATTTTGGCTATGTTTCGAAATTAACTTCACCCCTTGCGATAATCTGTTCAGTGGACCCACCAGGTAGTCAATCTATTGAGAATGAGTAAGAGTTGGTTGCAAAACTTCTTGCTAAGAATATGCATGCCTCGAAAGTTTGACCGTTTATTCAAAACAACCAAAGAGACTATGACTCACCGTGTATTGAAAGTTTGGCTGTGTTTCGAAATTAACTTCACACCTTGTGATAATATATTCAGTGGACCTACCAGGCAGTAGATTTCTCGAGATCGAGTGAGAGTATGGAAAGATGCAACTTATTGCTAAGAAAATGCATGCCTAGAAATTTGACCGTGTTTTGAAAACAATCAAAATTGTTATGGCTCACCGCGTTTTGAACTTTTACTTGCCTTTCGAAATTAACTTCACACCTGGCGAAAATCTGTGCATTGGACCCACTAGGCAGTCAATGTATCGAGAACGAGTGAGAATTTGGAATGATTCAACATATTACTAAGAATATGCATGCCTAGAAATTTGACCATGTTTTGGAAACAATCAAAGAGGCTATGACTCACCGTTTTTTGAAATTTTGGATGTGTTTCGAAATTAACTTCACACCTGCGAAAATCTGTTCAGTGGACCCACCAGGCTGTCAATATATCAAGAATGAGTGAGAGTTTGGAGTGATGCAACTTAATTCTAAGAATATGCATGCCTAGAAATTTGACCGTGTTTTAAAAATAATCAAAGTGGCTATGACTCACCGTGTTTTGAAATTTTGCGTACGTTCCGAAATTAATAGCACACCTTGTGAAAATCTATTCACCGGACCCACCAGGCAGTCAATGTATCAAGAACGAGTGATAGTTTGTAATGATTCAACTTATTGCTAAGAATATGCATGCCTAGAAATTTGACCGTGTTTTGAAAACAATCAAAGAGGCTATGACTCACCGTGTTTCGAAATTTTGGCTTTGTTTCGAAATTAACTTCACACTTTGCAAAAATCTGCTTAGTGGACCCACCAGGCAGTCAATGTATCAAGAACGAGTGAGATTTTGGCAAGATTCAATTGATTTCTAAGAATATGCATGCCTACAAATTTGACCGTGTTTCGAAAACAAACAAAGAGACTATGACTCACCGTGTTTTGAAATTCTGGCTATGTTTCGAAATTAACTTCACCCCTTGCGATAATCTTTTCAGTGGCCCCACCAGGTAGTCAATGTATCGAGAACGAGTAAGAGTTGTTTGGCAAGATTCAACTTATTGCTTAGAATATGCATGCCTCGATAGTTGGACTGTGTTTTGAAAACAATCAAAGAAACTATAACTCACTGTGTATTGAAAGTTTGGCTGTGTTTCGAAATTAACTTCACACTTTGCAATAATCTATTCAGTGGACCTACCAGGCAGTCAATGTATTGAGAACGAGTGAGCGTTTGGAATGATTCAACTAAACTCTAAGAATATGCATGCCTAGAAATTTGACCGTGTTTTGAAAACAATCAAAATATCTATGTGTCACTGCGTTTTGAAATTTTACTTGCATTTCGACATTAACTTCACACCTTGTGAAAATCTGTTCACTGGACCCACAAGGCAGTCAATGTATCGAGAACGAGTGAGAGTTTGGAATGATTCGACTTATTGCTAAGAATATGCATGCCTCGAAATCTTACCATGTTTTGGAAACAATCCAAGAGGCTCTAAATCACCGTGTTATGAAATTTTTGATGTGTTTCGAAATTAA
Source organism: Avena eriantha (assembly GCA_910589775.1). Classification (NCBI taxonomy): domain Eukaryota; kingdom Viridiplantae; phylum Streptophyta; class Magnoliopsida; order Poales; family Poaceae; genus Avena; species Avena eriantha. Next base: position 33,690,089 of record OU342746.1, on the reverse strand, counting down.
CTTCACACCTTACGAAGATTTGTTCAGTGGACGCACCAGGCTGTCAATATATCTAGAACGAGTGAGAGTTTGGAGTGATGCAACTTATTGGTAAGAATATGCATGCCTAGAAATTTGACCGTGTTTTGAAAATAATCAAAGAGGCTATGACTCACGGTGTTTCAAAATTTTGGCTGTATTTTGAAATTAACTTGACACCTTGCGAAAATATGCTCAGTGGACCCACCAGGCAGTCAATGTATCAAGAACGAGTGACAGTTTGGCAAGATTCAACTTATTTCTAAGAATATGCATGCCTTCAAATTTGGCCGTGTTTTAAACAAAAAAAAGAGACTATGACTCACCATGTTTTGAAATTTTGGCTATGTTTCGAAATTAACTTCACACCTTCCGACAATCTATTCAGTGGACCTACCAGTGAGTCAATGTATCGAGAACAAGTGAGAGTTTGGAATGATTCAACTTATTGCTAATAATATACATGCCTAGAAATTTGACCGTGTTTTGAAAACAATCAAAGTGGCTATGGCTCAGCGTGTTTTGAAATTTTGGCTGTGTTTTGAAATTAACTTCACCCCTTGCGATAATCTTTCAGTAGAACCACCAGGCACTCAATGTATCGAGAATGAGTGAGAGTTTGGAATGATTGAACTTATTGCTAAGAATAAGCATGCCTAAAAATTTGACCGTATTTTGAAAACAATCAAAGAGGCTATGACTCACCATGTTTTGGAATTTTGGCTGTGTTTCGAAATTAACATCACACCTTGCAAAAATCTATTCAGTGGACCCACTAGGTAGTCAATGTATCAAGAACGATTGAGAGTTTGGAAAGATTCAACTTCTTCCTAAGAATATGCATGCCTAGAAATTTGACCTTGTTTTGAAAACAAACAAAGAGACTATGACTCACCGTGTTTTGAAATTTTGGCTGTGTTTCGAAATTAACTTTACCCCCTTGCGATAATCTTTTCAGTGGACCCACCAGGCAGTCAATGTATCGAGAACGAATAAGAGTTGTTTGGCAAGATTCAACTTCTTGCTAAGAATATGCATACCTCGAAAGTTTGACCGTGTTTTGAAAACAATCAAAGAGACTATGACTCACCGTGTTTTGAAAGTTTGGATGTGTTTCGAAATTAACTTCACACCTTGCGATAATCTATTCAGTTGACCTACCAGGCAGTCAATGTATCGAGAACGAGTGAGAGTTTGGAATGATTCAACCTATTGCTAAGAATATGCATGCCTAGAAATTTGTCCGTGTTTTGAAAACAATCAAAGAGGCTATGACTCACCGTGTTTCGAAATTTTGGCTGTGTTTCGAAATTAACTTCACATCTGGCAAAAATATGCTCAGTGGACCCACCAGGAAGTCAATGTATCAAGAACAAGTGAGAGTTTGGCAAGATTCAACTGCTTTCGAAGAATATGCGTGCCTAGAAATTTGACCATGTTTTGAAAAAAAAGAAACAGACTATGACACACTGTGTTTTGAAATTTTGGCTATGTTTCAAAATTAACTTCACCCCTTGCGATAATCTGTTATGTGGACCCACCAGGTAGTCACTGTATCGAGAACGAGTAAGAGTTGTTTGGAATGATTCAAAACAATCAAAGAAACAATGACTCACCGTGTATTGAAAGTTTGGCTGTGTTTCGAAATTAACTTCACACCTTGCGAAAATCTGCTTAGTGGACCCACCAGGCAGTCAATGTATCAAGAACGAGTGAGATTTTGGCAAGATTCAACTGATTTCTAAGAATATGCATGCCCAGAAATATGACCGTGTTTCGAAAACAAACAAAGAGAGTATGACTCACCGTGTTTTGAAATTTTGGCTATGTTTAGAAATTAACTTCAACCCTTGTGATAATCTTGTCAGTGGACCCACCAGGTAGTCAATGTGCCGAGAACGAGTAAGAGTTGTTTGGCAAGATTCAACTTCTTGCTAAGAATATGCATGCCTCGATAGTTTGACCGTGTTTTGAAAACAATCAAAGAGACTATAACTCACTATGTATTGAAAATTTGGCTGTCTTTCGAAATTAACTTCACACTTTGCAATAATCTATTCAGTGGAACTACCAGGCAGTCAATGTATTGAGTACAAGTAAGAGTTTGGAATGATTCAACCTATTGCTAAGAATATGCATGCCTAGAAATCTGACCATGTTTTGAAAACAATCAAAGTGGCTATTGCTCACCGTTTTTTGAAATTTTGCTTGCGTTTCAAAATTAACTTCACACCTTGCGAAAATCTATTCACTAGACCCACCAGGCACCCAATGTATCGAGTAAGAGTGATAGTTTGGAATGATTCAACTTATTGCTAAGAATATGCATGCCTAGAAATTTGACCGTGTTTTGAAAACAATCAAAGAGGCTATGACTCACCGTGTTTCGTAATTTTGGCTGTGTTTCGAAATTAACTTCACAACTTGTGAAAATATGCTCAGAGGACCCACCAGGAAGTCAATGTATCAAGAACAAGTGAGAGTTTTCCAAGATTCAACTGCTTTCGAAGAATATCTATGCCTAGAAATTTGACCATGTTTTGAAAAAAAAGAATGAGACTATGACACACTTTGTTTTGAAATTTTGGCTGTGTTTCGAAATTAACTTCACCCCTTGCGATAATCTGTTCAGTGGACCCACCAGGTAGTCAATGTATCGAGAACGAGTAAGAGTTGTTTGGAAACTTCTTGCTAAGAATATGCATGCCTCGAAAGTTTGACCTTGTTTTCAAAACAATCAAAGAGACTATGACTCACCGTGTATTGAAAGTTTGGCTGTGTTTCGAAATTAACTTCACACCTTGTGATTATATATTCAGTGGACCTACCAGGCAGTAGTTTTATCGAGAAGGAGGGAGAGTATGGAAAGATGCAACTTATTGCTAAGAAAATGCATGCCTAGAAATTTGACCGTGTTTTGAAAACAATCAAAGTGGTTATGGCTCACCGCGTTTTGAACTTTTACTTGCATTTCGAAATTAACTTCACACCTTGCGAAAATCTGTTCACTGGACCCACTAGGCAGTCAATGTATCGAGAATGAGTGAGAGTTTGGAATGATTCAACATATTGCTAAGAATATGCATGCCTAGAAATTTGACCGTGTTTTGGAAACAATCAAACAGGCTATGACTCACCGTGTTTCGAAAATTTGGCTGTGTTCCGAAATTAACTTCACACCTACGGAAATTTGTTCAGTGGACCCACCAGGATGTCAATATATCTAGAATGAGTGAGAGTTTGGAGTGATGCAACTTATTCCTAAGAATATGCATGCCTAGAAATTTGACCATGTTTTAAAAACAATCAAAGTGGCTATGGCTCACCGTGTTTTGAAATTTTGCGTACGTTCCGAAATTAATAGCACACCTTGTGAAAATCTATTCTCTGGACCCACCAGGCAGTCAATGTATCAAGAACGAGTGATAGTTTGTAATGATTCAACTTATTGCTAAGATTATGCATTTCCTAGAAATTTGAAAGTGTTTTGAAAACAATCAAAGAGGCTATGACTCACCATGTTTCGAAATTTTGGCTGTGTTTCGAAATTAAATTCACACCTTGCAAAAATCTGCTTAGTGGACCAACCAGGCAGTCAATGTATCAACAACGAGTGCGATTTTGGAAAGATTCAATTGATTTCTAAGAATATACATGCCTAGAAATTTGACCGTGTTTCGAAAACAAACAAAGAGACTATGACTCACCGTGTTTTGAAACTTTGGCTATGTTTCGAAATTAACTTCACCCCTTGCGATAATCTTTTCAGTGGACCCACCAGGTAGTCAATGTATTGAGAACGAGTAAGAGTTGTTTGGAAAGATTCAACTTCTTGCTAAGAATATGCATGCCTCGATAGTTTGACTGTGTTTTGAAAACAATCAAAGAGACTATAACTCACTTTGTATTGAAAGTTTGGCTATGTTTCGAAATTAACTTCACACTTTGCAATAATCTATTCAGTGGACCTCCCAGGCAGTCAATGTATCGAGAACGAGTGAGAGTTTGGAATGATTCTAGTTATTGCTAAGAATATGCATGCCTAGAAATCTGACCATGTTTTGAAAACAATCAAAGTGGCTATTGCTCACCGTTTTTTGAAATTTTGCCTGCGTTTCAAAATTAACATCACACCTGGCGATAATCTGTTCACTGGACCCACCAGGCAGTCAATGTATCGAGAACGAGTTAGAGTTTGGAATGATTCAACTTATTGCTAAGAATATGCATGCCTACAAATTTGACCGTGTTGACTCGTCGTGTTTCGAAATTTTGGCTATGTTTCGAAATTAACTTCACACCTTACGAAAATCTGTTCAGTGGACCCACCAGGTAGTCAATGCATCAAGAACGAGTGAGAGTTTGGAATGATGCAACTTATTGCTAAGAATATGCATGCCTAGAAATTTGACCATGTTTTGAAAACAATCAAAGTGGTTATGGCTCACCGTGTTTTGAAATTTTGCGTCCGTTTCGAAATTAACTACATACCTTGCAAAAATCTGTTCACTGGACCCACCAGGCAGTCAATGTATCGAGAATGAGTGAGAGTTTGGAATGATTCAACTTATTGCTAAGAATATGCATGCCTAGAAATTTGACCATGTTTTGAAAACAATCAAAGAGGCTATGACTCACCCTGTTTCGAAATTTTGGCTATGTTTCGAAATTACCTTCACACCTTGTGAAAATTAGTTCAGTGGACCCACAACCAGGCAGTCAATGTATGGAGATGGGTAAGAGTTTGGACTAATTCAACTTCTTGCAAAGAATATGCATGCCTAGAAATTTGACCATGTTTTGAAAACAAATAAAGAGACTATGATTCACCATGTTTTGAAATTTTGCTTGTGTTTCGAAATTAACTTCACACCTTGCAATAATCTTTCTAGTGGACCCACTAGGCAGTCAATATATCGAGAACGAGTGAGAGTTGTTTGGCAAGATTCAACTTCTTGCTAAGAATATGCATGCCTCGAAAGTTTGACCGTGTTTTGAAAACAATCAAAGAGACTATGACTCACCGTGTTTTTAAAGGTTGGCTATGTTTCAAAATTAACTTCACATTTTCATAATCTGTTTAGTGGACCTACCAGGGAGTCAATGTATCGAAAACAAGTGAGAGTTTGGAATGATTCAACTTATTGCTAATAATATGCATGCCTAGAAATTTAACAGTGTTTTGAAAACAATCAAAGTGGCTATGTCTCAAAGTGTTTTGAAATTTTGCGTGCGTTTAAATTAACTTAACACCTTGCAAAAATATGTTCACTAGACCCACCAGGAAGTCAATGTATCGAGAACGAGTGAGAGTTTGGAATGATTCAACTTATTGCTAAGAATAAGCATGCCTAGAAATTTCACCGTATTTTGAAAACAATCAAAGAGGCTATGTCAACACCCGGATTTTTAATCCCAGATGCCCGTTATGCCATACCTCGCAATCCCAGGATTACCATTTTTGCGAGACATAACGGATTGGATATCATAGTACATCATCCATTACAAACCATACATAAGGTCTTACACAAATAAGGATCTCATGATCCAGTCTTAATACAACAAGAAGCAGAATTTAAAGATAAGCGTAGCAGTGGGGTCCATCTTCAGGGGCACAGGCAATGCTGACGAAGGCAGATAGTCCTAGTTATCATAGCCGTCCTGCTGGCCATCATCTTGGTAGTCTCCTTCATAGTTTGGCCATGAGAATAGCGAGGGAAAAAATCCATGAGTACTCTTTAAGTACTCGCAAACTACCACTAACAAGTAATATAGTGCTAAGTTAAAGTGCTAACTCTAAGTTTAACTATAAAGTTAAGTTTGAAACCTAAGCTGAGTTCAGAAGCAAAGAAAGATAAAATAAAGTTATAGAATCACTTAAGTTGGGAAGCTATTGTCATCCACACAACCCTGTTGTGGTCAAGTCAAGATTCATCATTTCTTTCATAAGTCATTTTGAAAATATCTGTCAACGAAACAGTATGGCCATTCCAAATGTCCATAACCACGGACGCGACTATTCGAATAGTTTGACACTCTGCAGAGGTGGTACATTTTCACCACAAGATTCGTACATCTGTCAGGGATAGCCCTGAATCATCATACATAGTATGCCGATAATCAAACATAATCTTTCCATTACACACCCTAGTATAAGCACCTCTCCTATGAGCATGGCCTCCCAACCATGACCATCTGTCATCTTGGGCACTACATAGGTGGACAACATCGAGAGGTAGCCTCAGCTCAAACCTCTCCTGCGAGGGAACTAATACTAATGTATATAAACTTCTGGCTAAGCCTTACCCAATTTAGGTAATGTGGTTGTACGGTAAATTTGGAATGGTATCGCATCCAAATCCAACCATCAGTTTTATAAAAGGGTTAAGGCTCATGCCTCAAAATTTTCACCATCATAAACCATTTCTGTTTCTCAACACATGTCAAAACATTTCAATAGAATGACTCATCATTCCAAGGTTTTCACAATTCATTTTCACCAAGTGTTCCCATCTAAAGTGACTCAAGTTTTTATCTATTCTAAACTACTAAGTTAAGAGTGTTCACTAAGGTGGAAAAGATGGGATCAATCTCATGCCATAGAATGACATCTAAAGGGGTTCTATATAGGTCAAGTTTTATACTCTTTATGATACCTTCAAAACAAGTAAAGAAGTTTGGGTAAAGTAAAGGAAGTAAAGCTTGAAAATAATACTTGGGGTAAATACTAGTCAAAGTGGTATAACTCAAGCATGCCTAAAGCATCTTTGCTAAACCATCTAGTTTAATCCTAGCTTGCTAAGCATTATACTTGCAAGTCTTAGCTTGCATTGTTAATGGTGGCTTGCCTTGTGTAGTGCAGTGGTTGAAGTTTTCTTCCGCTTCTTCTTGGTAGAACTCCTCCTCCTCGAAAGCTTGGTCAGTACTATCGTCTATAAATACATACGGAGTACACAATCACCAACAATACTTAACTAGTCTAATTAGCACTCTAAGTCACACATTTGATGATCTATTATCATCACAAGCATCACAAGTTTAATTTAATAGTTTCATCCTTTTTATTTTAGAAAAGTAATTTCTACTCATTAAAAAAATTAATTAAGATTTAATATTCACCACTTCAAATATGGGATCATGTGGACACATGTCATCACCACCTATTCTAACATGTGGGAATGTGATTTAAGGGTTGGATCATAATTACTTTGGTTTAAGTTCATTATTTAATGATTTAAAGTGACTAGAAATGCCTATATAGCATTCTTTTGGTACTAGTCCAAAGTCACATCATGTAAACCTTAATATTATTAAATATTCAGATAGGTATGGTGAAATGTGATTTTTGAGAGTTGGAATCAACTCAAAAGCTATCTTGGTTGATTTTATAAAAATGTTGCAAGGTCCAAATGCTTCTGTTTTATTATTTTTACTAGGAGATATCTCTAACTCTAATTGAATTAAATCCAACGGGCTTGGATAGATCTTTTCATTAGCTTTCTAACAAAATTGGAATCACTTCATTTGGATTTGTAAATCTATGTGAATTGAATTTCAAACTAGGGGACAGAACTAGGTTTAAACTAAATAGAAAAATCCTAATTCAAACTAACTGGGTCGCGCGGGAACGCTAATGGGCGGCCCAGTGACACTCCGCGGAGCGGGGCTCAGCTGACACGGGGGTCCACCGGTCAGCGGCTCATAACGCGCGAAGCAGTACGGGGCGATGTGGGTCGTTGGATTAGAACGGGGATCAATGGCTGGGGATCGTCGTCGACGACGAACTGGTCGCAGGCGAACTCTAACCCTAGCGGCTCAGTGGGGGGGGGGGGTGCTCAGGGGGTGTACCAGGGCTCCAACAACGACGACGAGGCGGGCAAACGGACTGGTGGTCGACGGCGAGTTCAGGGTCGGTTGAGGCAGCTCCAGGGGTGGTCGCAATCAGCGGCGCCCTTCTCCTCCAGAGGCGGCCTACTCCAGTGCATTCCGGCGAACTGATGCTCGCCTTGCTCCGGGAAGAAGTGGGAATGGTCAATGAGGTAAGGGAAGGTGAGTGGTGTGCCGCAAATGGCTGGGGGAGGCCTCTATTTATAGGACGACGACGCGACCGAGAGGGATGGGCAGGCGGCTCCGGCGAGGGCTGCACAACACGCTAGCGGCGTGGCTCAAGGTAGGGGACGGTCACTGGTCTCCTGGCGGTGCTCTATGTGATCAATGCGGGACTAGGGGCAGTGTATGCGGTCGGGCGGAGCTGGCGCTCTGAGCGGAAGAGATGGCGGTGTCCACGACGAACGGTGGCTGTGGTGCGTTGGGCGGCAAACGGGCATGTCCGGCGTTCTCCCTGGGTCGTGGCGAAGCGGTGGGTGCGGGTTGCGGTCGAGCGGCGGCTTGTGCACGCGTGTCGGGCGTGGTGCTCTGGCGCGTGCTCGGCATGCCACAAACAGGCAGTGTGCGGCGGTTTGGCGGTGGTCCATGCTCTTTCCTGGCTCAGGGAGGGGACATAGGGTGGCGGTGAGGACTTAGCTAGCTAGTAGACACGGCGAGAGAGAGGGGGACGGTCTGCTGCGGCGAGGGTAAGGTTGGCTAGCGAGTTGGTGCTCGGCATGGCCTTGCATTGCCACTAGGGTGCAGGGGATGGGGTGCAAAGGCCTTGGTTAGATCATTTGGGGACAGAGGGAGGTCTTTGAGGAAAATTGGGTGCAAAACCCTGTTGCAAATAGTGAGCTATGTTTAGAGTTTAAACCGTACCTGCCAAGTGTTTGATGAAATGGCGCAAGAACTTTCTTTTTGAATTTTGAAAAGATTTTTGGTGGGTGTGATAGTACAAAGCTTGAGACTCTGTGGGTGCTTGGGTTTTTAAAATTTAGCTTGTTTGAGTGGTTTTTGAAATAGTGGGATCTTCCCATATGAAATAGATTCCATTTTCAAATGTCACTTAAAATTAGTATTTGAATGTTTTTGGTAGATCACAAGGTATGCCTTGGTACATCATTATGTGTACTAGCAAGGGGTGCAAAGATCCACAATTGTTTCTGTTAGGTTTTGAGTACTAGGAATAGCCAAAGTAGGCATGGTAGTTAATTTGGCAAAAATGAGCTTTCACTTCATTTATTCATTTTGATTTGTTTTTCTTTGGGATTTGTTTGGGAATGATATAGATGATGTTTATTTCACATAAGAATCATTTTACAATCAATGGATCACAGAACCATGGCAATCTCCTATTTTAAATGCACATACACATGAATGCTTTCATATTTTTAATTTGAAAAGTTTTTTGTTAACCCTAATTTTGAGGATTTGGATCTTAATAACCTTGGATTAGAGTTTTGGGATGTTACAGGCTATGACCCACCATGTTTTGAAAATTTGGCTGTGTTTCGAAATTAACATCACACCTTGCGAAAATCTGTTCAGTGGACCCACCAGGTAGTCAATGTATCAAGAATGAGTGAGAGTTTGGCAATATTCAACTTCTTGCTAAGAATATGCATTCCTAGAAATTTGACCGTGTTTTAAAAACAAACAAAGAGACTATGACTCACCGTGTTTTGAAATTTTGGTTGTGTTTCGAAATTAACTTCACCCCTTACGGTAATGTTTTTAGTGGACCCACCAGGCAGTAAATGTATCAAGAACAAATAAGAGTTGTTTTGCAAGATTCAACTTCTTGCTAAGAATATGCATGCCTCGAAAGTTTGACCGTGATTTGAAAACAATCAAAGAGACTATGACTCACCGTGTTTTGAAAGTTTGGTTGTGTTTCGAAATTAACTTCACACCTTGCGATAATCTGTTCATTGGACCTACCAGGCAGTCAATGTATCGAGAATGAGTGAGAGTTTGGAATGATTCAACTTATTGCTAAGAATATGCATGCTTAGAAATTTGACCGTGTTTTCAAAACAATAAAATAGGCTATGACTCACCGTGTTTCGAAATTTTGGCTGTATTTTGAAATTAACTTCACACCTTGCGAAAATATGCTCAGTGGACCCACCAGCTAGTCAATGTATCAGGAACGAGTGAGAGTTTGGCAAGATTCAGCTTATTTCCAAGAATAGGCATGCCTTGAAATTTGGCCGTGCTTTAAACAAGCAAAGAGACAATGACTCACCGTGTTTTGAAATTTTGGCTGTGTTTCGAAATTAACTTCACCCCTTGCGATAATCTTTTCAGTGGACCCACCAGGTAGTCAATGTATTACGACCGAGTAAGAGTTGTTTGGAAAGATTCAACTTCTTGCTAAGAATATGCATGCCTCGAATGTTTGAACGTGTTTTGAAAACAATCAAAGAGACTATGACTCACCGTGTTTTCAAAGTTTGGCTGTGTTTCAAAATTAAACACCTTGCGATAATCTAATCAGTGCACCTACCAGGCAGTCAATGTATCGAGAACGAGTGAGAGTTTTGGATGATTCAACTTATTGCTAATAATATGCATGCCTAGAAATTTAACTGTGTTTTGAAAACAATCAAAGTGGTTATGGCTCACCGTGTTTTGATATTTTTCGTGCGCTTCGAAATTAACTTCACACCTTGCAAAAATTTGTTCACTGGACCCACCAGGGAGTCAATGTATCGAGAACTAGTAACAGTTTAGAAAGATTCAACTTCTTGCTCAGAATATGCATGCCTCTAAAGTTTGACCGTGTTTTGAAAACAATCAAAGAGACTATGACTCCCCGTGTTTTGAATGTTTGTCTGCGTTTCAAAATTAACTTCAGACCTTGCGATAATCTATTTAGTGGACCTACCAGGCAGTCAATGTATCGACAATGAGTGAGAGTTTGGAATGATTCAACTTATTGCTAAGAATATGCATGCCTAGAAAATTGACCGTGTTTTGAAAACAACAAAAGAGGCTATGACTCACCGTGTTTCAAAAGTTTGGCTGCATTTCAAAATTAATTCTCACCTTGCGAAAATATGCTCAGTAGACCCACCAGGTAGTCAATGTATCAAGAACGAGTGAGAGTTTGGAAAGATTCAACTTATTTCTAAGAATATGCATGCCTTGAAATTTGGCCGTGTTTTAAACAAACAAATAGACTATGACTCACCGTGTTTTGAAATTCGGGCTGTGTTTTGAAATTAACTTCGTCCCTTGCGATAATCTTTTCAATGGACTCACCAGGTAGTCAATGTATTGAGAACGAGTAAGAGTTGTTTGGCAAGATTAAACTTCTTGCTAAGATTATGCATGCCTCGAAAGTTTGACCGTGTTTTGAAACAATCAAAGAGACTATGAGTCACTGTGTTTTGATAGTTTGGCTGTGTTTCGAAATTAAGTTCAGACCTTGCGATAATCTATTCAGTGGACCTACCAGGCAGGCAATGTATCGAGAACGAGTGAGAGTTTGGAATGACTGAACTTATTGCTAAGAATATGCATGCCTAGAAATTAAACTGTGTTTCAAGAACAATCAAAGTGGCTATGCCTCACTGTGTTTTGATATTTTGCGTGTTTTTCGAAATTAACTTCACACCTTGTGAAAAATTGTTCACTGGACCTACCAGGCATTCAATGTATCGAGAACTAGTGAGAGTTTGGAATGATTGAACTTATTGCTAAGAATATGCATGCCTCGAATGTTTGACCGTGTTTTGAAAACAATCAAAGAGACTATGACTCCCCGTGTTTTGAAAGTTTGTCTGTGTTTAAAAATTAACTTCACACCTTGCGATAATCTATTCAGTGGACCTACCAGGGAGTCAATGTATCGAGAACGAGTGAGAGTTTGGAATGATTCAACTTATTTGTAATAATATGCATGCCTAGCAAATTGACCGTGTTGTGAAAACAATCAAAGTGGCTATAGCTCACCTGTTGGGTTTGCAGCATAGAAAACAAAAAATTTCCTACGATGAGAACTATACGCCAAGATCTATCTACTAGATACAGAGCAACGGGTGGACATACATCCATGGAGAACTTACCCTCGAAGACAACAAGTTTTGTTAACAAGTAGGAACTCGTGGTTGTTTTAGTCGTACGCTTGCCGATCTCAAGATCGTGTGGAATTCCGAGTGCCGCAAATCAGCAGCGCATCCGTCCTCGCACACACGTTCAAGCTACTGGACAACCTCCACCTCCTCGCTCCAGCGAATCAGCGGAAGCAGCAACTCCTTCCAGACGCAAGGCCACCGGGAACATGTATCACGCTAATCCGAGACCATGGGGGAATATCTAGAGGGGGAGAGAGATCCTTCACGAGGAGGTGTGCTTTGTGAGGAAGGAGAGGGGGCCTTTTATAGGAGAGGGGGGCTCCTCCCCTCCCATGGCCGGTGGCCAAAGGGGGGGGTGCCCCCACCTCTTCCTCATTAATGTGGGGAAGCTCCACTCACATAAATTTTGACTCCACCCAAAATTCCACTCACATGCATTAAATTTCCACCAAATTTAATGCAACTCTCAATTAATAAAACTCATTTATTTGTTTTATTCAGAAATTTTTTAATTACTTTAATTAACAAACATTCACATAAAACCCCTTGCCACATTTCAATATCACATGCAGAACCACTTTCTTAAATTTCACCTAAAACAATTCCGGTTTCTATCGAAACATTTCCTGCGCTTTGCAAACCTTTTGTCTGAAACATTTGTGCTCCTAAATGGTGTCTGTAAACCCTTAAGTGTGTCACCCCATGGTTCGCGAATAATGCAGACATGATTGAGACTCCTCTAAAATCAATAATCATAAGCGGGACCTGGAGATCCATATTGACTCCTGCACATTTAACGATGACTTCTATGATCGTGAGAACCTTTAACGCTAGTAACTTAATCCCTTTGGCTCATGATATAATACATGTCCGAGGTTCGATCATCGGTATCCAAATACCTAGTTTGATCTCATTACCGACATGCACTCTTTTCTCGTTCCCGTGATACAACATTCGAGTGATCACATCACTTGCTTGCAAGCTATCTTAATGTGATATCACCGAGAGGGCCCAGAGTATATCTATCCATCATCGGGATTGACAAATTCCACTCTTGATCCATGACCCTCAACATAACACCTTCATAGCACTGAACCCACCTTTATAGTCACCCTGTTACGGTGTGATGTTTGATGTTATCAAGATACTCTTCTCGTGTTAGCAATTAACATGATCTCATGGTCTAAGGATAAAGATTACTTCGTATGATGTTATAGAAATATAAACATAATGACTTGATCGTAATGCTATACTTAGGATGAATGTTCATCACATCATTTCACAAATGTTGTGACCTTGTTATTAATAACAACCAATGTCCATGATTAGGAAACCTTGATCATCCTGTTAATCAACAAGCTAGTATATAAGACAGGCATAACTAGGAAACCTTTTTGTTTATTAACCACAAATGTATTGACGTTTCCTATCAATAAAATTATAGCATGCAAATTAAACATCTATCATATTCAAGGAATACATAATAACAACTTTATTATTGCCTCTCAGGGAATATTTCCTTCATCACCGTGTTTTGAATTTTTGCGTGCGTTTCAAAATTAACTTCACACCTTGCGAAAATATGTTCACTGGACCCACCAGGCAGTCAATGTATCGAGAATGAGTGAGAGTTTGGAATGATTCAACTTATTGCTAAGAATATGCATGCCTAGAAATTTGACCATGTTTTGAAAACAATCAAAGAGGCTATGACTCACCGTGGTTCGAAATTTTGGCTGTGTTTCTAAATTAACTTCACACCTTGCGAAAATCAGTTCAGTGGACCCACAACTAGGCAGTCAATGTATGGAGATGAGTGAGAGTTTGGAATGATTCAACTTATTTCTAAGAATATGCATGCCTAGAAATTTGACCGTGTTTTGAAAACAAACAAAGAGACAATGACTCACCATGTTTTGAAATTTTGGCTGTGTTTCGAAATTAACTTCACACCTTGTGGTAATCTTTTCAGTGGAGCCAACCAGGCAGTCAATGTATCGCGAATGCGTGAGAGTTGTTTGGAAAGATTCAACCTCTTCCTAAGAATATGCATGCTTCGAAAGTTTGACCGTGTTTTGAAAACAATCAAAGAGACTATGACCCACCGTGTTTTGAAAGTTTGGCTGGGTTTCAAAATTAACTTCACGCCTTGCGATAATCTGTTCAGTGGACCTACCAGGCAGTCAATGTATCGAGAATGAGTGAGTTTTTGGAATGATTCAACTTATAGCTAAGAATATGCATGCCTAGAAAATTGACCGTGTTTTGAAAACAATCAAAGTGGCTATAGCTCACCGTGTTTTGAATTTTTGCGTGTGTTTCAAAATTAACTTCACACCTTGTGAAAATCTGTTCACTGGACCCACCAGGCAGTCAATGTATCGAGAAGGAGTGAGAGTTATGAATGATTCAACTTTTTCCTAAGAATATGCATGCCTAGAAATTTGACCGTGTTTTGAAAACAATCAAAGATGCTATGACTCACCGTGTTTCAAAATTTTTGGTTGTATTTCGAAATTAACTTCACAGCTTGTGAAAATATGCTCAGTGGACCCACCAGGAAGTCAGTGTATAAAGAACGAGTGAGAGTTTGGCAAGATTCAACTTATTTCTAAGAATATGCATTCCTTGAAATTTGGGAGTGTTTTAAACAAACAAAGAGACTATGACTCACCATGTTTTGAAATTTTGGCTGTGTTTCAAAATTAACTTCACCCCTTGCGATAATCTTTTTAGTGCACCCACCAGGTAGTCAATGTATTGAGAACGAGTAAGAGTTGTTTGGAAAGATTCAACTTCTTGCTAAGAATATGCGTGCCTTGAAAGTTGGACCGTGTTTTGAAAACAATCAAAGAGACTATGACTCACCGTGTTTCGTAAATTTGGCTATGTTTCGAAATTAACTTCACACCTTGCGAAAATCTGTTTAGTGGACCCACCAGGCAGTCAATGTATCAAGAACGCGTGAGAGTTTGGAGTGATGCATCTTATTGCTAAGAATACGCATGCCTAGAAATTTCACCGTGTTTTGGAAACAATCAAAGTGGCTATGGCTCACCATGTTTTGAATTTTTGCGTAAGTTTCGAAATTAACTTCACACCTTTCAAAAATCTGTTCACTAGACCCACCAGGAAGTCAATGTATTGAGAATGAGTGAGAGTTTGGAATGATTCAACTTATTGCTATGAATAAGCATGCCTAGAAATTTGACCATCTTTTGAAAACAATCAAAGAGACTATGACTCGCCATGTTTAGAAATTTTGGCTTTGTTTCGAAATTAACTTCACACCTTTTGGTAATCTTTTCAGTGGACCCACCAGGCAATCAATGTATCACGAATGAGTGAGAGGTGTTTGGAAAGATTCAATTTTGTGTGCGTTTTGAAATTAACTTCACAGCTTGTGAAAATATGCTCAGTGGACCCACCAGGAAGTCAGTGTATAAAGAACCAGTGAGAGTTTGGCAAGATTCAACTTATTTCTAAGAATATGTATTCCTTGAAATTTGGCAGTGTTTTAAACAAACAAAGAGACTATGACTCACCATGTTTTGAAATTTTGGCTGTGTTTCAAAATTAACTTCACCCCTTGCGATAATCTTTTTAGTGCACCCACCAGGTAGTCAATGTATTGAGAACGAGTAAGAGTTGTTTGGAAAGATTCAACTTCTTGCTAAGAATATGCATGCCTTGAAAGTTGGACCGTGTTTTGAAAACAATCAAAGAGACTATGACTCACCGTGTTTCGTAAATTTGGCTATGTTTCGAAATTAACTTCACACCTTGCGAAAATCTGTTTAGTGGACCCACCAGGCAGTCAATGTAGCAAGAACGCGTGAGAGTTTGGAGTGATGCATCTTATTGCTAAGAATACGCATGCCTAGAAATTTCACCGTGTTTTGGAAACAATCAAAGTGGCTATGGCTCACCATGTTTTGAATTTTTGCGTAAGTTTCGAAATTAACTTCACACCTTTCAAAAATCTGTTCACTAGACCCACCAGGCAGTCAATGTATCGAGAATGAGTGAGAGTTTGGAATGATTCAACTTATTGCTATGAATAAGCATGCCTAGAAATTTGACCATCTTTTGAAAACAATCAAAGAGACTATGACTCGCCATGTTTAGAAATTTTGGCTTTGTTTCGAAATTAACTTCACACCTTTTGGTAATCTTTTCAGTGGACCCACCAGGCAATCAATGTATCACGAATGAGTGAGAGGTGTTTGGAAAGATTCAATTCTGTGTGCGTTTTGAAATTAACTTCACACCTTGCGAAATTCTGTTCACTATACCCACCAGGCAGCCAATGTACTGAGAACCAGCGAGAGTTCGGAATGATTCAACTTATTGCTAAGAATATGCATGCCTCGAAAGTTTGACAGTGTTTTGAAAACAAACAAAGAGACTATGACTCACCGTGTTTTGAAATTTTGGCTATATTTCGAAATTAACTTCACCTCTTGTGATAATCTTTTCAATGGACCCACCAGGTAGAAAATGTATTGAGAACGAGTAAGAGATGTTTGGAAAGATTCAACTTCTTGCTAAGAATATGCATGCCTCGAAAGTTTTACCATGTTTTGAAAACAATCAAAGAGACTATGACTCACCGTGTTTTGAAAGTTTGGCTGTGTTTCGAAATTAACTTCACACCTTGCGATAATCTATTCATTGGACCTACCAGGAAGTCAATGTATCGAGAATAAGTGAGAGTTTGGAATGATTGAAATTATTGCTAAGAATATGCATGCCTAGAAATTTGACTGTGTTTTGAATACAATCAAAGTGGCTATGGCTCACCGTGTTTTGATATTTTGCGTGCGTTTCGAAATTAACTTCACACCTTGCGAAAATTTGTTCACCGTTTCGAAATTAACTTCACACCTTGCGAAAATTTGTTCACTGGACCCACCAGGCAGTCAATGTATCGAGAACCAGTGAGAGTTTGGAATGATTCAACTTATTGCTAAGAATATGCATGCCTAGAAATTTGACCGTGTTTTGAAAACAATCAAAGATGCTATGACTCACCGTGTTTCAAAATTTTTGGTTGTATTTCGAAATTAACTTCACAGCTTGTGAAAATATGCTCAGTGGACCCACCAGGAAGTCAGTGTATAAAGAACGAGTGAGAGTTTGGCAAGATTCAACTTATTTCTAAGAATATGCATTCCTTGAAATTTGGAAGTGTTTTAAACAAACAAAGAGACTATGACTCACCATGTTTTGAAATTTTGGCTGTGTTTCAAAATTAACTTCACCCCTTGTGATAATCTTTTTAGTGCACCCACCAGGTAGTCAATGTATTGAGAACGAGTAAGAGTTGTTTGCAAAGATTCAACTTCTTGCTAAGAATATGCATTCCTTGAAAGTTGGACCGTGTTTTGAAAACAATCAAAGAGACAATGACTCACCGTGTTTCGTAAATTTGGCTATGTTTTGAAATTAACTTCACACCTTGCGAAAATCTGTTTAGTGGACCCACCAGGCAGTCAATGTATCAAGAACGCGTGAGAGTTTGGAGTGATGCATCTTATTGCTAAGAATACGCATGCCTAGAAATTTCACCGTGTTTTGGAAACAATCAAAGTGGCTATGGCTCACCATGTTTTGAATTTTTGCGTAAGTTTCGAAATTAACTTCACACCTTTCAAAAATCTGTTCACTAGACCCACCAGGCAGTCAATATATCGAGAATGAGTGAGAGTTTGGAATGATTCAACTTATTGCTATGAATAAGCATGCCTAGAAATTTGACCATCTTTTGAAAACAATCAAAGAGACTATGACTCGCCATGTTTAGAAATTTTGGCTTTGTTTCGAAATTAACTTCACACCTTTTGGTAATCTTTTCAGTGGACCCACCAGGCAATCAATGTATCACGAATGAGTGAGAGGTGTTTGGAAAGATTCAATTTTGTGTGCGTTTTGAAATTAACTTCACACCTTGCGAAATTCTGTTCACTATACCCACCAGGCAGCCAATGTACTGAGAACCAGCGAGAGTTCGGAATGATTCAACTTATTGCTAAGAATATGCATGCCTCGAAAGTTTGACAGTGTTTTGAAAACAAACAAAGAGACTATGACTCACCGTGTTTTGAAATTTTGGCTGTATTTCGAAATTAACTTCACCTCTTGTGATAATCTTTTCAATGGACCCACCAGGTAGTCAATGTATTGAGAACGAGTAAGAGATGTTTGGAAAGATTCAACTTCTTGCTAAGAATATGCATGCCTCGAAAGTTTGACTATGTTTTGAAAACAATCAAAGAGACTATGACTCACCGTGTTTTGAAAGTTTGGCTGTGTTTCGAAATTAACTTCACACCTTGCGATAATCTATTCATTGGAACTACCAGGAAGTCAATGTATCGAGAATAAGTGAGAGTTTGGAATGATTGAAATTATTGCTAAGAATATGCATGCCTAGAAATTTTACTGTGTTTTGAATACAATCAAAGTGGCTATGGCTCACCGTGTTTTGATATTTTGCATGCGTTTCGAAATTAACTTCACACCTTGCAAAAATTTGTTCACCGTTTCGAAATTAACTTCACACCTTGCGAAAATTTGTTCACTGGACCCACCAGGCAGTCAATGTATCGAGAACCAGTGAGAGTTTGGAATGATTCAACTTATTGCTAACATTATGCATGCCTAGAAATTTGACCGTGTTTTGAAAACAATCAAAGAGGCTATGACTCACCGTGTTTCGTAAATTTGGCTATGTTTCGAAATTAACTTCACACCTTGCGAAAATCTGTTCAGTGGACCCACCAGGCAGTCAATGTATAAAGAACGAGTGAGAGTTTGGAGTGATGCAACTTATTGCTAAGAATATGCATGCCTAGAAATTTGACCGTGTTTTGAAAACAATCAAAGTGGCTATGGCTCACCATGTTTTGCATTTTTGCGTAAGTTTCGAAACTAACTTTGCACCTTTCAAAAATCTGTTGACTAGACCCACCAGGCAGTCAATGTATCGAGAATGAGTGAGAGTTTGGAATGATTCAACTTATTGCAATGAATAAGCATACCTAGAAATTTGACCATGTTTTGAAAGCAATCAAAGAGACTATGACTCGCCATGTTTTCAAATTTTGGCTTTCTTTCGAAATTAACTTCACACATTTTGGTAATCTTTTCAGTGGACCCACCAGGCAGTCAATGTATCGCGAATGAGTGAGAGGTGTTTGGAAAGATTCAACTTCTTGCCAAGAATATGGATGCCTCAAATGTTTAACCATGTTTTGAAAACAATCAAAGACACTATGACTCACTGTGTTTTGAAAGCTTGGTTGTGTTTCGAAATTAACTTCACACCTTGCGATAATCTGTTCAGTGGACCTACCAGGGAATCAATGTATCAAGAACAAGTGAGAGTTTGGAATGATTCAACTTATTGCTAAGAATATGCATGCCCAGAAATTTGACCGTGTTTTGAAAACAATCAAAGAGGAAATGACTCACCGTGTTTCATAAATTTGGCTATGTTTCGAAATTAACTTCACACCTTGCGAAAATCTGTTCAGTGGACCTACCAGGCAGTCAATGTATCAAGAACGAGTGAGAGTTTGGAGTGATGCAACTTATTGCTAAGAATATGCATGCCTAGAAATTTGACAGTGTTTTGAAAATAATCAAAGTGGTTATGGCTCACAATGTTTTGAATTTTTGCATAAGTTTTGAAATTAACTTCACACCTTGCAAAAATCTGTTCACTAGACCCACCAGGTAGTTAATGTATCGGGAATGAGTGAGACTTTGGAATGATTCAAATTATTCCTATGAATAAGCATGCCTAGAAATTTGACCATGTTTTGAAAACAATCAAAGAGACTATGACTCGCCATGTTTTGAAATTTTGGCTTTGTTTCGAAATTAACTTCACACCTTTTGGTAATCTTTTCAGTGGACCCACCAGGCAGTCAATGTATCACGAATGCGTGAGAGGTGTTTGGATAGATTCAACTTCTTGCTAAGAATATGGATGCCTCAAATGTTTAACCATGTTTTGAAAACAATCAAAAAGACTATGACTCACCGTGTTTTGAAAGCTTGGTTGTGTTTCGAAATTAACTTCACACCTTGCGATTATCTGTTCAGTTGACCTACCAGGGAGTCAATGTATCGAGAACAAGTGAGAGTTTGGAATGATTCAACTTATTGATAAGAATATGCATGCCTAGAAATTTCACCGTGTTTTGAAAACAATCAAAGATGCTATGACTCACCGTGTTTCAAAATGTTGGCTGTATTTCGAAATTAACTTCACAACTTGTGAATATATGCCTAGTGGACCCACCAGGCAGTCAATGTATCAAGAACGAGTGAGAGTTTGGCAAGATTCAACTTATTTCTAAGAATATGCATGCCTTGCAATTTGGCCGTGTTTTAAACAAACAAAGAGACTATGACTCACCGTGTTTTGAAATTTTGGTTGTTTTTCAAAATTAACTTCACCCATTGCGATAATCTTTTTAGTGGACATACCAGGTAGTCAATGTATTGAGAACGAGTAAGAGTTGTTTGGAAAGATTCAACTTCTTGGTAAGAATATGCATGCCTCGAAAGTTTGACCATGTTTTGAAAAGAATCAAAGAGACTATGACTCACCGTGTTTTGAAAGTTTCTGTGTTTCGAAATTAACTTCACACCTTGCGATAATCTATTCAGTGGACCTACCAGACAGTCAATGTATCGAGAAAGAGTGAGAGCTTGGAATGATTGAACTTATTTCTAAGAATATGCATGCCTAGAAATTTGACTGTGTTTTGAAAAAAATCAAAGTGGCTATGGCTCACCGTGTTTTGATATTTTGTGTGAGTTTTGAAATTAACTTCACACCTTGCGAAATTCTGTTCACTGTACCCACTAGGCAGTAAATGTACTGAGAACCAGTGAGAGTTCGGAATGATTCAACTTATTGCTAAAAATATGCATGCCTCGAAAGTTTGACAGTGTTTTGAAAACAATCAAAGAGACTATGACTCACCGTGTTTTGAAAGTTTGGCTGTGTTTCGAAATTAACTTCAAACCTTGCGATAATCTGTTCACTGGACCTACCAGGCAGTCAATGTATCAAGAACGAGTGAGAGTTTGGAGTGATGCAACTTATTGCTAAGAATATGCATGCCTGGAAATTTGACCGTGTTTTGAAAACAATCAAAGTGGCTATGGCTCACCATGTTTTGATATTTTGCGTGTGTTTCGAAATTAACTTCACACCTTGCGAAAATTTGTTCACTGGACCCACCAGGCAGTCAATGTATCGAGAACCAGTGAGAGTTTGGAATGATTCAACTTATTGCTAAGAATATGCATTCCTAGAAATTTGACCGTGTTTTGAAAACAATCAAAGAGGCTATGACTCACCGTGTTTCGTAAATTTGGCTATGTTTCGAAATTAACTTCACACCTTGCGAAAATCTGTTCAGTGGACCCACCAGGCAGTCAATGTATCAAGAAGGAGTGAGAGTTTGGAGTGATGCAACTTATTGCTAAGAATATGCATGCCTAGAAATTTCACCGTGTTTTGAAAACAATCAAAGTGGCTATGGCTCACGATGTTTTGAATTTTTGTGTATGTTTGGAAAGTAACTTCACACCTTTCAAAAATCT
Source organism: Avena eriantha (assembly GCA_910589775.1). Classification (NCBI taxonomy): domain Eukaryota; kingdom Viridiplantae; phylum Streptophyta; class Magnoliopsida; order Poales; family Poaceae; genus Avena; species Avena eriantha. The sequence goes on along the minus strand of OU342746.1, from coordinate 33,668,493 downwards.
GTTCACTAGACCCACCAGGCAGTCAATGTATCGAGAATGAGTGAGAGTTTGGAATGATTCAACTTATTGCTATGAATAAGCATGCCTAGAAATTTGACCATGTTTTGAAAATAATCAAAGAGACTATGAATCGCCATGTTTTGAAATTTTGGCTTTGTTTCGAAATTAACTTCACAACTTTTGGTAATATTTTCAGTGCACCCACCAGGCAATCAATGTATCGCGAATGAGTGAGAGGTGTTTGGAAAGATTCAATTTTGTGTGTGTTTTGAAATTAACTTCACACCTTGCGAAATTCTATTCACTGTACCCACCAGGCAGTCAATGTACTGAGAACCAGTGAGAGTTCGGAATGATTCAACTTATTGCTAAGAATATGCATGCCTCGAAAGTTTGATAGTGTTTTGAAAACAATCAAAGAGACTATGACTCACCGTGTTTTGAAAGTTTGGCTGTGTTTCAAAATTAACTTCAAACCTTGCGATAATCTGTTCAGTGGACCTACCAGGCAGTCAATGTATCAAGACCGAGTGAGAGTTTGGAGTGATGCAACTTATTGCTAAGAATATGCATGCCTAGAAATTTGACCGTGTTTTGAAAACAATCAAAGTGTCTATGGCTCACCATGTTTTGATATTTTGCGTGCGTTTCGAAATTAACTTCACACCTTGCGAAAATTTGTTCACTGGACCCACCATGCAGTCAATGTATCGAGAACCACTGAGAGTTTGGAATGATTCAACTTATTGCTAAGAATATGCATGCCTAGAAATTTGACCGTGTTTTGAAAATAATCAAAGAGGCTGTGACTCACCGTGTTTCGTAAATTTGGCTATGTTTCGAAATTAACTTCACACCTTGCGAAATTCTGTTCAGTGGACCCACCAGGCAGTCAATGTATCAAGAACGAGTGAGAGTTTGGAGTGATGCAACTTATTGCTAAGAATATGCATGCCTAGAAATTTCACCGTGTTTTGAAAACAATCAAAGTGGCTATGGCTCACCATGTTTTGAATTTTTGCGTAAGTTTCGAAATTAACTTCACACCTTTCAAAAATCTGTTCACTAGACCCACCAGGCAGTCAATGTATCGAGAATGAGTGAGAGTTTGGAATGATTCAACTTATTGCTATGAATAAGCATGCCTAGAAATTTGACCATGTTTTGAAAACAATGAAAGAGACTATGACTCGCCATGTTTTGAAATTTTGGCTTTGTTTCGAAATTAACTTCACACCTTTTGGTAATCTTTTCAGTGGACCGACCAGGCAATCAATGTATCGCGAATGAGTGAGAGGTGTTTGGAAAGATTCAATTTTGTGTGCGTTTTGAAATTAACTTCACACCTTGCGAAATTCTGTTCACTGTACTCACCAGGCAGTCAATGTACTGAGAACCAGTGAGAGTTCGGAATGATTCAACTTATTGCTAAGAATATGCATGCCTCGAAAGTTTGACAGTGTTTTGAAAACAATCAAAGAGACTATGACTCACCGAGTTTTGAAAGTTTGGCTGTGTTTCAAAATTAACTTCAAACCTTGCGATAATCTGTTCAGTGGACCTACCAGGCAGTCAATGTATCGAGAATGAGTGAGAGTTTGGAATGATTCAACTTATTGCTAAGAATAAGCATGCCTAGAAATTTGACCGTGTTTTGAAAACAGTCAAAGAGGCTATGACTCACCATGTTTTGATATTTTGGCTCTATTTCAAAATTAACTTCACACCTTGCGATAATATGCTAAGTGGACCCACCAGGCAGTCAATGTATAAAGAACGAGTGAGAGTCTGGCAAGATTCTACTTCTTTCTAAGAATACGCATGCCTAGAAATTTCACCGTGTTTTGAAAACAATCAAAGTGGCTATGGCTCACCATGTTTTGAATTTTTGTGTAAGTTTCGAAACTAACTTTGCACCTTTCAAAAATCTGTTGACTAGACCCACCAGGCAGTCAATGTATCGAGAATGAGTGAGAGTTTGGAATGATTCAACTTATTGCAATGAATAAGCATACCTAGAAATTTGACCATGTTTTGAAAGCAATCAAAGAGACTATGACTCGCCATGTTTTCAAATTTTGGCTTTCTTTCGAAATTAACTTCACACATTTTGGTAATCTTTTCAGTGGACCCACCAGGCAATCAATGTATCGCGAATGAGTGAGAGGTGTTTGGAAAGATTCAATTTTGTGTGCGTTTTGAAATTAACTTCACACCTTGCGAAATTCTGTTCACCGTACCCACCAGGCAATCAATGTACTGAGAACCAGTGAGAGTTCGGAATGATTCAACTTATTGCTAAGAATATGCATGCCTCGAAAGTTTTATAGTGTTTTGAAAACAATCAAAGAGACTATGACTCACCGTGTTTTGAAAGTTTGGCTATGTTTCGAAATTAACTTCAAACCTTGCGATAATCTGTTCAGTGGACCTACCAGGCAGTCAATGTATCAAGAACGAGTGAGAGTTTGGAGTGATGCAACTTATTGCTAAGAATATGCATGCCTAGAAATTTGACCGTGTTTTGAAAACAGTCAAAGTGGCTATGGCTCACCATGTTTTGATATTTTGCGTGCGTTTCAAAATTAACTTCACACCTTGCGAAAATTTGTTCACTGGACCCACCAGGCAGTCGATGTATCGAGAACCAGTGAGAGTTTGGAATGATTCAACTTATTGCTAAGAATATGCATGCCTAGAAATTTGACCGTGTTTTGAAAACAATCAAAGAGGCTATGACTCACCGTGTTTCGTAAATTTGGCTATGTTTCGAAATTAACTTCCTACCTTGCGAAAATCTGTTCAGTGGACCCACCAGGCAGTCAATGTATCAAGAACGAGTGAGAGTTTGGAGTGATGCAACTTATTGCTAAGAATATGCATGCCTAGAAATTTCACCGTGTTTTGAAAACAATCAAAGTGGCTATGGATCACCATGTTTTGAATTTTTGCGTAATTTTCGAAATTAACTTCACACCTTTCAAAAATCTGTTCACTAGACCCACCAGGCAGTCAATGTATCGAGAATGAGTGAGAGTTTGGAATGATTCAACTTATTGCTATGAATAAGCATGCCTAGAAATTTGACCATGTTTTGAAAACAATCAAAGAGACTATGACTCGCCATGTTTTGAAATTTTGGCTTTGTTTCGAAATTAACTTCACACCTTTTGGTAATCTTTTCAGTGGACCGACCAGGCAATCAATGTATCGCGAATGAGTGAGAGGTGTTTGGAAAGATTCAATTTTGTGTGCGTTTTGAAATTAACTTCACACCTTGCGAAATTCTGTTCACTGTACTCACCAGGCAGTCAATGTACTGAGAACCAGTGAGTGTTCGGAATGATTCAACTTATTGCTAAGAATATGCATGCCTCGAAAGTTTGACAGTGTTTTGAAAACAATCAAAGAGACTATGACTCACCGAGTTTTGAAAGTTTGGCTGTGTTTCAAAATTAACTTCAAACCTTGCGATAATCTGTTCAGTGGACCTACCAGGCAGTCACTGTATCAAGAACGAGTGAGAGTTTGGAGTGATGCAACTTATTGCTAAGAATATGCATGCCTAGAAAGTTGACCGTGTTTTGAAAACAGTCAAAGAGGCTATGACTCACCGTGTTTTGAAATTTTGGCTGTTTTTCAAAATTAACTTCACCCATTGCGATAATATTTTTAGTGGACCCACCAGGTAGTCAATATATTGAGAACGAGTAAGACTTGTTTGGAAATATTCAACTTCTTCCTAAGAATATGCATGCCTCGAAAGTTTGACCATGTTTTGAAAACAATGAAAGAGACTATGACTCACCGTGTTTTGAAAGTTTGGCTGTGTTTCGAAATTAACTTCACACCTTGCGATAATCTATTCAGTGGACCTACCAGACAGTCAATGTATCGAGAACGAGTGAGAGCTTGGAATGATTGAACTTATTTCTAAGAATATGCATGCCTAGAAATTTGACTGTGTTTTGAAAAAAATCAAAGTGGCTATGGCTCAACGTGTTTTGATATTTTATGTGCGTTTTGAAATTAACTTCACACCTTGCGAAATTCTGTTCACCGTACCCACCAGGCAATCAATGTACTGAGAACTAGTGAGAGTTCAGAATGATTCAACTTATTGCTAAGAATATGCATGCCTCGAAAGTTTTATAGTGTTTTGAAAACAATCAAAGAGACTATGACTCACCGTGTTTTGAAAGTTTCGCTATGTTTCGAAATTAACTTCAAACCTTGCGATAATCTGTTCAGTGGACCTACCAGGCAGTCAATGTATCAAGAACGAGTGAGAGTTTGGAGTGATGCAACTTATTGCTAAGAATATGCATGCCTAGAAATTTGACCGTGTTTTGAAAACAGTGAAAGTGGCTATGGCTCACCATGTTTTGATATTTTGCGTGCGTTTCAAAATTAACTTCACACCTTCCGAAAATTTGTTCACTGGACCCACCAGGCAGTCGATGTATCGAGAACCAGTGAGAGTTTGGAATGATTCAACTTATTGCTAAGAATATGCATGCCTAGAAATTTGACCGTGTTTTGAAAACAATCAAAGAGGCTATGACTCACCGTGTTTCGTAAATTTGGCTATGTTTCGAAATTAACTTCCTACCTTGCGAAAATCTGTTCAGTGGACCCACCAGGCAGTCAATGTATCAAGAACGAGTGAGAGTTTGGAGTGATGCAACTTATTGCTAAGAATATGCATGCCTAGAAATTTCACCGTGTTTTGAAAACAATCAAAGTGGCTATGGATCACAATGTTTTGAATTTTTGCGTAATTTTCGAAATTAACTTCACACCTTTCAAAAATCTGCTCACTAGACCCACCAGGCAGTCAATGTATCGAGAATGAGTGAGAGTTTGGAATGATTCAACTTATTGCTATGAATAAGCATGCCTAGAAATTTGACCATGTTTTGAAAACAATCAAAGAGACTATGACTCGCCATGTTTTGAAATTTTGGCTTTGTTTCGAAATTAACTTCACACCTTTTGGTAATCTTTTCAGTGGACCGACCAGGCAATCAATGTATCGCGAATGAGTGAGAGGTGTTTGGAAAGATTCAATTTTGTGTGCGTTTTGAAATTAACTTCACACCTTGCGAAATTCTGTTCACTGTACTCACCAGGCAGTCAATGTACTGAGAACCAGTGAGAGTTCGGAATGATTCAACTTATTGCTAAGAATATGCATGCCTCGAAAGTTTGACAGTGTTTTGAAAACAATCAAAGAGACTATGACTCACCGAGTTTTGAAAGTTTGGCTGTGTTTCAAAATTAACTTCAAACCTTGCGATAATCTGTTCAGTGGACCTACCAGGCAGTCAATGTATCAAGAACGAGTGAGAGTTTGGAGTGATGCAACTTATTGCTAAGAATATGCATGCCTAGAAAGTTGACCGTGTTTTGAAAACAGTCAAAGAGGCTATGACTCACCGTGTTTTGAAATTTTGGCTGTTTTTCAAAATTAACTTCACCCATTGCGATAATATTTTTAGTGGACCCACCAGGTAGTCAATATATTGAGAACGAGTAAGACTTGTTTGGAAATATTCAACTTCTTGCTAAGAATATGCATGCCTCGAAAGTTTGACCATGTTTTGAAAACAATGAAAGAGACTATGACTCACCGTGTTTTGAAAGTTTGGCTGTGTTTCGAAATTAACTTCACACCTTGCGATAATCTATTCAGTGGACCTACCAGACAGTCAATGTATCGAGAACGAGTGAGAGCTTGGAATGATTGAACTTATTTCTAAGAATATGCATGCCTAGAAATTTGACTGTGTTTTGAAAAAAATCAAAGTGGCTATGGCTCAACGTGTTTTGATATTTTATGTGCGTTTTGAAATTAACTTCACACCTTGCGAAATTCTGTTCACCGTACCCACCAGGCAATCAATGTACTGAGAACTAGTGAGAGTTCAAAATGATTCAACTTATTGCTAAGAATATGCATGCCTCGAAAGTTTTATAGTGTTTTGAAAACAATCAAAGAGACTATGACTCACCGTGTTTTGAAAGTTTGGCTATGTTTCGAAATTAACTTCAAACCTTGCGATAATCTGTTCAGTGGACCTACCAGGCAGTCAATGTATCAAGAACGAGTGAGAGTTTGGAGTGATGCAACTTATTGCTAAGAATATGCATGCCTAGAAATTTGACCGTGTTTTGAAAACAGTGAAAGTGGCTATGGCTCACCATGTTTTGATATTTTGCGTGCGTTTCAAAATTAACTTCACACCTTCCGAAAATTTGTTCACTAGACCCACCAGGCAGTCGATGTATCGAGAACCAGTGAGAGTTTGGAATGATTCAACTTATTGCTAAGAATATGCATGCCTAGAAATTTGACCGTGTTTTGAAAACAATCAAAGACGCTATGACTCACCGTGTTTCGTAAATTTGGCTATGTTTCGAAATTAACTTCCTACCTTGCGAAAATCTGTTCAGTGGACCCACCAGGCAGTCAATGTATCAAGAACGAGTGAGAGTTTGGAGTGATGCAACTTATTGCTAAGAATATGCATGCCTAGAAATTTCACCGTGTTTTGAAAACAATCAAAGTGGCTATGGATCACCATGTTTTGAATTTTTGCGTAATTTTCGAAATTAACTTCACACCTTTCAAAAATCTGCTCACTAGACCCACCAGGCAGTCAATGTATCGAGAATGAGTGAGAGTTTGGAATGATTCAACTTATTGCTATGAATAAGCATGCCTAGAAATTTGACCATGTTTTGAAAACAATGAAAGAGACTATGACTCGCCATGTTTTGAAATTTTGGCTTTGTTTCGAAATTAACTTCACACCTTTTGGTAATCTTTTCAGTGGACCGACCAGGCAATCAATGTATCGCGAATGAGTGAGAGGTGTTTGGAAAGATTCAATTTTGTGTGCGTTTTGAAATTAACTTCACACCTTGCGAAATTCTGTTCACTGTACTCACCAGGCAGTCAATGTACTGAGAACCAGTGAGAGTTCGGAATGATTCAACTTATTGCTAAGAATATGCATGCCTCGAAAGTTTGACAGTGTTTTGAAAACAATCAAAGAGACTATGACTCACCGAGTTTTGAAAGTTTGGCTGTGTTTCAAAATTAACTTCAAACCTTGCGATAATCTGTTCAGTGGACCTACCAGGCAGTCAATGTATCGAGAATGAGTGAGAGTTTGGAATGATTCAACTTATTGCTAAGAATAAGCATGCCTAGAAATTTGACCGTGTTTTGAAAACAGTCAAAGAGGCTATGACTCACCATGTTTTGATATTTTGGCTCTATTTCAAAATTAACTTCACACCTTGCGATAATATGCTAAGTGGACCCACCAGGCAGTCAATGTATAAAGAACGAGTGAGAGTCTGGCAAGATTCTACTTCTTTCTAAGAATACGCATGCCTAGAAATTTCACCGTGTTTTGAAAACAATCAAAGTGGCTATGGCTCACCATGTTTTGAATTTTTGTGTAAGTTTCGAAACTAACTTTGCACCTTTCAAAAATCTGTTGACTAGACCCACCAGGCAGTCAATGTATCGAGAATGAGTGAGAGTTTGGAATGATTCAACTTATTGCAATGAATAAGCATACCTAGAAATTTGACCATGTTTTGAAAGCAATCAAAGAGACTATGACTCGCCATGTTTTCAAATTTTGGCTTTCTTTCGAAATTAACTTCACACATTTTGGTAATCTTTTCAGTGGACCCACCAGGCAATCAATGTATCGCGAATGAGTGAGAGGTGTTTGGAAAGATTCAATTTTGTGTGCGTTTTGAAATTAACTTCACACCTTGCGAAATTCTGTTCACCGTACCCACCAGGCAATCAATGTACTGAGAACCAGTGAGAGTTCGGAATGATTCAACTTATTGCTAAGAATATGCATGCCTCGAAAGTTTTATAGTGTTTTGAAAACAATCAAAGAGACTATGACTCACCGTGTTTTGAAAGTTTGGCTATGTTTCGAAATTAACTTCAAACCTTGCGATAATCTATTCAGTGGACCTACCAGGCAGTCAATGTATCAAGAACGAGTGAGAGTTTGGAGTGATGCAACTTATTGCTAAGAATATGCATGCCTAGAAATTTGAACCGTGTTTTGAAAACAGTCAAAGTGGCTATGGCTCACCATGTTTTGATATTTTGCGTGCGTTTCAAAATTAACTTCACACCTTGCGAAAATTTGTTCACTGGACCCACCAGGCAGTCGATGTATCGAGAACCAGTGAGAGTTTGGAATGATTCAACTTATTGCTAAGAATATGCATGCCTAGAAATTTGACCGTGTTTTGAAAACAATCAAAGAGGCTATGACTCACCGTGTTTCGTAAATTTGGCTATGTTTCGAAATTAACTTCCTACCTTGCGAAAATCTGTTCAGTGGACCCACCAGGCAGTCAATGTATCAAGAACGAGTGAGAGTTTGGAGTGATGCAACTTATTGCTAAGAATATGCATGCCTAGAAATTTCACCGTGTTTTGAAAACAATCAAAGTGGCTATGGATCACCATGTTTTGAATTTTTGCGTAATTTTCGAAATTAACTTCACACCTTTCAAAAATCTGTTCACTAGACCCACCAGGCAGTCAATGTATCGAGAATGAGTGAGAGTTTGGAATGATTCAACTTATTGCTATGAATAAGCATGCCTAGAAATTTGACCATGTTTTGAAAACAATCAAAGAGACTATGACTCGCCATGTTTTGAAATTTTGGCTTTGTTTCGAAATTAACTTCACACCTTTTGGTAATCTTTTCAGTGGACTGACCAGGCAATCAATGTATCGCGAATGAGTGAGAGGTGTTTGGAAAGATTCAATTTTGTGTGCGTTTTGAAATTAACTTCACACCTTGCGAAATTCTGTTCACTGTACTCACCAGGCAGTCAATGTACTGAGAACCAGTGAGTGTTCGGAATGATTCAACTTATTGCTAAGAATATGCATGCCTCGAAAGTTTGACAGTGTTTTGAAAACAATCAAAGAGACTATGACTCATCGAGTTTTGAAAGTTTGGCTGTGTTTCAAAATTAACTTCAAACCTTGCGATAATCTGTTCAGTGGACCTACCAGGCAGTCAATGTATCAAGAACGAGTGAGAGTTTGGAGTGATGCAACTTATTGCTAAGAATATGCATGCCTAGAAAGTTGACCGTGTTTTGAAAACAGTCAAAGAGGCTATGACTCACCGTGTTTTGAAATTTTGGCTGTTTTTCAAAATTAACTTCACCCATTGCGATAATATTTTTAGTGGACCCACCAGGTAGTCAATATATTGAGAACGAGTAAGACTTGTTTGGAAATATTCAACTTCTTGCTAAGAATATGCATGCCTCGAAAGTTTGACCATGTTTTGAAAACAATGAAAGAGACTATGACTCACCGTGTTTTGAAAGTTTGGCTGTGTTTCGAAATTAACTTCACACCTTGCGATAATCTATTCAGTGGACCTACCAGACAGTCAATGTATCGAGAACGAGTGAGAGCTTGGAATGATTGAACTTATTTCTAAGAATATGCATGCCTAGAAATTTGACTGTGTTTTGAAAAAAATCAAAGTGGCTATGGCTCAACGTGTTTTGATATTTTATGTGCGTTTTGAAATTAACTTCACACCTTGCGAAATTCTGTTCACCGTACCCACCAGGCAATCAATGTACTGAGAACCAGTGAGAGTTCAGAATGATTCAACTTATTGCTAAGAATATGCATGCCTCGAAAGTTTTATAGTGTTTTGAAAACAATCAAAGAGACTATGACTCACCGTGTTTTGAAAGTTTCGCTATGTTTCGAAATTAACTTCAAACCTTGCGATAATCTGTTCAGTGGACCTACCAGGCAGTCAATGTATCAAGAACGAGTGAGAGTTTGGAGTGATGCAACTTATTGCTAAGAATATGCATGCCTAGAAATTTGACCGTGTTTTGAAAACAGTGAAAGTGGCTATGGCTCACCATGTTTTGATATTTTGCGTGCGTTTCAAAATTAACTTCACACCTTCCGAAAATTTGTTCACTGGACCCACCAGGCAGTCGATGTATCGAGAACCAGTGAGAGTTTGGAATGATTCAACTTATTGCTAAGAATATGCATGCCTAGAAATTTGACCGTGTTTTGAAAACAATCAAAGAGGCTATGACTCACCGTGTTTCGTAAATTTGGCTATGTTTCGAAATTAACTTCCTACCTTGCGAAAATCTGTTCAGTGGACCCACCAGGCAGTCAATGTATCAAGAACGAGTGAGAGTTTGGAGTGATGCAACTTATTGCTAAGAATATGCATGCCTAGAAATTTCACCGTGTTTTGAAAACAATCAAAGTGGCTATGGATCACCATGTTTTGAATTTTTGCGTAATTTTCGAAATTAACTTCACACCTTTCAAAAATCTGCTCACTAGACCCACCAGGCAGTCAATGTATCGAGAATGAGTGAGAGTTTGGAATGATTCAACTTATTGCTATGAATAAGCATGCCTAGAAATTTGACCATGTTTTGAAAACAATCAAAGAGACTATGACTCGCCATGTTTTGAAATTTTGGCTTTGTTTCGAAATTAACTTCACACCTTTTGGTAATCTTTTCAGTGGACCGACCAGGCAATCAATGTATCGCGAATGAGTGAGAGGTGTTTGGAAAGATTCAATTTTGTGTGCGTTTTGAAATTAACTTCACACCTTGCGAAATTCTGTTCACTGTACTCACCAGGCAGTCAATGTACTGAGAACCAGTGAGAGTTCGGAATGATTCAACTTATTGCTAAGAATATGCATGCCTCGAAAGTTTGACATTGTTTTGAAAATAATCAAAGAGACTATGACTCACCGAGTTTTGAAAGTTTGGCTGTGTTTCAAAATTAACTTCAAACCTTGCGATAATCTGTTCAGTGGACCTACCAGGCAGTCAATGTATCGAGAATGAGTGAGAGTTTGGACTTATGCAACTTATTGCTAAGAATATGCATGCCTAGAATTTTGACCGTGTTTTGAAAACAGTCAAAGAGGCTATGACTCACCGTGTTTTGAAATTTTGGCTGTATTTCAAAATTAACTTCATACCTTGCGATAATATGCTCAGTGGACCCACCAGGCAGTCAATGTATCAAGAACGAGTGAGAGTTTGGCAAGATTCTACTTCTTTCTAAGAATATGCATGCCTCAAAATTTGGCCGTGTTTTGAACAAACAAAGAGACTATGACTCACCGTGTTTTGAAATTTTGGCTGTGTTTCGAAATTAACTTCACCCCTTGCGATAATCTTTTCACTGGACCCACCAGGTAGTCAATGTATTGAGAACGAGTAAGAGATGTTTGGAAAGATTCAACTTCTTGCTAAGAATAAGCATTCCTCGAAAGTTTGACCGTGTTTTGAAAACAATCAAAGAGACTATGACTCACCGTGTTTTGAAAGTTTGGCTGTGTTTTGAAATTAACTTCACACCTTGCGATAATCTATTCAGTGACCTACCAGGAACTCAATGTATCGAGAACAAGTGAGAGTTTGGAATGATTGAAATTATTGCTAAGAATATGCATGCCTAGAAATTTGACTGTGTTTTGAAAACAATCAAAGTGGCTATGGCTCACCGTGTTTTGATATTTTGCGTGCGTTTCGAAATTAACTTCACACCTTGCGAAAATTTGTTCACTGGACCCACCAGGCAGTTAATGTATCGAGAACCAGTGAGAGTTTGGAATGATTCAACTTATTGCTAAGAATATGCATGCCTAGAAATTTGACCATGTTTTGAAAACAATCAAAGAGGCTATGACTCACCGTGTTTCGTAAATTTGGCTATGTTTCGAAATTAAGTTCACACCTTGCGAAAATCCGTGTAGTGGACCCACCAGGCAGTCAATGTATCAAGAATGAGTGAGAGTTTGGAGTGATGCAACTTATTGCTAAGAATATGCATGCCTAGAAATTTGACCATGTTTTGAAAACAATCAAAGTGGCTATGGATCACCATGTTTTGAATTTTTGCGTAAGTTTCGAAATTAACTTCACACCTTTCAAAAATCTGTTCACTAGACCCACCAGGCAGTCAATGTATCGAGAATGAGTGAGAGTTTGGAATGATTCAACTTATTGCTATGAATAAGCATGCCTAGAAATTTGACCATGTTTTGAAAACAATCAAAGAGACTATGACTCGCCATGTTTTGAAATTTTGGCTTTGTTTCGAAATTAACTTCACACCTTTTGGTAATCTTTTCAGTGGACCGACCAGGCAATCAATGTATCGCGAATGAGTGAGAGGTGTTTGGAAAGATTCAATTTTGTGTGCGTTTTGAAATTAACTTCATACCTTGCGAAATTCTTTTTACTGTACCCACCAGGCAGTCAATGTACTGAGAACCAGTGAGAGTTCTGAATGATTCAACTTATTGCTAAGAATATGCATGCCTTGAAAGTTTGACAGTGTTTTGAAAATAATCAAAGAGACTATGACTCACCGTGTTTTGAAAGTTTGGCTATGTTTTGAAATTAACTTCAATCCTTGCGATAATCTGTTTAGTGGACCTACCAGGCAGTCAATGTATCGAGAATGAGTGAGAGTTTGGACTTATGCAACTTATTGCTAAGAATATGCATGCCTAGAAATTTGACCGTGTTTTGAAAACAGTCAAAGAGGCTATGACTCACCGTGTTTTGAAATTTTGGCTGTATTTCAAAATTAACTTCATACCTTGCGATAATATGCTCAGTGGACCCACCAGGCAGTCAATGTATCAAGAACGAGTGAGAGTTTGGCAAGATTCTACTTCTTTCTAAGAATATGCATGCCTCAAAATTTGGCCGTGCTTTGAACAAACAAAGAGACTATGACTCACCGTGTTTTGAAATTTTGGCTGTGTTTCGAAATTAACTTCACCCCTTGCGATAATCTGTTCAGTGGACCCACCAGGTAGTCAATGTATTGAGAACGAGTAAGAGATGTTTGGAAAGATTCAACTTCTTGCTAAGAATAAGCATTCCTCGAAAGTTTGACCGTGTTTTGAAAACAATCAAAGAGACTATGACTCACCGTGTTTTGAAAGTTTGGCTGTGTTTTGAAATTAACTTCACACCTTGCGATAATCTATTCAGTGACCTACCAGGAACTCAATGTATCGAGAACAAGTGAGAGTTTGGAATGATTGAAATTATTGCTAAGAATATGCATGCCTAGAAATTTGACTGTGTTTTGAAAACAATCAAAGTGGCTATCGCTCACCGTGTTTTGATATTTTGCGTGCGTTTCGAAATTAACTTCACACCTTGCGAAAATTTGTTCACTGGACCCACCAGGCAGTCAATGTATCGAGAACCAGTGAGTGTTTGGAATGATTCAACTTATTGCTAAGAATATGCATGCCTAGAAATTTGACCATGTTTTGAAAACAATCAAAGAGGCTATGACTCACCGTGTTTCGTAAATTTGGCTATGTTTTGAAATTAAGTTCACACCTTGCGAAAATCTGTGTAGTGGACCCACCAGGCAGTCAATGTATCAAGAATGAGTGAGAGTTTGGAGTGATGCAACTTATTGCTAAGAATATGCATGCCTAGAAATTTGACCATGTTTTGAAAACAATCAAAGTGGCTATGGCTCACCATGTTTTGAATTTTTGCGTAAGTTTCGAAATTAACTTCACACCTTGCAAAAATCTGTTCACTAGACCCACCAGGCAGTCAATGTATCGAGAATGAGTGAGAGTTTGGAATGATTCAACTTATTGCTACGAATAAGCATGCCTAGAAATTTGACTGTGTTTTGAAAACAATCAAAGAGACTATGGCTCGCCATGTTTTGAAATTTTGGCTTTGTTTAGAAATTAACTTCACACCTTTGGTAATCTTTTCAGTGGACCCACCAGGCAGTCAATGTATCGCGAATGAGTGAGAGGTGTTTGGAAAGATTCAACTTCTCGCGAAGAATATGGATTCCTCAAATGTTTAACCATGTTTTGAAAACAATCAAAGAGACTATGACTCACCATGTTTTGAAAGCTTGGTTGTGTTTCGAAATTAACTTCACACCTTGCGATAATCTGTTCAGTGGACCTACCAGGGAGTCAATGTATCGAGAACAAGTGAGAGTTTGGAATGATTCAACTTATTGATAAGAATACGGATGCCTAGAAATTTGTCCGTGTTTTGAAAATAATCAAAGATGCTATGACTCACCGTGTTTCAAAATTTTGGCTGTATTTCGAAATTAACTTCACAACTTGTGAAAATATGCCCAGTGGACCCACCAGGCACTCAATGTATCAAGAACGAGTGAGAGTTTGGCAAGATTCAACTTATTTCTAAGAATATACATGCCTTGAAATTTGGCCGTGTTTTTAACAAACAAAGAGACTATGACTCACCGTGTTTTGAAATTTTGGCTATTTTTCAAAATTAACTTCACCAATTGCGATAATCTTTTGAGTGGACCCACTAGGTAGTCAATATATTGAGAACGAGTAAGAGTTGTTTGGAAAGATTCAACTTCTTGCTAAGAATATGCATGCCTCGAAATTTGACCGTGTCTTGAAAACAATCAAAGAGGCTATGACTCACCGTGTTTCGTAAATTTGGCTATGTTTGGAAAGTAACTTCACACCTTGCGAAAATCTGTTTAGTGGACCCACCAGACAGTCAATGTATCATGAATGAGTGAGAGTTTGGCGTGATGCAACTTATTGCTAAGAATATGCATGCCTAGAAATTTGACCGTGTTTTGAAAACAATCAAAGTGGATATGGCTCACCATGTTTTGAATTTTTGTGTAAGTTTCGAAATTAACTTCACACCTTGCAAAAATCATTTCACTATACCCACCAGGCAGTCAATGTATCGAGAATGAGTGAGTGTTTGGAATGATTCAACTTCTTGCTAAGAATATGCATGCCTAGAAATTTGACCGTGTTTTGAAAACAAACACAGAGACTATGACTCACTATGTTTTAAAATTTTGGCTTTGTTTCGAAATGAACTTCACACCTTTTGGTAATCTTTTCAGTGGACCCACTAGGCAGTCAATGAATCGCGAATGAGTGAGAGGTGTTTGGAAAGATTCAACTTCTTGCTAAGAATATGGATGCCTCAAATGTTTAACCATGTTTTGAAAACAATCAAAGAGACTATGACTCATCCTGTTTTGAAAGCTTGGTTGTGTTTCGAAATTAACTTCACACCTTGCGATAATCTGTTCAGTGGACCTACCAGGGAGTCAATGTATCGAGAACAAGTGAGAGTTTGGAATGATTCAGCTTATTGATAAGAATATGCATGCCTAGAAATTTGACCGTGTTTTGAAAACAATCAAAGATGCTATGACTCACTGTGTTTCAAAATTTTGGCTGTATTTCGAAATTAACTTCACAACTTGTGAAAATATGCCAAGTGGACCCACCAGGCAGTCAATGTATCAAGAACGAGTGAGAGTTTGGCAAGATTCAACTTATTTCTAAGCATATGCATGCCTTGAAATTTGGTCGTGTTTTAAACAAACAAAAAGACAATGACTCACCGTGTTTTGAGATTTTGGCTGTGTTTCGAAATTAACTTCACCCCTTGCGATAATCTTTTCAATGGACCCGCCAGGTACACAATGTATTGAGAACGAGTAAGAGTTGTTTGGAAAGATTCAACTTCTTGCTAAGAATATGCATGCCTCAAAAGTTTGATCGTGTTTTGAAAACAATCAAAGATACTATGTCTCACCGTGTTTAGAAAGTTTGGCTGTGTTTCGAAATTAACTCCACACCTTGTGATAATCTATTCAGTGGACCTACCAGGCAGTCAATATATCGAGAACGAGTGAGAGTTTGGAATGATTTAACTTAATTATAAGAATATGAATGCCAAGAAATTTGACTGTGTTTTGAAAACAATCAAAGTGGCTATGGCTCACCATGTTTTGATATTTTGTGTGCGTTTTGAAATTAACTTCACACCTTGCAAAATTCTATTCACTATACCCACCAGGCACTCAATGTACCGAGAACCAGTGAGAGTTTGGAATGATTCAACTTATTGCTAAGAATATCCATGCCTCGAAAGTTTGACAGTGTTTTGAAAACAATCAAACAGACTATAACTCACCGTGTTTTGAAAGTTTGGCTGTGTTTCGAAATTAACTTCACATCTTGCGATAATCTGATCGGCGGACCTACCAGGCAGTCAATGTATCGAGAATGAGTGAGTGTTTGGAATGATTCAACTTCTTGCTAAGAATATGCATGCCTAGAAATTTGACCGTGTTTTGAAAACAAACACAGAGACTATGACTCACTGTGTTTTAAAATTTGGCTTTGTTTCGAAATGAACTTCACACCTTTTGGTAATCTTTTCAGTGGACCCACTAGGCAGTCAATGTATCGCGAATGAGTGAGAGGTGTTTGGAAAGATTCAACTTCTTGCTAAGAATATGGATGCCTCAAATGTTTAACCATGTTTTGAAAACAATCAAAGAGACTATGACTCACCGTGTTTTGAAAGCTTGGTTGTGTTTCGAAATTAACTTCACACCTTGCGATAATCTGTTCAGTGGACCTACCAGGGAGTCAATGTATCGAGAACAAGTGAGAGTTTGGAATGATTCAACTTATTGATAAAAGTATGCATGCCTAGAAATTTGACCGTGTTTTGAAAACAATCAAAGATGCTATGACTCACTGTGTTTCAAAATTTTGGCTGTATTTCGAAATTAACTTCACAACTTGTGAAAATATGCCAAGTGGACCCACCAGGCAGTCAATGTATCAAGAACGAGTGAGAGTTTGGCAAGATTCATCTTATTTCTAAGCATATGCATGCCTTGAAATTTGGTCGTGTTTTAAACAAACAAAAAGACAATGACTCACCGTGTTTTGAGATTTTGGCTGTGTTTCGAAATTAACTTCACCCCTTGCGATAATCTTTTCAATGGACCCACCAGGTACACAATGTATTGAGAACGAGTAAGAGTTGTGTGGAAAGATTCAACTTCTTGCTAAGAATATGCATGCCTCGAAAGTTTGATCGTGTTTTGAAAACAATCAAAGAGACTATGTCTCACCGTGTTTAGAAAGTTTGGCTGTGTTTCGAAATTAACTCCACACCTTGTGATAATCTATTCAGTGGACCTAGCAGGCAGTCAATATATCGAGAACGAGTGAGAGTTTGGAATGATTTAACTTAATTCTAAGAATATGAATGCCAAGAAATTTGACTGTGTTTTGAAAACAATCAAAGTGGCTATGGCTCACCATGTTTTGATATTTTGTGTGCGTTTTGAAATTAACTTCACACCTTGCAAAATTCTATTCACTATACCCACCAGGCACTCAATGTACCGAGAACCAGTGAGAGTTTGGAATGATTCAACTTATTGCTAAGAATATCCATGCCTCGAAAGTTTGACAGTGTTTTGAAAACAATCAAACAGACTATAACTCACCGTGTTTTGAAAGTTTGGCTGTGTTTCGAAATTAACTTCACATCTTGCGATAATCTGATCAGCGGACCTACCAGGCAGTCAATGTATCGAGAATGAGTGAGAGTTTGGAATGATTCAAAATATTTCTAAGAATATGCATTCCTAGAAAATTGACCGTGTTTTGAAAATAATCAAAGTGGTTATAGCTCACCGCATTTTGAATTTTTGCGTGCGTTTGAAAATTAACTTCACACCTTGCAAAAATCTATTCACTGGTCCCACCAGGCAGTCAATGTATCAAGAATGAGTGTCAGTTTGGAATGATTCAACTTATTGCTAAGAATATGCATGCCTAGAAATTTGACCGTGTTTTGAAAACAATCAAAGAGGCTATGACTCACCGTCTTTCGAAATTTTGGCTGTATTTCCAAATTAACTTCACACCTTGCGATAATATGCTCAGTTGACCTACCGGGAAGTAAATGTATCAAGAACGAGTGAGTGTTTGGCAAGATTTAACTTGTTTCTAAGAATATGCATGCCTCGGAATTTGGCCGTGTTTTGAACAAACAAAGAGACTATGACTCACCGTGTTTTGAATTTTTGGCTGTGTTTCGAAATTAACTTCACCCCTTGCGATAATCTTTTCAATGGACCCATCAGGTAGTCAATGTGGAGGCCTGCCGACCCTTCGTTCCTTCTCGAGGTCCCACCTTTATCGGAGAAGGCCCACCCTCTAGGGATCCCTGATCCCCTGTAGTAGTTACGAGGCAGCTTATACCAGAATAGACAACCTTCAAATCCAGCCATGTCCCATACCTGAGTAGTGTGGTTGCATAGGGTTAAGTTGTTATAGCTAGACTGCAAAGAACCAGGTGCGTTTTTGTAAACCTTTTTCCTCCGGTTTTCCTCCAGCATTTTGTAAAACAAAACCTTTTTCTTTCTCATCAACTCTTGGGAGGTCCCACCTCACCAAGGTTTTATCATAAAACATTTTTATCATCAAAACATTTGGTAAACTTTTTCCGGGGTCTTCCCATCATTAGCTTTGCTTCAGCTAAATTGGGTCTCCAAAGGGGTATGGTGTAATACACCATCTGTTCCACTACGGGCAAATAGGTAACATCAAGAGGGTTGTACTTAGTAGTACCATTGAGTAAGGGTTTGTAGGAGCCAAACCACTACCATAAGGGCTTATGAGCAAGAAGGTGGCTTGCCTGAGATCAGCAATATGGCATAATTGTCCCTAGAATTCTTCTTAGAAAACCATAATAACCAATAGAAACCATCTCCTTCTGCTCCCTGATATAACCGCAATTTTCGTTGATAGGGAACACATGCAAACAAACAAGAGGGCACAATCAAAACAAGGCATACAATCACCACTACCATTCAGCCAGCAAACAATTGAATAAACTCCAATTAAGGTTCTGTAGTTTTAGATAGGATTGGATTTAGGAGGATGAAATGGTCTTGGAGAAGGGAATGAATACCCCTTAGGATTTATAGTCTAGAAACTACCTAAGAGATGTTTTGGATCAAGGACATATTCTGTATGGTACCATTGTATAAAAAATGATACCCTACAAGTAGATGTTGATAAATGAAACCAAGGAAAGTGGTTTCACTATTTTATCACTTTTCTTCAATTTATTATGAAAATCCTAGTGATAAAAGCTCTAGTTTTAGGAAATAAATCACCACAAAGGTTCTGTACGTCCAAGAATTATTTCCTTGTGTGGTTAGGTAGGCCTTGATGTACTTGTTCACTGAGAGTTGAAATCGCTCCAAAATAATTACCAGAATGCCTTCAGGAAATTCCCAAAGGCAGTTTTGTAGACAATTTGTCTTTTTCACCAGATTTAATCTATAGAGAATTTTGATATTAGGTAAAGGGAAATGGTTAGGTATGGAAAATACCTCCTAGTACCAACTGGAATCGCTCTTTTTGGAGCTGCAAAACTACTGTAGTGATTTTTCTAGTGATAAAACTATATATAGAGATAATTAATTCACCAAAATTGAACAGTGCCTCAATAAAAGTTTATCTCCTACAGTCTGGTAGACCTTAGTGTACCACATCACAAGGAGTTGGATTTAGGTCAAAAAAAGTTATAATCTGACTTAGGGAATTTTCTAAAGGTAGATTATGGCTGTTTTTGTTATTTTTGCCAAAGCCAAATTATGCTTCACCTTGGGATGGGACAAAGGACATGGCATAGGTACCTGGGATACCTACCAGATGCATTTTTTTTACTCCATTTGGAGGTGTCAAACTCATAAAAAGATTTTATTAGTAGAAATGTCTATTTTAGTGGGTGATTTATCATAATTAATTTAAAACTTATCTTGGTCCACTTGTGGCACTGCATGATGGGCAAAACATGTAGTTACATGTATATATTTTTAGCTAGGCAAAATATGGAGTTTTCCATTTTTAGAACAAGTTAAACCCAACTGCAACAAATAGACCTAGAGAAAAAAGAAACGAATAAGTGGGAGATAAAGGTGGGCTGCTTTCTAGGCGAGCTGGGACACGAAGGGGAGGGGGTTAGCCCACCGGGCGAGGGGCTGCGCGGGGTGCAGTTTTGAAACTGCCAAACGGGGCCCGCTTGCCATAGAGGGAGAGGCGCTGAAGCGGTACGGGGAGATCCCGACCGTTTGTTCGAGACGGGATCGACGGTGGGGGCATCTGGCCTTAAAAATCGAGATAGAGGAGGGTGCATCATGGACATGATCCAGGAGGGGAAAAAGGGGAAGGTGTGAAACCAGGGGATGGTTTTCTGGGGGCGGTGGAGGGGTGGTTCTGGTCGGGTGCAGAGGAAGGGTGAGGTGAGATGGCTACTTCAAGAAGAAAAGGGAAAGTGATACCAATGGGTGTATCTCTCCTTCTTCCAAGCACTAAAGGACAAGGGGAAGGGGATGCTACAGTAGCTTAGCTACAGTGCAGCTCGACCATAGGGGTGTGCTGGGGTAGTGGAGGCTTGCTGTGGAAGGCTTGCGGGGTTTTGACTTGATATTGATCAACATCTTGGAAATAGGCGAGATTTGCAATGTAGATGATCATGATGGAAGTCTCAAATCATGGCTTAGGCAAGATGAACAAAGGTGCTGGGAGATAAAGGGGGCCAAGATAGATATCCAGGGATTATTTGGGTTTTTTTGAGGATTTAAAGTCCACTTAAATCCATTTATTCAAAAAGGGCAGAAGTAGTTTCTAGAAGCTCATGTGATATTTTTACATTAGACAAAGTTGGTTTTTGGGGTGAGGTGGTCCTAGATACCATATTACACATTGGGGAATTTTATTGGGATTTATTGAGGTGGGAAGGTATTTTTAAAGAATTATTTCTTGTTTCGGCCATTTAAGAAAATGGGCAAAAAGAAATAATAAAGCTCTTCCAAAATATTTATTTTTGAAGTGGGAAGATAGGCTATGATATATGGGCCTCAAAAGTTCCTAGAGTTGGGGAAGTGTTTTGGTAAAAACCAAGCTTTCCCTTATGGAAGAGGTTTTGAAGAATTTGTCTATTAAAGAAGTTAAATGGATTTGGGGCCATAATAATTATGGAAAAGATTTGATAAATCTTGATGATCAAGGTAGATGATGTATACAAGGTGTAGCAAGCATTTGCAACCTTGAGATTGGAGAATCCAAGTTGATTTTGGTGAAATTCCCTAGATTAAGGATCTAGGGTGGTATTAATTTCATACCATAAAAACATGGTTGTATATTGGAGTTCATATCTCCCCTTGGGGCAGGGGTTAGATGGTTGGATAGACTAAGTGATGTAGATCAACATGGTACAGAGGTTTGAGCTTGATCTTGTTTGAGCTTACCAAGACAGGCTTTCAAACTTTGAATAAAATAAGCCTGCCAAAGCAGATTATCAACTAGCCTCCAAAACCTTGTGGGTTTAAGCAGCACAAAGATCCACTTGGAACAAGTGAAGTAGCTAATGATAGACCTATATGAGTAGAACACAACCATGCAAATATTTGGTCCATAGAAGGTTGGATGGTGGTGTGAGCTTCTATCAAAGTAGGCACGTTGGCTCTATTTGCAGGAAAAGTTATTTTCTTGCCTGCAAAACCATCAAGAATAAGTGGGTTGGAAGATCACATTACCAAGGGAAAGAGTGGGCCTTTGTAGTCCTTATGATGGTTAACAAAATGTTTCAAGTGCACTACCAAAATACACAAGGGTTTAGAAAGGGAGATATCCAAAAAGGTGATGTTGGAAACAGATTTCCAGACTTGGCCAAATTTGGCAGAGTTAGGGTTTTGACTAGAATAAGAGGGAGAATGTTCTTGATTGATTTCAAGGTGCCATGTCAACACCCGGATTTTTTATCCCAGATGCCTGTTATTCCATACCTCGCAATCCCAGAATTACCATTTTTGCGAGACATAACAGATTGGATATCACAGTACATCATCCATTACAAACCATACATAAGGTTTTACACAATTAAGGATCTCATGATCCAGTCTTAATACAACAAGCAGCGCAAATAAAAGATAAGCGTAGCGGTGGGGTCCATCTTCAAGGGCACAGGCAATGCTGATGAAGGTAGATAGTCCTACTTATCATAGCCGTCCTGCTAGCCATCATCTTGATAGTCTCCTTCATAGTCTGACCATGATAATAGCTAGGGACAAAAGCCATGAGTACTCTTTAGGTACTCGCAAACTACCTCTAAAAAGTATTATAGTTATAAGTTAAAGTGCTAAATCTAAGTTTAACTATGTTAGGTTTGAAACCTAAGCTGAGTTCTAAAGCAAAGAAAGATAAAGTAAAATTCTAGAATCACTTAAGTTGGGAAGCTATTGTAAGAAACACAACCCTGTTGTGGTCAAGTCAAGATTCATCAGTCATTTCAAGTTATTTGGAAAACATCTGGCAACGAAACAGTATGGCCATTCCAACTGTCCATAACCGCGGACGCGGCTATTCGAATAGTTTGACACTCTACAGAGGTGGTACACTTTCACCACAAGATTCGATACATCTGTCAGGGATAACCTTGAATCATCATACTTAGTATGCAGATAATCGAACATAACCTTCCCTTTACACACCCTAGTATAAGCACCTCTCCTATGAGCATGGCCTCCCAACCGTGACCATCTGTCATCTTGGGCACTGCATAGGTGGACATCATGAGAGGTAGCCTCAGCTCAAACCTCTCCCGCGAGGGAACTAATACTAATTCATATAAATTTCCAGCTAAGCCTTACCCAATTCAGGTAGTGTGGTTGTACGGTAATTTTGGAATGGTACCGCATCCGAATCCAACCATCAGTTTTATAAAACGGTTAAGGCTCGTGCCTCAACATTTTCATCATCATCAACCATTTGTGTTTCTCAACACATGTCAAAACATCTCAACAGAATGAATCATCATTCCAAGGTTTTCATAATTCATTTTCACCAAGTGTTCCCATCTAAAGTGACTCAAGTTTTTGATCTACTCTAAACTACTAAGTTAAGAGTGTTCACTAAGATGGAAAAGATGGGTTCAATCTCATGCCATAGAATGACATCTAAAGGTTTCTAAATAGGTCATGTTTTATACTTTCTATGCTAACTTCTAAACAATTAAAGAACTTTGTGTAAACTAAGGGAGGTAAAACCTGTAAATAAGACTTGGGGTACTAATAGTCAAAAAGGGCGGAGTGATCAAAGCATGCCTACGACATCTTTGCTAAACCATCTAGTTTGATCCTAGCTTGCTAAGCACTAAACTTGCAAGTGTTAGCTTGCATTGTTAATGGTGGCTTGTACTTGGATGGTGCTAGCTTGCTAATAATAGCTTGCCTTGGGTAGTGCAGTGGTTGAAGTTTTCTTCTTCTTCTTCTTGGTAGAACTTCTCCTCCTCAAAAGCTTGGTTGGTACTATCGTCTATAAATACATACGGAGTACACAATCACCAAACAATACTTAACTAGGCTAAATAGCATTCTAAGACACACATTTGATGATCTATTATCATCACAAGCATCACAAGTTTAAATCACTAGTTTCATCTTTTTAATTTAGAAAAGTAATTTCTACTCATTGAAAAATTAACTCAGATTTAATATTCACCACTTAAAATATGGGATCATATTGACACATTCCATCACCACATATCTTAACATATGGGAATAAGAATTAAAGGTTGGATCAATATTACTTTGGTTTAAGTTTATTATTTAATGATTTAAAGTGACTAGAAATGCCTATATAGCATTATTTTGGTACTAGTCCAAAGTCACTGCATGTAAACCTTAATATTATTACATATTCAGATACGTATGGTGAAATGTGATTTTGGAGAGTTGGAATCAACTCCAAACCTATCTTAGTTGATTTTATAAAAATGTTGCAAGTTGCAAAAGCTTCTGTTTTGTTATTTTTACTACGCGATATCTATAACTCTAATTTGATTAAATCCAACGGGCTTGGATAGATCATTTCAATGCCTTTCAGGAAAAATTGATTTCATGCAATTTGGATTTGTAAAACTCCCAGAATTGAATTTTAAACTAGTGGACAGAAACTAGATTCCACTTAAAAAGAAGAAAATCCAATTTTGAATGGTTGGGCTGGCGCGGGAAAGAACATGGGCCGACCCAGTGGCGCTCCGCGGCGCGAGGCTCAACTGACAGGGGGGTCCCGCTAGTCAGCGGCACTTAACACGTGAAACGGTACGCGCGCTGTGAGCCGTAGGACTAGAAGTGGGATCTACGGTTGAGAGTCGTCATCGACAACGAACAGGTCGCCGGCGAGTGT
Organism: Avena eriantha; assembly: GCA_910589775.1. NCBI lineage: Eukaryota > Viridiplantae > Streptophyta > Magnoliopsida > Poales > Poaceae > Avena > Avena eriantha. The sequence goes on along the minus strand of OU342746.1, from coordinate 33,644,317 downwards.
TTGCCCTAGAGGCTCGGTGGGGGTCTACCGGAGACGTACCAGGGCTCCAGCAATGACGACGAGGCGGGCAAATGAACTGGAAGACGACGGTGAGGTGAGGCGCGGTTGCGGCGGAGCTTGGGGTGCCCTAAATCGCAGGCGCCCTTCTCCTCCTACTGCGGCGGCTCCGGCTCCAATTTTGTTGAGGCAGAGGTCGAGCAGCATCGGCGAGAGGTGGGTGAGGTTCAGTGAGAGGTGGGGAGTGTGGGTGTGTGGAGAAATGGTGCTGGTGACGGTGAGACCGAGCGGTGTGGACAGGCGACTCTGGCGAGGGCGGCACAGGGGCTAGCGGCGTGGCTCGAGGTAGGGGATGGTGGCCTGTCTCCTGGAGGTGCGCTAAGGCGTAAATGCACAGCAGAGACGACGGGTCCGACGGCGAGCGGTGGCTGGGGTGCGTTGGGCGGCCAGCGGGGGTGTCTGGGGTGTTCCCTAGGTCATGGCGGAGCGATAGGCGCGGGCTGCGGCTGATGGGTGGTCTGTGCACGCGGCGACATGGCGTGCTCTGCGGGCAGCGTCGGCATGGTCGACCAGCTCCGGGAACGTCGGTTCCTGGCCATTTTGCTCTCTATCGCTGGGCTGGGGCTGGTTGGACGGTGGTGTTGGACCACAGGCGAGCGTGTAGACATGGCGAGAGAGGCTAGCGGCTGTTGTGGCGCGATGTCGCCGGTGGGGGTGCTCAAGGTGCTCGGCCTTAATGGCCATGACCATTTGGCCGTGTGCACAGGGTTTGGCCAAGCTAGCAAAGGGTAGGCTTTGCACTAGGGGGACAAGGGGATAGGGTTAGGCCCAAATGGTGACCAAGATCACTACTCAAAACAGTGTTTTGAATTTGGCCAGATTTGTGCCCACAAGGTGTTTGATGGAATGGCCAAAAGAGAAAAACTTTTGAATTTTGAGTTCAAAATTTTTGGGTGATCTACACTAGTGCTAGGTAGTCTCTGTTTGCAAGGGTTTTGAAAGTGGAGCTCAAATAGATGGTTTTTGAAATAGGGGTGATCTATGCATATGCATTGAATTGAATTTTCACATGCCATTTAAAATAAGCAAAAGAATGTTTTAGCAGATCAAAAGGTGGGTCTTGGTACCTCATTATGTGTACTAGCAAGGGGTGCAATGATCATGAATTGTTTCTGTTAAGAAATGAGTGCTAGGAACACTCAAAGTAGTGTAGTGGATTAAAATGGCCAAAATGACCATTCTTCCTTTTTAATTGTTTTTTATTTGATTTTCTTTGGAAGAGTTTGGGAATGATGTAGATAATGTTTAAATCACCTATGAAACATTTTACAAGCAATGGATCACAGAACCATGGCAATTCAAATCAATTCCTAATTTAAATGCTCATACATATGAATGCCTTTATTTTTAAATTGAAAAAGTTTTTGTTAACCCTAATTTTTATGATTTAGATCTTGATAAGATTGGATTGAAGTTTTGGGATGTAACAAACCTTCCCCCCTTAAACAAAATCTCGTCCCGAGATTTACAAGAAAACTAGGAACTAAAGAGATCTGGGAACTCTGTCCGGATGTAATTTTCTCGCTCCGAAGTGGGTTCCTCCTCGGTATGGTTACTCCACTAAATCTTGAGAAAATTGATGCTCCTGGTCCTGGTGGTTCTGTAGGCTTCTTCTAAGATACGGATGGGTACTTCTCTATAGGTCAAGTCATTGTTGATTTCCACAGCTCTGTGATCGATGTTCTTGAATACTTCGGTCTTCTCGGGCACTTCCAAACATTTGCGAAGTAACGAGATATGGAACACATTGTGGATGGCTGATATCTCTTCAGGAAGTTCCAGTTGATATGATACTTCTCCTCGACGGTTCAGAATCTTGAAGGGCCCGATATATTTGGGGGCTAACTTTCCTTTCAGACTAAAGCGTTGAGTTCCTTTCAGCGGCGAAACTTTGAGATACACAAAATCTCCTACATTGAAAGTCAGGTCTATCCTTCTCTTTTCAGCATAACTCTTTTGTCTGGATTGGGCGGTCTTGAGGTGCTCACGGACTTTGTGAACTTTCTCTTCTGCTTCTCGGAGAATGTCGGGTCCAAAGATCTGACTCTCTCCTACTTGCGACCAATTCAAAGGGGTACGACACTTTCTTCCGTATAGGAATTCAAAGGGTGCCATCTGCAAACTAGCTTGATAACTGTTGTTATATGAGAATTCAGCGAAAGGCAGGCAGTCTTCCCATATTGATCCGTATTCCAACACATAGGCTCTAAGCATATCCTCTAGGACCTGTTTGACTCTCTCCGTCTGTCCATCAGTTTGCGGGTGATACGCGGTGCTGAAGTTCAACTTGGTTCCTAATCCTTCCTAAACTTTCTGCCAAAATCTCGAGGTAAACTGGGTTCCTCGATCTGATACTATGGTCTTGGGGGTTCCATGCAGACTAACAATCTTGGCAATGTACAGCTCTGCTAGCTTCGCACTCTCGTAGGTAGTCTTGACAGGTATAAAGTGGGCTACCTTGGACAGTCTATCAACTATGACCCAGATTGAGTCTTTTCCCCTACAAGAAGTAGGCAAACGGGTGATAAAGTCCATTTCGACGGAATCCCATTTCCATTCCGAAATCTGCAGTGGTTGTAACAATCCTGCAGCTCTCTGATTCTCTGCTTTAACTCTTTGACAGATGTCACATTTGGCGATGTAGCTTCTAATTTCTCTCTTCATCTTGTTCCACCAAAATTGCTCTTTCAAATCCTGATACATCTTTGTTCCTCCGGGGTGGATAGAATAAAGACTATCATGAGCTTCCTTCATGATAACTTCCTTCAACTCTGAATCTGCTGGCACACAAATACGTCCTTTGTACCACAGTACACCTTCTTCGTTTTCAGTGAATCCAGGTACTTTTCCTGTACCAATACGACGTTTGATTCCGTTGATACTTTCATTCCCCTTCTAGGCTTCCTTGATTTGGCTAATCAAAGTGGGTTGAAGTTCAATGCTAGCTAAGACTCCTTTGCTAACTAATTCAGTCCTGAAATGCTCCAACTCTTCATACAAACTTGGTTGCTTCTCCTTGATCATGGTGTTTAGCCTACACGGCAATCTACTAAGAGCATCCGCTACCACATTGCCTTTGCCGGGGTGATAGTGAATGTCCAGGTCATAGTCCTTGATTAACTCTACCCATCTCCTTTGTATCATATTCAGCTCCTTCTGAGTGAAGATATATTTTAAGCTCTTGTGATCTGAGTAAATCTCATAGCGATTACCCATCAGATAATGACGCCATGTCTTCAATGCTACAACCACGGCTGCTAGCTCAAGATCATGGGTAGGATAGTTCTGCTCATGCTGCTTCAGTTGTCGAAACAGATACGCGATAACTTTGCATTCTTGCATCAACACACATCCGAGACCAATCTTGGATGCGTCACAATAGACATCAAACGGCTTCTTGATGTCCGACATGACCAATATTGGGGCTGATATCAATCTCTTCTTCAGCTCCTGGAAACTGGCTTCACATTTGTCTATCCATTCAAACTTCTTGTCCTTTTTCAACAATTGGGTCATGGGTCGGGCGATGCTTGAGAATCCTTCTACAAACTTGCGGTAATATCCCGCTAATATGAGAAATGCACGGACTTGGGTTTGAGTCGTTGGGGCTTCCCATTCTTCGACATCTTTGATTTTGGCAGGATCAACAGAGACTCCTCCGGCAGACACAATATGTCCTAGGAATCCTACTTCCTTCAGCCAAAACTCACACTTGCTGAACTTGGCATGTAATTGATGCTCTCTTAGGGTTTCTAGGATAACTCTTAGATGTTGCTCATGCTCTTCTTTTGACTTGGAGTAGATAAGAATGTTGTCGATGAACACAACTACAAACTTATCTAGGAAATTCATAAAGATCTTATTCATGAGATTCATGAAATAAGCAGGGGCATTGGTTAATCTAAAAGACATAACCGTATACTCGTATAAACCATAGCGAGTAGTAAAGGCGGTCTTCGGAATATCCATTGCACGAATCTTAAGTTGGTGATAACCAGCCCTAAGATCAATCTTTGAGAATACCTGAGCTCCGGTCAACTGATCGAATAGATCCTCTATCTTTGGCAAAAGGTACTTGTTCTTGATGGTGACATTATTCAACTTTCTGTAATCTGTGCACAGACAGTTGCCTCCATCTTTCTTGACGACGAATAACACTAGTGATCTCCATGGCGATGCGCTTGGTTGAATCAAGCCTTTCTCTCACATGGCCTCTAACTGTTTCTTCAGCTCCACTAACTCTGGGAATACGTCGGGGTATTCACAGACTACTCTGACTTGGTCAATGGTGGGCAGGGCTACACTCTTGTTGCACTTGAATTGACGGGGTAAGGTTTCAGAGATATGTTCTACTGTTACTCCAGAATTACTGGTCATGGTGGTGGCTTTCTTAGCACAGTCTATCAGTCCTTTATGCCTTGACATCCAGTCCATACCTAGTACTACTTCCAATCCTTTGGTTCCAAGTACATTTAGGTTGGCATAAAAATCTATCCCATGTATTCTTCACTGACATGCAAATTCTTCGGTGACAAATGAATCTGATGCTCCAGAATCAAACAATACTGTTTGCTAAAACAGAGTTGACAGAAAACACAGCCAGCACTACATCTGGCGCTTCTTGGGCTTCTTCTGCATTCATGTGCAGGAGGCGTCCATTCCGGTTATGAGGGTTCCCTGGGGCATATCTTCTTCTTGGTTGAACACGGCGCTGCTACTGAGCTGGGGCATTCACATTGGCATTGGCTGCAGTCTTCTTGGGACACTCATTGGAGTAGTGACCGTTCACTCCACACTCGAAACAAGTGATCTGGGACTTGTCCTTGACTGCGACAGGCACAACATTGCTGCCAGTTCTGGGTAAAGTGTTCTTGTTGTTACTGTTGTTCTTCGGAGGTGCACGGTTGAAATTGTTGGCATTACAGGAGTTGTGATTATTTCCTCCGGACTTCACATTGCCTCCGCTACGGTTGGGGTAGCTTGGACGAGACATTTGGGGTTGGTTGATCCTTGGTGCATATCCGGGTGAAGGGTTGGGACGGTACTTCTGGTGACTACTAGATCCAGACTGCTGCATCATACGACGCTTGCGGTTGTCGTTTGCCTGGTTAATCTTCCTTTCCATCTGAATGGCAGAGTCGACTAGCTCTTCGAGATCCTGAAAACGGATATTGACGAGGACAATCTACATTTCATCATGAAGTCTGTTCAGGAATCTCTCCTTCTTCTTGGACTCCATGTTGATCTCATCAGGTGCATATCTGGCAAGTGACTGGAATCTGTCACGGTACTCCACCACAGTCATTCTTCCTTGCTTTAATTCGCGAAATTCATCTCTCATTCTGTTGACTAGACCTTGCGGCACGTGGGTGCGGCTGAACTTGACCTTGAATGCTTCCCATGTCATCACTTGACCATGGTTCATATTGTGGATGCTATTCCACCAAGCTCTTGCATCTCCTGCCAGATAGTGGGTGGAGAAGAGAACTTTCTCATTCTCATCAACTCCTGCAACTTTGAGGTTGTTTTCCATGGTCTGTAACCAGTCATCAACATCTAATGGGTTTTCAGAGGTGCTAAAGATTGGGGGATTGGTATTCTGAAAGCTTTTGAGCTTGGACCCTTGATGATCCTGATTTCCATGCCCTTGGTTGTTGAGAGCCATCTGGGCGATCTGCTGCAATGTTGCTAAGTTGGCTGGGTGTTCTGCCTTGCTTGCTTCACGGTCTGCAATGAGATTCTGCAAGATCTGCAGCATTGGGTCTTGCGACGAGCTGCTCCTTCCTTGGTTTCCACGAGTCATCTGAAGATTGAGATGGATGTAGTGGTAAGAGGGAAATTCTAAGGTTCGTGATTTTGCGTTTTTCAAAGCTAAAACTTTGAGTTAGACTCAGGTTTTTCAACTAACTCCATTTTTCATTCATGCAAGCAAGCACATGATACAACACACACCACAACAATCAAAGTGAAAACAGATGGTTTGAAGAACCATTCTGCAAGCTACGATACAGTGAGATCGACACATATCATGCTACGACAGTGCTCTAGTGCCTCTACTCATCGTCGATGAAGTCAGAGTCCTCATCATCAGTGTAGAAGTCCACGGCATCCTCCTCCATAAAGTCATCATCGTTGCTGAGGTAAGAGTCCATGTCTCCCTGGATGTCTTCACCCTCATCTTCTTCTTCCTTGGCGGCAAGATGAGCTTCCTGCTCCTTGAAGGTCTTCTCGAGGTCGGCCACCTTCTTGCGAAGACGGGCGATGGTGCGATCCTTCTTGGCACGCTGGCGGCGAAGATACTGGTGGTCCTGGACGAGCACTGTGAAAGTCTGGGCATTCTGGTCGGCAATGGCACGGTTCTGGTTGGCTAACTCTCTCGCGTTGTCTAGTTCCTACTGTCTGTCATGAAGCAGGAAGTCAAGGTTCTCCACTTGACGCCTCAACTCTGGGTGGCTTGGCATCTCCATTGGCATTCCCATGAAGTCACGTCTTGCATAGTGGGCAAAACGAGTTCCGTGGATCTTGTTGATGCTGAGGGCACATAGACGTGCGAGAGCTTCATGCATTGCCCTGCTAATCCATTTAGCCAGTTGTTCTATCTCACGGAGAACTGAATTCTCCCAGAAGTTGGTGCTTCAATGCTTCCTCTAAGATCTGCGGTGACTAGCCACTATAGGTCTCCTCCTGGGGCTCCTGGAAGTTGAGCTCCAAGAAACTCCAGATGCTGGCGTCCTAGTAACTCTGACAGTGAGTCCAGATCCCTCTCGAAGATCAGCTGACCTCCATTTCCCAACTGGTAAAACTTGCTGAACTGAGTCTCCATCTACAAGAATTAAGGATGAGGAAGTTAGTGAAGTGATCAAGTGTGTCAAATTTTAAGTAGTAGTGTAAGAATTTTGAGGAACATTAATTTTTGAGAAAGAAAGAATTCACAAGGGTAAGAAAGGAGATAGTTTTTCATAAATACTCACTTTGGTTTTGAAACTAAATTTTTGTTTGAACGTCCATTCTAACTAGGGTCTCCTATGGTCAGTATGGCTCTGATACGAACTTGTCAACACCTGGATTTTTAATCCGATATGACCGTTATGCCATACCTCGCAATCCCAAGATTACCATTTTTGCGAGACATAACGGATTGGATATCACAATACATCATCCATTACAAACCATACATAAGGTCTTACAAAAATAAGGATCTCATGATCCAGTCTTAATACAACAAGAAGTGGAAATAAAAGATAAGCATAGCGGTGGGGTCCATCTTTAGGGGCACAGGCAATGCTGACGACGACAGATAGTCCTAGTTATCATAGCCATCCTGCTGGCCATCATCTTGATAGTCTGGCCATGATAATAGCCAGGGACAAAATCCATGAGTACTCTTTAAGTACTCTCAAACTACCACTAACAAGTATTATAGTTCTAAGTTAAAGTGCTAAATCTAAGTTTAACTATACCGTTAAGTTTGAAACCTAAGATGAGTTCTGAGCAAAGAAAGATAAAGTAAATTTCTAGAATCGCTTAAGTTGGGAAGCTATTGTCATAAACACAACCCTGTTGTGGTCAAGTCAAGATTCATCATTCATTTCAAGTTATTTGGAAAACATCTGACAACGAAATAGTATGGCCATTCCAACTGTCCATAACCGCGGACACGGCTATTCGAATAGTTTGACACTCTGTAGAGGTGGTACACTTTCACCACAAGATTCGATACATCTGTGAGGGATAACCCTGAATCATCATACTTAGTATGCAAATAATCACACATAACCTTCCCTTTACACACCCTAGTATAAGCACCTCTCATATGATCATGGCCTCCCAACCGTGACCATCTGTCGTCTTGGGCACTGCATAGGTGGACATCATGAGAGGTAGCCTCAGCTCAAACCTCTCCCGCGAGGGAACTAATGCTAATGCATATAAATTTCCAGCTAAGCCTTACCCAATTCAGGTAGTGTGGTTGTACGATAAATTTGGAATGGTATCGCATCCGAATCCAACCATCAGTTTTATAAAAGGGTTAAGGCTCATGCCTCAACATTTTCATCATCATCAACCATTTGTGTTTCTCAACACATGTCAAAACATCTCAACAGAATGAATCATCATTCCAAGGTTTTCATAATTCATTTTCACCAAGTGTTCCCATCTAAAGTGACTCAAGTTTTTGATCTACTCTAAACTACTAAGTTAAGAGTGTTCACTAAGATGGAAAAGATGGGTTCAATCTCATGCCATAGAATGACATCTAAAGGTTTCTAAATAGGTCATGTTTTATACTTTCTATGCTAACTTCTAAACAATTAAAGAACTTTGTGTAAACTAAGGGAGGTAAAACCTGTGAATAAGACTTGGGGTACTAATAGTCAAAAAGGGCGGGAGTGATCAAAGAATGCCTACGGCATCTTTGCTAAACCATCTACTTTGATCCTAGCTTGCATAGGGGCTAGAGGCGTGGCTCGAGGTAGGGGACGGTGGCCTGTCTCCTGGAGGTGCGCTGAGGCTTAAATGCACAGCAGAGACGGCGGGTCCGATGGCGAGCGGTGGCTGGGGTGCGTTGGGCGGCCAGCGGGGGTGTCTGGGGTGTTCCCTAGGTCATGGCGGAGCGATAGGAGCGGGCTGTGGCTGATGGGTGGTCTGTGCACGCGGGGACATGGCGTGCTCTGCGGGCGGCGTCGGCATGGTCGACTAGCTCCGGGAACGGCGGTTCCTGGCCATTTTGCTCTCTGTCTCTGGGCTGGGGCTGGTTGGACGGTGGTGTTGGACCACAGGCGAGGGTGTAGACATGGCGAGAGAGGCTAGCGGCTGCTGTGGCGCAATGTCGCCGGTGGGGGTGCTCAAGGTGCTTGGCCTTAATGGCCATGACCATTTGGTCGTGTGCACAGGGTTTGGCCGAGCTAGCATAGGGTAGGGTTTGCACTAGGGGGACAAGGGGACAGGGTTAGGCCCAAATGGTGACCAAGATCACTACTCAAAACAGTGTTTTGAATTTGGCCAGATTTGTGCCCACAAGGTGTTTGATGGAATGGCCAAAAGAGAAAAGCTTTTGAATTTTGAGTTCAATTTTTTTGGGTGATCTACACTAGTGCTAGGTAGTCTCTGGTTGCAAGGCTTTTGAAAGTGGAGCTCAAATAGATGGTTTTTGAAATAGGGGTGATCTATGCATATGCATTGAATTCAATTTTCACATGCCATTTAAAATAAGCAAAAGAATGTTTTAGCAGATCAAAAGGTGGGCCTTGGTACCTCATTATGTGTACTAGCAAGGGGTGCAAAGATCATGAATTGTTTCTGTTAAGAAATGAGTGCTAGGAACACTCAAAGTAGTGTAGTGGATTAAAATGGCCAAAATGACCATTCTTCCTTTTTAATTGTTTTTTATTTGATTTTCTTTGGGAAGAGTTTGGGAATGATGTAGATGATGTTTAAATCACCTATGAAACATTTTACAAGCAATGGATCACAGAACCATGGCAATTCAAATCAATTCCTAATTTAAATGCTCATACATATGAATGCCTTTATTTTTAAATTGAAAAAGTTTTTGTTAACCCTAATTTTTATGATTTAGATCTTGATAAGCTTGGATTGAAGTTTTGGGATGCAACAAACCTTCCCCCTTAAACAAAATCTCGTCCCGAGATTTACAAGAAAACTAGGAACTAAAGAGATCTGGGAACTCTGTCCCGATGTAATCTTCTCGCTCCCAAGTGGGTTCCTCCTCGCTATGGTTACTCCACTGAATCTTGAGAAACTTGATGCTTCTGGTCCTGGTGGTTCTATAGGCTTCTTCTAAGATACGGATGGGTACTTCTCTATAGGTCAAGTCATTGTTGATTTCCACAGCTCTTTGATCGATGTTCTTGAATACTTCGGTCTTCTCGGGCACTTCCAAACATTTGCGAAGTAACGAGATATGGAACACATTGTGGATGGCTGATATCTCTTCAGGTAGTTCCAGTTGATATGATACTTCTCCTCGACGGTTTAGAATCTTGAAGGGCCCGATATATATGGGGGCTAACTTTCCTTTCAGACTAAAGCGTTGAGTTCCTTTCAACGGCGAAACTTTGAGATACACAAAATCTCCTACATTGAAAGTCAGGTCTATCCTTCTCTTGTCAGCATAACTCTTTTGTCTGGATTGGGCGGTCTTGAGGTGCTCACGGACATTGTGAACTTTCTCTTCTGCTTCTCGGAGAATGTCGGGTCCAAAGATCTGACTCTCTCCTACTTGCGACCAATTCAAAGGGGTACGACACTTTCTTCCGTATAGGAATTCAAAGGGTGCCATCTGCAAACTAGCTTGATAACTGTTGTTATATGAGAATTCAGCGAAAGGCAGGCAGTCTTCCCATATTGATCCGTATTCCAACACATAGGCTCTAAGCATATCCTCTAGGACCTGTTTGACTCTCTCAGTCTGTCCATCAGTTTGCGGGTGATACGCGGTGCTGAAGTTCAACTTGGTTCCTAATCCTTCCTAAACTTTCTGCCAAAATCTCGAGGTAAACTGGGTTCCTCGATCTGATACTATGGTCTTGGGGGTTCTATGCAGACTAACAATCTTGGCAATGTACAGCTCTGCTAGCTTCGCACTCTCGTAGGTAGTCTTGACAGGTATAAAGTGGGCTACCTTGGACAGTCTATCAACTATGACCCAGATTGAGTCATTGCCCCTACAAGAAGTAGGCAAACGGGTGATAAAGTCCATTCCGACGGAATCCCATTTCCATTCCAAAATCTGCAGTGGTTGTAACAATCCTGCAGTTCTCTGATTCTCTGCTTTAACTCTTTGACAGATGTCACATTTGGCGATGTAGCTTCTAATTTCTCTCTTCATCTTGTTCCACCAAAATTGCTCTTTCAAATCCTGATACATCTTTGTTCCTCCGGGGTGGATAGAATAAAGACTATCATGAGCTTCCTTCATGATAACTTCCTTCAACTCTGAATCTGCTGGCACACAAATACGTCCTTTGTACCACAGTACACCTTCTTCGTTTTCAGTGAATCTAGGTACTTTTCCTGTACCAATACGACGTTTGATTCCGTTGATACTTTCATTCCCCTTCTAGGCTTCCTTGATTTGGCTAATCAAAGTGGGTTGAAGTTCAATGCTAGCTAAGACTCCTTTGCTAACTAATTCAGTCCTGAACTGCTCCAACTCTTCATACAAACTTGGTTGCTTCTCCTTGATCATGGTGTTTAGCCTACACGGCAATCTACTAAGAGCATCCGCTACCACATTGGCTTTCCCCGGGTGATAGTGAATGTCCAGGTCATAGTCCTTGATTAACTCTACCCATCTCCTTTGTCTCATATTCAGCTCCTTCTGAGTGAAGATATATTTTAAGCTCTTGTGATCTGAGTAAATCTCATAGCGATTACCCATCAGATAATGACGCCATGTCTTCAATGCTAGAACCACGGCTGCTAGCTCAAGATCATGGGTAGGATAGTTCTGCTCATGCTGCTTCAGTTGTCGAAACAGATACGCGATAACTTTGCCGTCTTGCATCAACACACATCCGAGACCAATCTTGGATGCGTCACAATAGACATCAAACGGCTTCTTGATGTCCGGCACGACCAATATTGGGGCTGATATCAATCTCTTCTTCAGCTCCTGGAAACTGGCTTCACATTTGTCTATCCATTCAAACTTCTTGTCCTTTTTCAACAATTGGGTCATGGGTCGGGCGATGCTTGAGAATCCTTCTACAAACTTGCGGTAATATCCCGCTAATCTGAGAAATGCACGGACTTGGGTTTGAGTCGTTGGGGCTTCCCATTCTTCGACATCTTTGATTTTGGCAAGATCAACAGAGACTCCTCCGGCAGACACAATATGTCCTAGGAATCCTACTTCCTTCAGCCAAAACTCACACTTGCTGAACTTGGCATGTAATTGATGCTCTCTTAGGGTTTCTAGGATAACTCTTAGATGTTTCTCATGCTCTTCTTCTGACTTGGAGTAGATAAGAATGTTGTCGATGAACACAACTACAAACTTATCTAGGAAATTCATAAAGATCTTATTCATGAGATTCATGAAATAAGCAGGGGCATTGGTTAATCCAAAAGACATAACCGTATACTCGTATAAACCATAGCGAGTAGTAAAGGCGGTCTTCGGAATATCCGTTGCACGAATCTTAAGTTGGTGATAACCAGTCCTAAGATCAATCTTTGAGAATACCTGAGCTCCGGTCAACTGATCGAATAGATCCTCTATCTTTGGCAAAAGGTACTTGTTCTTGATGGTGACATCATTCAACTTTCTGTAATCTGTGCACAGACAGTTGCCTCCATCTTTCTTGTCGACGAATAACACTAGTGATCTCCATGGCGATGCGCTTGGTTGAATCAAGCCTTTCTCTCACATGGCATCTAACTGTTTCTTCAGCTCCACTAACTCTGGGAATACGTCGGGGTATTCACAGACTACTCTGACTTGGTCAATGGTGGGAAGGGCTACACTCTTGTTGCACTTGAATTGACGGGGTAAGGTTTCAGAGATATGTTCTACTGTTACTCCAGAACTACTGGTCATGGTGGTGGCTTTCTTAGCACAGTCTATCAGTCCTTTATGCCTTGACATCCAGTCCATACCTAGTACTACTTCCAATCCTTTGGTTCCAAGTACATTTAGGTTGGCATAAAAATCTATCCCATGTATTCTTCACTGACATGCAAATTCTTCGGTGACAAATGAATGCGATGCTCCAGAATCAAACAATACTGTTTGCTAAAACAGAGTTGACAGAAAACACACCCAGCACTACATCTGGCGCTTCTTGGGCTACTTCTGCATTCATGTGGAAGAGGCGTCCATTGCGGTTGTGAGGGTTCCCTGGGGCATATCTTCTTCTTGGTTGAACACGGCGCTGCTACTGAGCTGGGGCATTCACATTGGCATTGGCTGCAGTCTTCTTGGGACACTCATTGGAGTAGTGACCGTTCACTCCACACTCGAAACAAGTGATCTGGGACTTGTCCTTGACTGCGACAGGCACAACATTGCTGCCAGTTCTGGGTAAAGTGTTCTTGTTGTTACTGTTGTTCTTCGGAGGTGCACGGTTGAAATTGTTGGCATTACCGGGGTTGTGATTGTTTCCTCCGGACTTCACATTGCCTCCGCTACGGTTGGGGTAAGCTTGGGCGAGACATTGGGGGTCGGTTGATCCTTGGTGCATACCCGGGTGAAGGGTTGGGACGGTACTTCTGGTGACTACTAGATCCAGACTGCTGCATCATACGACGCTTGCGGTTGTCGTTTGCCTGGTTAATCTTCCTTTCCATCTGAATGGCAGAGTCGACTAGCTCTTCGAGATCCTGAAAACGGATATTGACGAGGACAATCTACATTTCATCATGCAGTCTGTTCAGGAATCTCTCCTTCTTCTTGGACTCCATGTTGATCTCATCAGGTGCATATCTGGCAAGTGACTGGAATCTGTCACGGTACTCCACCACAGTCATTCTTCCTTGCTTTAATTCGCGAAATTCATCTCTCATTCTGTTGACTAGACCTTGCGGCACGTGGGTGCGGCTGAACTTGACCTTGAATGCTTCCCATGTCATCACTTGACCATGGTTCATATTGTGGATGCTATTCCACCAAGCTCTTGCATCTCCTGCCAGATAGTGGGTGGCGAAGAGAACTTTCTCATTCTCATCAACTCCTGCAACTTTGAGGTCATTTTCCATGGTCTGTAACCAGTCATCAACATCTAATGTGTTTTCAGAGGTGCTAAAGATTGGGGGATTGGTATTCTGAAAGTTTTTGAGCTTGGACCCTTGATTATCCTGATTTCCATGACCTTGGTTGTTGAGAGCCATCTGGGCGATCTGCTGCAATGTTGCTAAGTTGGCTTGGTGTTCTGCCTTGCTTGCTTCACGGTCTGCATTGAGATTCTGCAAGATCTGCAGCATTGGGTGTTGCGACGAGCTGCTCCTTCCTTGGTTTCCACGAGTCATCTGAAGATTGAGATGGATGTAGTGGTAAGAGGGAAATTCTAAGGTTCGTGGTTTTGGGTTTTTCAAAGCTAAAACTTTGAGTTAGACTCAGGTTTTTCAACTAACTCCATTTTTCATTCATGCAAGCAACCACACGATACAACACACACCACAACAATCAAAGGGAAAACAGATGGTTTGAACAACCATTCTGCAAGCTACGATACAGTGAGATCGACACATATCATGCTAAGACAGTGCTCTAGTGCCTCTACTCATCGTCGATGAAGTCAGAGTCCTCATCATCAGTGTAGAAGTCCACGGCATCCTCCTCCAGAAAGTCATCATCGTTGCTGAGGTAAGAGTCCATGTCTCCCTGGATGTCTTCACCCTCATCTTCTTCTTCCTTGGCAGCAAGATGAGCTTCCTGCTCCTTGAAGGTCTTCTCGAGGTCGGCCACCTTCTTGCGAAGACGGGCGATGGTGCGATCCTTCTTGGCACGCTGGCGACGAAGATACTGGTGGTCCTGGACGAGCACTGCGAAAGTCTGGGCATTCTGGTCGGCAATGGCACGGTTCTGGTTGGCTAACTCTCTCGCGTTGTCTAGTTCCTACTGTCTGTCATGAAGCAGGAAGTCAAGGTTCTCCACTTGACGCCTCAACTCTGGGTGGCTTGGCATCTCCATTGGCATTCCCATGAAGTCACGGCTTGCATAGTGGGCAAAACGAGTTCCGTGGATCTTGTTGATGCTGAGGGCACATAGACGTGCGAGAGCTTCATGCATTGCCCTGCTAATCCATTTAGCCAGTTGTTCTATCTCACGGAGAACTGAATTCTCCCAGAAGTTGGTGCTTCAATGCTTCCTCTAAGATCTGCGGTGACTAGCCACTATAGGTCTCCTCCTGGGGCTCCTGGAAGTTGAGCTCCAAGAAACTCCAGATGCTGGCGTCCTAGTAACTCTGACAGTGAGTCCAGATCCCTCTCGAAGATCGGCTGACCTCCATTTCCCAACTGGTAAAACCTGCTGAACTGAGTCTCCATCTACAAGAATTAAGGATGAGGAAGTTAGTGCAGTGATCAAGTGTGTCAAATTTTAAGTAGTAGTGTAAGAATTTTGAGGAACATGAATTTTTGAGAAAGAAAGAATTCACAAGGGTAAGAAAGGAGATATTTTTTCATAAATACTCACTTTGGTTTTGAAACTAAATTTTTGTTTGAACGTCCATTCTAACTAGGGTCTCCTATGGTCAGTATGGCTCTGATACAAATTTGTCAACACCCGGATTTTTAATCCGATATGACCGTTATGCCATACCTCGCAATCCCAAGATTACCATTTTTGCGAGACATAACGGATTGGATATCACAGTACATCATCCATTACAAACCATACATAAGGTCTTACACAAATAAGGATCTCATGATCCAGTCTTAATACAACAAGAAGTGGAAATAAAAGATAAGCATAGCGGTGGGGTCCATCTTTAGGGGCACAGACAATGCTGACGACGACAGATAGTCCTAGTTATCATAGCCATCCTGCTGGCCATCATCTTGATAGTCTGGCCATGATAATAGCCAGGGACAAAATCCATGAGTACTCTTTAAGTACTCGCAAACTACCACTAACAAGTATTATAGTTCTAAGTTAAAGTGCTAAATCTAAGTTTAACTATACCGTTAAGTTTGAAACCTAAGATGAGTTCTGAGCAAAGAAAGATAAAGTAAAATTCTAGAATCGCTTAAGTTGGGAAGCTATTTTCATAAACACAACCCTGTTGTGGTCAAGTCAAGATTCATCATTCATTTCAAGTTATTTGGAAAACATCTGACAACGAAATAGTATGGCCATTCCAACTATCCATAACCGCGGACGTGGCTATTCGAATAGTTTGACACTCTGTAGAGGTGGTACACTTTCACCACAAGATATGATACATCTGTCAGGGATAACCCTGAATCATCATACTTAGTATGCAGATAATCACACATAACCTTCCTTTTACACACCCTAGTATAAGCACCTCTCCTATGAGCATGGCCTCCCAACCGTGACCATTTGTCGTCTTGGGCACTGCATAGGTGGACATCATGAGAGGTAGCCTCAGCTCAAACCTCTCCCGCGAGGGAACTAATACTAATGCATATAAATTTCCAGCTAAGCCTTACCCAATTCAGGTAGTGTGGTTGTACGGTAAATTTGGAATGGTATCGCATCCGAATCCAACCATCAGTTTTATAAAAGGGTTAAGGCTCATGCCTCAACATTTTCATCATCATCAACCATTTGTGTTTCTCAACACATGTCAAAACATCTCAACAGAATGAATCATCATTCCAAGGTTTTCATAATTCATTTTCACCAAGTGTTCCCATCTAAAGTGACTCAAGTTTTTGATCTACTCTAAACTACTAAGTTAAGAGTGTTCACTAAGATGGAAAAGATGGGTTCAATCTCATGCCATAGAATGACATCTAAAGGTTTCTAAATAGGTCATGTTTTATACTTTCTATGCTAACTTCTAAACAATTAAAGAACTTTGTGTAAACTAAGGGAGGTAAAACCTGTAAATAAGACTTGGGGTACTAATAGTCAAAAAGGGCGGGAGTGATCAAAGCATGCCTACGACATCTTTGCTAAACCATCTAGTTTGATCCTAGCTTGCTAAGCACTAAACTTGCAAGTGTTAGCTTGCATTGTTAATGGTGGCTTGTACTTGGATGGTGCTAGCTTGCTAATAATAGCTTGCCTTGGGTAGTGCAGTGGTTGAAGTTTTCTTCTTCTTCTTCTTGGTACAACTTCTCCTCCTCGAAAGCTTGGTCGGTACTATCGTCTATAAATACATACGGAGTACACAATCACCAAACAATACTTAACTAGGCTAAATAGCATTCTAAGACACACATTTGATGATCTATTATCATCACAAGCATCACAAGTTTAAATCACTAGTTTCATCTTTTTAATTTAGAAAAGTAATTTCGACTCATTGAAATATTAACTAAGATTTAATATTCACCACTTAAAATATGGGATCATATTGACACATGCCATCACCACATATCTTAACACATGGGAATAAGTATTAAAGGTTGGATCAATATTACTTTGGTTTTCATCATCATCAACCATAAGTGACTAGAAATGCCTATATAGCATTATTTTGGTACTAGTCCAAATTCACTGCATGGAAACCTTAATATTATTACATATTTAGATAGGTATGGTGAAATGTGATTTTTGAGAGTTGGAATCAACTCCAAACCTATCTTAGTTTATTTTATAAAAATGTTGCAAGTTGTAAAAGCTTCTGTTTTGTTATTTTTACTAGGAGAGATCTGTAACTCTAATTGGATTAAATCCAACGGTCTTGGATAGATCATTTCAGTACCTTTCACGCAAATTTGGTTTCATGCAATTTGGATTTGTAAAACTCCCAAAATTGAATTTTAAACTAGTGGACAGAAACTAGATTCAACTTAAAAAGAAAAAATACAATTTTGAACGGTTGGGCTATCGCGGGAAAGAACATGGGCCGGCCCAGTGGCGCTCTGCGACACGGGGCTCAGCTTATAGGGGGGTCCCGCTGGTCAGCGGCACTTAACACACAAAACGGTACACGCGCTGTGGGTCGTAGGATTAGAAGTGGGATCTACGGTTGAGAGTCCTCGTCAACAACGAATAGGTCGCCGGCGAGAGTTTTCCCTAGTGGCTCGGTGGGGTCTACCGGAAGATGTACCAGGGCTCCAGCGATGACGGCGAGGCGGGCAAATGAACTGGAAGATGACGGCGATGCGAGGCGCGGTTAGGGCGGAGCTTGGGGTGCCCTAAATCGCGGGCACCCTTCTCTTCCTGCTGCGGCGGCTCCGGCTCCAATTCCAGCGAGGCAGAGCTCGAGCGGCGTCGGTGAGAGTTGGGTGAGGTTCGGTGAGAGGTGGGAGTGTGGGAGTATGGAGAAATGGTGCTAGGGAGGCCGGCTTATATAAGCCCGACGGTGAGACCGAGCGGTGTGGGCAGGCGAGTTCGGCGAGGGTGGGACAGGGGGCTAGCGGCGTAGCTCGAGGTAGGGGACGGTGGCCTGTCGCCTGGCGGTGCGCTGAGTCTTAAATGCGCGGCAGGGCGAGCTCTGTGCTGGTCGGGCGTGTCACGCGCTCTGGGCGGCAGAGGCGGTGGGTCCGACGGCGAGCGGTGGCTGGGGTGCGTTGGGCGGCCAGCGGGGGTGTATGGGGTGTTCCCTAGGTCATGGCGGAGCAATAGGCGCGGGCTGCAGCCAAGGGGTGATCTATGCATGCGGGGACAGGGCGTGCTCTGCGGGCGGCATCGGCATGGTCGACCAGCTCCGGGCGCGGCGGTTCCTAGCCGTTCTGCTCTCTGTCTCTGGGCTGGGGCTAGTTGGACGGTGGACCATAGGCAAGCATGTAGACATGGCGAGAGAGGCTGGCGGCTGTTGTGGCCCGATGTCGCCCGTGGGGGTACTCAAGGTGCTCGGCCTTAATGGCCATGACCATTTGGTCGTGTGCACAGGGTTTGGCCGAGCTAGCAAAGGCTAGGGTTTGCACTGGGGGAACAAGGGGACAGGGTTAGGCCCAAATGGTGACCGAGATCACTGCTCAAAACAGTGTTTTGAATTTGGCTAGATTTGTGCCCACAAGGTGTTTGATGGAATGGCCGAAAGAGAAAAACTTCTGAATTTTGGGTTCAAAATTTTTGGGTGATCTACACTAGTGCTATGTAGTCTCTGGTTCCAAGGGTTTTGAAAGTGGAGCTCAAATAGATGGTTTTTGAAATAGGGGTGATCTATGCATATGCATTGAATTGAATTTTCACATGCCATTTAAAATAAGCAAAAGAATGTTTTTAGCAGGTCAAAAGGTGGGCCTTGGTACCTCATTATGTGTACTAGCAAGGGGTGCAAAGATCATGAATTGTTTCTGTTAAGAAATGAGCGCTAGGAACACTCAAAGTAGTGTAGTGGATTAAAATGGCCGAAATGACCATTCTTCCTTTTTAATTGTTTCTGATTTGATTTTCTTTGGGAAAAGTTTGGGAATGATGTAGATGATGTTTAAATTACCTATGAAACATTTTACAAGAAATGGATCACAGAACCATGGCAATTCAAATCAATTCCTGATTTAAATGCACATACATATGAATGCCTTTATTTTTAAATTGAATTTTTTTTGTTAACCCCAATTTTTATGATTTAGATCTTGATAAGCTTGGATTGAAGTTTTGGTATGTTACATGCCAAGGCCTCATAAAGGGGATGGTGTTGAAGTGTAGAGGGAGTAGGAAGGGATCCATGCTTGATATTGGTCTTCATTGGCTTGGAAGCTTCTAGAGGTAGATCACTTTAGAGATGATCTAGTTAAGGTTTTTAGATGACTACTGAGTAGCTATGGATCAGATCCAGATTGTATTCTTGCTTAGGGTGGGATTATTTGGAGACATCTTGATCCTAGTGATGAGCTTCTAGAGTAGCTCATACTATCTCCTAAGTAGACAAGTCAAACAGCAGATCAAGGCAACTCATGTTACAAACAAATCAACTACTACTGGGGTTACCACCAAGCTTAGCTTGAGGTAAGGATGGGTATTTTGAGATAGGTTGGAGTTTGAACAAGGTAAGTCCCTTGGTATCTCTACCAAGATTAGAATTCAAATGCTTCATAAAAAGGTTTTGTTAAATCTAGAGATAAGAGTAGGAGAAGGTTCTGTCTTGAAAACATAAGGAGATTATGTTATATAGCTCTCCATAGTTTGATCAATAGAAGCTACTAAAATATTTGGTTTTACAAAGGCACCTTGGCTCAGGTTTTGAAGTGCCAGAACATTTGGGAATATGTTAAGAGAGCCAGGATAGTTTTATTAAATAGCTTGTTGACAACTAGTGTTGAGGTAAGGAGTATATCATGTAATACACATTCCTATGCATAAGCATATCCAAACAACAAGCAACACTTCAGCATTAAGCAAGAAAAAGTTTCTGTCCCCCCTGAATTTTGCATTCTGGTCAACTCATCAGGGTTGCCGAAATTGGGATGTTACAAAGGTGGCGTGCCTGATGATCAGCAATATGGAAATATGTCCATGGACTTCCTCTTAGAATACCCAATAATACCAATAATAAGAACCATCTTCTGATCTTCGATTTCACCGTAACTATTGTCGTCAAGATAGCACATGCAAGCAAACCAAGCCACAATCAACACAAGGCATACAAGCACCAATACAATACA
The DNA here is from genome assembly GCA_910589775.1 of Avena eriantha. NCBI lineage: Eukaryota > Viridiplantae > Streptophyta > Magnoliopsida > Poales > Poaceae > Avena > Avena eriantha. The sequence continues at coordinate 33,624,046 of OU342746.1, read as the reverse complement.
GAAAACTAATGACAATACACGTTTACGCATCAGTAGTGGTGTTGAGGAGATGGATTAGAAGTATTGGGGGCATGTCTTGGAACATGGAAGAACATTCCCTTAGGATTTATAGTCTAGGAATTTCCTAAGAGATGGATTTTGGACCAAGACATATTCTATATGATACCACTGTAAAAATATGATACCAACGGATAGGTATTGATAAAATTAAACCAACGAAAGAGGTTTCACTATTTTATCAATTACAAAAGATTTATAGTGATTTTTATAGTGAAAAATACTCTAGTGTTAGGAAATAATTCACGAGAGAAGTTCTGCAGCTCCAAAACTTATTTCCTTGGATGGTTAGGTAGGGCTTGATGTACGTGTTTACTGAGATTTGGAATCAAGTTAAGATAATTACCAGAATCGACTCAGGAAATGCCCAAAGGCAGTTCTATAGCTGTTTTGTCTTTGTCACCAAATTAAATCTACAGAAGCTTTTGATTTTATTCCAAGGACAAAGTGTAGGTATTTGGAATACCTTTTTGTAGAAATTGGAATCAACCTTTTTGGAGTTGTATAACTACTGTAGTGAATTTAGAGGTGAATAAACCATGCACATAATAGTTTAATTCACAAAAAAACATCCAAGGATCAATAATTCATGAGCTCCTGGATTTGGAAAGGTAATGGTTGAACACATCCAGGATAATTGGACTTGGGTCAATGAAGACTTGTTTTAGTTATTTTTGTTACAGGGAGAATATAACCCCATTTAGCATGATATGAATACTCAATGGTAGGCATATCAAATACCTATCACAGGGACTTTGGTTCAACCCACTTGGTTCTGTACAACTCAAAGAGAGATTTATTTAGTGAAAAACATACCTTTTTGTAATTTTAATGCTAGAAAATAATGAAGTTTATTTTTGGCAAACTACCCATTCCTCATGTTGCAGAAAACATGTAAGAACCCAAAGGAATTTAGAACTAGGATATTTGCGTTGGTTTTCATTTTTAAAACTATTAAAACTAACATGGATATGTAGCAGATCTAGAAGGAGATTTATTTAAAAAGAAATGAAAAGGGGAGATCCTTAGTTGGGCCGGATCTAGGCGCATCTGGGCCTCACGACGCCCGACCGGCCCACTGGCGCCGCAGTTAGCGCGCGGTGGCGATTTAAATCGCTGACAAGTGGGGCCTGCCGGTAAGTGACCTGCCATGGACGAAACGGTACTGGAGGAGGAGGGTCATAGGATTAGACAACGGTCGACGCTGGTCCGCTGTCGTCCTTCTCTCGCTGGCGGTAGCGGAGATGAAACCCTAGCCGAGAAAAGGGGAGTGGCGGGGAGGCTTACCGAAGGATGGAGAGGAGCCAAGAGGTGGCGGAGGTGGAGTGGTGCTCGACGGCGCTCCAACAGTGGGCGGCAAGGTAGGCCTCGATGCCAGGATCTCTCTCGCCCAGTGCACCCGGCGGAGCTTGCTTCGGTGCTCGCCGGAGCAGGCTCGGGGATGCATGCATGTCGACGGTGAGCATGGAGGAAGGACGTTAGGGCCCTGGGGAGCTCCAGGAGGTCTCCGGTCATGCAGAAGCTTATCGAGAGGGTCGAGGTCGCCGGAGGAAGGTCCCTTCTGGTGGGTGTCGGCGGTGGTGGTCTCCAGCCTTTCCTGGTACAAAAGAGAGAGAGGGGAGGTAGGTTAGGGCGTGGAGGTCACGAATCAGCAGAGAGAGGGGCAAATGAGCGGCTTGGTGCGAGGACATGCTCAACTCTTCGAAGAAGGCCGAGAGGAGGTTTCTTCTATTTTCATGGCGATGGGGTGTAGAGGAGATGGATCTAGAGCTCTATTGGAGGTCAGTGGAGGGTGAGGGGGAGGAATGAGGGAGCAGGAGGGAGTGGGGTGGCTTGTGGCCAATTATATCCAGAGGGAGTAGTCCATGGGGGACTAGGTCTATTGGGCAAGGGAGAGGGGAGGGAAACTAGGGTTGGTGTTACTGTGGGCGTGGAGGGTGGTATACTGGTCAAGCTGCAGAGCAGAGGGGGAGGGGTAGCTGCTGCTAGAGGGGTTTTGCAAGCCAAGACACCCACATGGGGTTAAGCTAGTGTCCAAGCACTAGAGGACAAGCATTCTACAGTGATCAGCTACAGTAATCACGACCAGAGGAGATGGTGTTTGCTGTGGTGAGTGGGGGTGAGCCTTGGTGGTGATTTTAATTTGGTCTAGGGCACTAATTCTTTAGTTTGCCACATTTGATCAAAATGAGGGTTGTGAAGGAAGTTTAATATTTTGTATAATACAAGGTAGGGAGATGGTACTAGTAGCTAGATGAGGTCAAGGTAGATATCCAGGAATTGTTTGGGATTTTTCTAAAGATTTAAAGTCCACTTAAATCCATTTACTCAAAAACTACAAAAATTAAGTATTGGAGCTCATTTAATATTTTTACATTGGACTTTGTTGGGTTTTGATGTGAGATGGTCCTAGATACGAGGGCACAGCTTGGGGAATTTTCTTGGAATTTATTGGGAAGGAAAAGTATTTTTAGACAATTATTTCTTGTTTCAGCCATTTAAGAAAAAGGGCAAAAAGAAATAATAACGCTCTTCAAAAATATTTATTTTTGAAGTGGGAAGATAGGGTATGATATATAGGGCTCAATTGAGCCAAAATTTAGGGAAGTGTTTTGGCAAAAACCAAACTTTCCTTTAGAGTTTTGGAGATTTTGACTATTAATGGGATTTATTAGATTTGGAGCCATAATAATTATGGAGAATTTTTGATAAATCTTGGTGATCAAGTTATAAGATGTAGACAAGGTGTAGCAAGCATTTGCACCCTTTGGATTGGAGAATCCAAGTTGATTTTGGTGGAATACTCTAGATTCAGGATCTAGGGTGATGTTAATTTCATACCATCACAACATGGTTGCATCTTGGGGTTCAGATCTCCCCTTGCGGAATGGGATATATGGATGGATAGACCAAGTGATGTAGATTGGAAGGGTGCAGAGGTTTGAGCTTGATCCTGCTTGAGCTCACCAAGACAGGCTTTCAAACTTTGAATAAAATAAGCCTGCCAAAGCAGTTTATCAACTAGCCTTCAAAACCTTGTGGGTGTAAACAGCTCAAGGTTCCAATTGGAACACGTGAAGTAGGTAATGATAGACCTATATGAGTAGAACACAACCATGCTAAGAGTTGGTCCAAAGAAGGTTGGATGGTGGTGTGAGCTTCTACCAAAGTAGGCATGTTGATTAGATTTGTAGGAAAAGTTATTATCTTGCCTGCAAAACCATCAATAACAAGTGGGTAGGAGGATGATCTAACCAAGGGCAAGAGTGGGCCTTGGTAGTCCCGAGGATGGTTAACAATATGGTTCATATGCATTTCCAAAAATGCACAAGGGTTGAGAAAGGGAGGCATTCAAAAAGGTGATGTTGGAAACAGATTTCAAGACGGCCAAATTTGGCAGAGTTAGGGTTTTTGACTAGAATGTGGGTGGTGATGATTTTGATGGATTGCAAGCTACAAAAGCATCATCAAGTGCATGATTTTGAAGTGTAGTTTTAGTAGTAAGGGCCCATGCTTGATATTAGTCTTCATTGACTTGGAAGCTTCTAGAAGGGATCACTTCAGAATTGATCTGGTTAAGGGTTTCAGAGGACCACTTAGTAGCTAGGGGTCAGATCCAGATTGTATTCTTTCTTAGGGTGGGAGGGTTTGGAGACATCTTGATCCTAGTGATGAGCTCCTAGTGTAGCTCATAGTATCTCCTAAGCATACAATTCAAGCAGCATATCAAGGCAATTCAACTTACAAACAATTCAACTACTAGTAGGGTTACCATCAAGGTTATTGAGGTAAGGTTGAGGCATTTTGAAAAGGGTTGGAGTTTGGATAATATGAGAGTGTTTGGTATCTCTACCAAGATTAGATTTGAAAAGCTTCATAAAAAGGTTTTGTTAAAACTAGGGATCAGAATAGTAGAAGGTTCTGTCTTGAAAACATAAGGAGATTATGTTATATAGCTCTCCATAGTTTGGTCAATAGAAGCTACTAAAATAGTTGGTTTGCAAAGGCTTCGTGGCTCAGGTTTTGAAATGCCAGAACATTTGAGAATATGTAAAATGAGCTAGGATAGTTTTGTTAGATAGCTTTTGTCAACTGGTTGTGAGTTAAGGAGTATATCATCTAATAGACATTCATATGCATAAGCATATCCAAACAACAAGCAAACACTTCAGCATTAAACAAGAAAAAGGTTTTGTTCCCCCTGATTTTTGCATTTGGGACAACTAATCAGGGTTGCAGAAATTGGGATGTTACACAGATGTTCTTCACCGACCCACTCTCCTGGCGCGCCGAACACATTCCCACTGCCAGGAATCTGCTTCTTCGCCGCTGTCGTCCAGTGCTCGGAGGAACCCTTATTCTCCTTCACCTTCGCCCACAAGCACCGCAACCGCAACACCCTCGACAACCTCGACGTCACCACCCAGGATTCGCATCATGCCTAAACACTGTCGTGACCAATGTAACCATATCTCCTTGGAGTTTGGTAAGATAAATATGTAGTAGTTAACTATATTTTGTATTGGTGCTACTTTTGTAGTACCTTACAAGTACTATACTTGTTACCCGTATCTTCCTAAATAATTTCTTTGTAGTTAGGTTTAACTGTAAGGCATTGAACTGCAATTTTGTATGTCATGGAGAAATATGAGTCAGCTAACGGTTAACGCATTTGTTTCCATTATCTACTTTAGTAAGTTCCCTTATGTGATGCGGTTATAATTTCTCTCTGGCTTCCACTAAGATGTCTACAGTACACGTTTGCATTCGTTATACTGCTTCCACCAAGATGTCTGTTTCATTTTCTTCAGCTTACCCCACTATTCCTAACCATTTGTTGTTGTTACGCAATGAGCAGGTGTAGTTTACAATAGAAATCGTAGAATGAATGGCTCCTATAATCTCGTAAGTATCTATTGCTTTTGCATCACTTCATGCTAACAACTGTGAGACTGGAACCTTTTTGTGTTCACTATTCACTAAACCATTATGTAGATGACCCACACTAAATTATGGAGACCACCAGTTCAATTACTTGATGCAGCGGACATCGTCGACGAACATACCTGTAACCAGATCAATAACCCTGAGACTCTACATAGAGCTACTATAAGGACGACCCCCTTTTTTAAGGTTTTAGTCCCTTGGTGTCATGCAATTGACTCTAGTTGAGTTGTTATTTTTGTTGGAGGCACTAGGATGATTATAACAAGGCCGAAAATGGAATGGAATCCAATATAACAGAAGCGGGAGAATCATAAAGAACCGCCCACTTGAAATCTCACTCTGGTATATACACATGTCTAGCTATTTTAATACGAGGCACATGATAGTACACTTTGTCTTTGGGCAAACAATCAAAAAAATTAAACAATCTAACTATTCAATAGATTGTTTAACCATTTCTCTAAAATGATTTGCCTATTCTATTAGAGGCACCCGTCTGCCTGAGGTCCTTGTGTTGAGTGCTTACATCGTTTTTACAAACCAAATAATCTTTTCAAAATGTTTGAGAATGAACATGGTAGTTTTGTTTCTTTGTATGATGTTGTAACTTCTTTTATCTTAGTTTCAGCCTTCATCAAGTAGAACAGTCATTTCACAGGGCACAAGTGACAGTTGCACACTATCTCTTCCCTCTATGAAGTTAACTATTCCAGTTATTCTAGAAGAAAGAGATGTATGGTGCCATGCCATTACCAATTGCTTTCTGCCTTTTAGTAAAAGGACTGATTTGAAATTCGTTGGTTTTTGTTTTCCTTGGTAATTATGTTATATGATGTTTCTTTTTGTTTTCGGTTGCAAATATAAATATGAAGGCAAAACAGAAAACAACTACCTCAAGAGTAGATCTCTTTGGACAAAGGGGAAGTGATAGTGCGTATTGCTCACGTAGGTACACGATCTCGACTGCTCGATACATTCCAGCAGAAAGAGTTTTTGGTGCTGCACTCCAATATGCACTTGATGTAATTGGACAGGAAGCCAACATAACAGATGCAGTAGTCTCCATAGAAAGGAAGGAGTTATCTGAGTTGAAAAATAGGCAAGCTTTGACGGAGAATCTACTTAATAATATCCTCAACATGTCTCGTGGTAATCCTGCTATTACATGTGAGGTGGCGCGAGTGCCCTAAAAGGAACATTTTTGAAACTGAGATTATATTGTTTATCAGCTGTCTTGTACTCCGATGATGCTCTAGGAGCTATGGAATTTTTCAGGACTGTAATAATTTACTAATTTTCTAGTTATAAGTTTTTTTCCACAGTTCCAAAATTTATTTAGCATTTTAGAGAACTTGTGTTCTTTGTTTGTCCACGTTTATGTCCTGGCAATGGAGCTAAGTTAGATAGGCTTAAACAGTAGCAGGCCCACAATGTTTTATCAGTCCTTGATGGGCCACCAATCAATAGTGACGGGCCTACACTAAGGCCATTATATGTAGAATCTGACCGCAAAAGAATGGAACAGTAAAAGGCCAGAACAGTGAAAAGCCAAAACAGTGAAAGGCCGGAACAATGAAAGGCTAGAACAGTAACAGGCTGGAAATAGTTACAAGGCCAGAACTTTAGTAGGCCAGAATCTTCAACCCGTTTATGGGACTGAATAGTACAAGGATGGAACAGTGAATGTCTAGAACAGTAAAGGGCCATAACTGTAGAGGGCCATAAGGGCCCACGATGGCTGCGAGAAAAGTGACGGGCCGACAGAATGCCTTAACAGTAACGGACAGACTTCGCCCAGGATGAGAATGGGCCTCACAGTATTGGACCAAGGTGGGCCTTCTACAGACTGAAACAGCGTCGGGCCTGAAAGTTCACGGGCATCGAATGTATGCACTAGTTGGCCCATTTCAGACAGTGCTGGATGAAACAATAATGGGCCTTCTTCTTACTGGGCTTTCTTCATGGGCCAGCCCACTTAATATTCAGCAGGCCTATTCTGAGCCTGGCTTCTGCCACGGTTTCTCTGACTGTTAACGGTGGTAACTGGGCGTTAATGGTGTTCGGCATGTGGCATCTTGCATGACGTCAGCTGTCAACGGGGTTGGCGAACAGATCTATGACGGAACAAGTTTTTGTGGCTAAAGGGTGCGATCCTCCATGGTCAGGGAAAAAACCGTGGTAGATTCTTTTGTGACGGGGCTTTTACCATGATGGCCATCCGTCGTAGCAGACTTTTTAGCCACGAAAAACAGGCCTTCAACCACGAAAATCGTCCGTTGTAAAAGCCAACTATTCTTGTAGTGTTTACTGCCTCATCACCATCCCCACACCCCGGCTAGCTGATATGCCCCTCGTCTAAAACGTGGTGTTGTGCACGTGTGTCGACCTGCCTTGTCGTCAACTCCGTGTTAGTATCAGGCGTGCTGCGTAAAAGGAACCATTTTGGGACTTGGCGAGAAAATGTACATTACTCATACTATTATTAGAGTCGAAGTTCAAACTTTCGCAGTTTTGAAATTTTCACTTCCTTCCTAAACATGAAGAGGGAAGGTTATTCAAAAGATTCAAAAGATAGTGGTGAACAAGGGATTGTTTCTACTATCTGCAGTATATCCCATCGCATTCAATGCACTTCATTATGATCTGGCCAGCTTTACCACTACTCCGTAGTACTCCATTTCGTTCCATTTCATAACCTGTGAAGAGGAAGCCACCAAGCACACCTGCAGCACGCTGGATCGAAAGTACAATAGAAGTAGTACGAAGGGTATGGCTCGGTCGCTCGCTCGAGAAGGACCCGCAACCGACTTCTTTTTATTGCTTCATTTTAGTGCGATATATATCTCTTGAATTTAAGGTCAAACTTGAACTACAAGTAATAAATTGTAGGCTGATTTGAAAGTTTTATGAAAAAAGCTTTTGGAGGTACCCATAGAGTGGTTAATTAATATATCAGAAACCATAGAGAGTTTTGATGACTAGTTCGACTTCTAGCTATGAGTTTGCATCATGAAATTTTAAACACCTTTTGAAAATGATCACATGAAATAGGGAGAGAGGAGAAATAATTTTTCTATTCTCTATGGGCAACTCACAAGCTTGAGGTGCACCTTAGGATTAAAGATACAAACTTTATTTTCAACACAATGTATATGGTGAACCTTAGCGGATGCCACATACTAGGCCTTAAGGTGTGCTTTTGTACACATTGTTGGTGCCCTTATTAGAGAAAAAGCAAATATAGTATCTTACCACTATATAGTGTACGAATAACTTTGAATATTGACCGTTGGATCAAGACTCACGAATCCCATCATTTCCAGCCATTGGATCTTATTTTCCATTCTAGCATCTAGAAGATTCTATTGATAGTATTCATCACAATTAATGCTATACACAAACCTCAAAACACACTTCTCCATCATTCTAGAATCTTCTCCCTCATTTCTCTGGACCATGTTACCAATATTTTCAAGTTTTAGATAGCTAATAATCATTGACTTTTACATGATATATAAAGTACAAGAACCAAATATACACCCATACTTTATAGATGTTGATCAAAGTTATAATTTATTCTGCTTGACCTATTACAATTTTTTATAGTGATGATATGTGAGATGCCTATTATTTCAGTCTCACGTGCAGGGCACGTGCAACTTACTAGTAGTAGTACTCATTTCTTTACTTTCTCACCTCTTTCCACGCGTTGTACATGCTGAGAGAATAAAACGTAGGCAGGGTAAGAGGGCGGCAGCGAAGAGGAGTTGACGGCAGTTCGATGTCAGAGGAAAGTTATGATAGGTTCCTGACACGAGGTACACCTGCTGCCACTCTACAAGTAGTAAATTTCAGGACCTATGCATGCAAAACAAATTGTATGTTTTCTCTCTCGTTCACTGCCTCCCACTATCTATCCTCCCTCTCTCCTTCCCTTTCCCCTTGCGCACCGGCCCGACTGATCTCTCCCTCAACCATGACGAGGTGTTGTGCACGTGTGCCTTCTTACGGCGGCTATGTGTCTGTAGCGTGTTCGACAGCCGCGTTGGTGTAGACTTTGGTCCTTGGCAGCAAAAAATTCAAACTTTTCTGGTTTTCGAAATTTTCACTTGCTTCCCAAACATCGGGAGGGAAGGTTACTCGAAAGATCGGCCATTCCCAGTACTTCTTATCTTATCTTATCTTTATCTTGTCATATCTCTTACAATACCACACCATACCACTGTATAGTGTACATATAACTTTAAGCATTGACCGTTGGATCAAGACCGAAAAATCTAAACATTGCTAACCATTGGATCTTATTATCCTTTCTTAGAATCTACACAAGTAAGGGCAATTGATTAAAATGGAATTACATGTATTTTTAGAGGTATATGGGTGCATCTTCATGTAGTAAACAATGTCGTCAGTGTTAGTTTCCAACTATCACGAAAGAACATTTAATTCTCAATTTTCCGAGTGATGACAAGATTGTTCTTTTACGTAAAGAAACTCTGAAGAATATGGATCTGAATACCACAAGACAAGTTTTCAAACATAAATGTGTGGACGTTGATGTAATTTTACCTTTTTTTAGGTCCTTGTAGTAAAATGTACTCCCACCATCCGTGTAAAATTCGATCATAAAAGCAAGTGGTAACATTTAAACATATTTAAGATTATTCGTTGTCGATGAGTAAGAACATTCTTGGATTCCAAGCCGAATGACCAAGGTCATGCCCATATCTACATCATACGTTATGCTGATGATAATCCCATGTCCATGAATTTTCATGCCGCCAAATCTGGCCATATATATTAAAAACAAACGAAGAGAAAGTAGTATGAAGAGTATGGCTCGATCAACTTCTCTCTTGAGAAGGAGCCAAACATGATTGTTTTCCCTTCTTAATTTTATGGTGCTTCAAGCTAAATGTATGGACCTTGATGTAATATTACCCCTTTTTAGGTCCTTGTTGTAAAATATACTCACACCATCCGTGTAAAATTCAAACACAAAAGCAAGTGGTAAAATTTAAACGTATTTAAGCTTATTAGTTGTCAATGAGTATGAACATTCTTGCAATTGAAGCTGAACGACCAGGGTCATGGACATATGTACATCATACTTTATGTTGGCGATTCATGATCCCATATCGAAGAATTTGCATGACGCAAAATTTGGCCATATTTTGAAAACAAACGAAGAGGAAGTAGTACGAAGAGTATGGCTTGGTCAGGTTCTTTCTCGAGAAGGAGCCAAACATGACTATTTTCCTTTGTGTAATTTTAAGGCATGCTCATGCTAAATTTATGTACCTTGATGTATTTTTCCCCTTTTAGTTCCTTGATGAAAAGAAACAAAGAGGAAGTACTATGAAGAGTATGTCTCGATCAGTTGCTCTCTCGAGAAGGAGCCGAACCTGACTGTTTTATTGGCTTAATTTTAGAGTACTTCGTGCTAAATGTATGGACCTCGATGTAATTTCCCCCCTTTTTAGGTCCTTGATGTAAAATGTACTCCCACCGTCCGTGTAAAATTCGAACCTAAAAGTTAGTAGTAAAAGTTAAATGAAATTAAGGTTAGCTGTGAATGCGTATGAACAATCTTGGATTTGAAGCCGAATGGCCAAGGTCATGGCCATATCTACATCATGCTTTACATCGATGCTTCACGATCCAATATCCAAGAATTTGCATGTTGCCAAATTAGGCCATATTTTGAAAACAAACGAAGAGGGAAGTAGTACGAAGAGTATGGCTCGACCAGCTGCTCTCACGAGGAGGCTAACCTGACTGTTTTCCCTTCTTAATTTTAGGGTGCTTCGTGCGAAATATATGGACCTCGATGTAATTTAACCTTTTTAGGTCCTTGTTGTAAAATGTTCTCCCACCATCCATGTAAAATTTGAACATAAAAGCAAGTGGTAAAATTTAAACGTATGTAAGCTTATTAGTTGTCAATGAATATGAACATTGTTGCATTTCAATCCAAACGACCAGGGTCATGGACATATCTACATCATACTTTATGCTGATGATTCATGATCAGATAGCGAAGAATTTGCATACCGCAAAATCTGGCCATATATTTTAAAAACAACGAAGAGAAAGTAGTATGAAGAGTATGGCTCGATCATCTTCTCTCTCGAGAAGGAGCCAAACATGACTATTTTCCCTGCTTAATTGTAGGGTGCTTTCTGCTAAATGTATGGAACTCAATGTAATTTTACATTTTTTAGGTCCTTGATGTAAGATTTCCTTCGATCGTCCGTGTAAAATTCGAACCTTAAAGCAAGTTATAAAATTTCAACATATTTAAGATTATTATTTGTTGATGAGTATGAACATTCTTGTATTTCAAGATGAATGACCAAGGTCATGGCCATATCTAAATCATACTTTATGCCGATGATTCGTGATACCATATCCAAGAATTTGCATGCCGCCAAATTTGGCCATATTTTGAAAACAAACGAAGAGGAAGTAGTTTGAAGAGTATGGCTCGATCAGCTTCTCTCACGAGAAGGAGCCAAACATGAATGTTTTCCCTACTTAATTTTAGGGTCCTTCGTGCTAAATGTATGGACCTCGCTGTAATTTTACCTTTTATAGGTCGTTGATGTAAAATATACTCCCACCGTTTGTACGTGTAAAATTCGAAGCTAAAAGCAAGTGGTAAAATTTAAACATATTTAAGATTATTTATTGTCTATGAGTATGAACATTCTTGGATTTCAAGACGAACGACCAAGGTCATGGCCATATCTATATTATACTTTATGCTGATGACTCATGATCCCATATCCAGGAATTTGCATGCCGCCAGATTTGGACATATTATGAAAACAAACGAACAGGAAGTAGTATGAAGAGTGTGGCTTCATCAGCTTTTCTACGGAGATGGAGCAAAACATGACTGTTTTCCATGCTTAATTTTAGGGTGCTTCGTGCTAAATGTATGGATCTCGATGTAATTTTACCTTTTTTAGGTCCTTGACATAAAATGTACTCCCATCGTCCATACGTGTAAAATTCGAACCTAAAAGCAAGTGGTAACATTTAAACATGTTTAAGATTATTAGTTGTCGATTACTATATGAACATTCTTGGATTTCAAGCTGAACGACCAAGGTCATGGCCATATCTACATCATACTTTATGCTGATGATGATCCCATGTCCAGGAATTTTCATGCCGCCAAATTTAGCCATATATTTTGAAAACAAATGAAGAGAATGTAGTATGAAGCGTATGGCCCGATCAGTTTCTCTATCGAGAAGGAGCCAAACATGCTTATTTTCCCTGCTTAATTTTAGGGTGCTTCATGCTAATTGTATGGATCTCGATGTAATTTTACCATTTTTTAGGTTCTTGATGTAGAATGTACTCCCACCGTCCATACATGTAAATTTGGAAGATAAAAGCAAGTGGTCAAATTTAAACGTATTTAAGCTTAATTGTGAATGAGTACGAATAATCTTGGATTTCAAGTCGAACTACCAAGGTCATGGCCATATTAACATCATACTTTATATCGATGATTCATTATCCCATATCAAAGAATTTGCATGTCACCAAACTGGGCCATATTTTGAAAACAAAGAGAAGTAGTATGAAGAGTATGGATCGACCAGCTGCTCTCTCGAGAAGGATCCAAACCCAACTATTTTCCTGCTTAATTTTAGGGTGTTTCATGCTAAATGTATGGACCCTCGATGTAATTTATCGTTTTTAGGTCCTTGCTATAAAATGTTCTCCCACCGTCCGTGTAAAATTCGAACATAAAAGCAAGTGGTTAAATTTCAACATATTTTAAGCTTATTAGTTGTCAATGAATATGAACATTCTTGCATTTCAAGCCGAACGACCAGGGTCATGTACATATCTATATCATACTTTATGTAATCCCATCGTCTGTGTGACATTCTAACATAAAATGTAATCCCATCGTCTGTGTGAAATTTGAACATAAAAGAAAGTGGTAAAATTTAAACGTATTTAAGCTTATTAGTTATCAATGAGTGACGAGGGTTTAACTCATCAATTCCCATTGTTATGGACTTGGGTTTTAGATAAGGAGGGAGCACTAGAAGCATCAATCGTCTAGCAAACAAGCACACAGGGACGCAAGGTTTACCCAGGTTCAGGCCTCGTAGAGGTCCCTACTCCTCCTTGTCTGCTCTTGGAATTAACGAAGGAATCGACAATTACAATGGTGCGCAAATGTAATCTGGCAAGGGTATTGGAAACTAGGGTTACGTGTGTCCTCCTCGCCGCCCCCTCCTAGCCTTTATATAGATAGGCTGGGTCTCGGGTAGCAGGTTGATTCGGTTACAAGTTAGGGTTTCCCCTTAAAATTTCTATCTTTAGCTTCTTCTTGTGTCGCAAGCAATCGAGAGTCCGTAGGTCACTCGAGTTCTCCGTTTGGGCCTTGGCAACGCTGTGGGCTTCCGCTGTATCCAGGCCGTATATACCAAACTCGAGTACCTATAGGGTATATCCATGTGAGTAGCCCCCGAGTGCCCAGTGGAATCGCAAATTCGACTGTGGACTTTATGAAGTCTTTCGAGTGCATGACAAAGTATTTTGAGTGTTCTGTTTATGTTGTAGGGATTGTGGATATGCGTGGCTAATATAACCGATGTATCGGTATCAGTTAACTACCTTAGGGAAAAACAACACAATCTACTTGAACTCAATTCCTCGGACTCGTATTTGGAGAAGTGCTGGTGTAATTCGACTCAGGCCACGGAGGTCTTAGAGGAGTCGAATTCCAGTGTATGGGTGTGACCACTCGACGTGTCCGTCAAGGCATGTTCATCGTACCTGTAGGCATGGATATGTTTCTGGTAGTGCGCAACTTATACGTTGCCAGGCCTTATTCAGTTCTTACCTTCATGCTGTAAGCGCGGCATCTGAATTTTGTCATCATGGAGATGATTCGGGTGACCTAGGAGACGTAGTATCTTTGCAGGAAAAATATGGGGCGGTGTCGCCATAGACTTCGAGTACGGATGTTATCAACACGACTAGCGCTCCCTATGGGAGTAGCCCCCGAGTGCCTGGTTGAGTCGAAGACTCTGGCAGGGATAAAAGAACTTTTGCGACTGATGTCGTCTTTTCTTTGCTTGTTTCAGTCAAATTTGTTTCCGGCGCTCCCTATGGGAGTAACCCATGTCCATAGTCAAATTGTAGATTCGAGTGGTTGGGTGTGCTTTGAATGTCTATATTCCTACAGAAAAGAAAATCATAGGGTGCACGACCAGCGCTCCTTATGGGAGTAGCCCCCGAGTGCTTGGTGGAGTCGAAGACTCGAGCAAGGACTAAAGCAGTCAAAATCTACAGTTGATGATGCTGATGACGTCAGTGCTAATGATGCGATGACCTCAGTTGCCCGCGTGAGCGGTTTTGACGGGATGTGACGAGCGGTAGGTCCCACTTTCTAACTTTGATTTGATTGGGCGTGCATAATCTTCCTTTTTAACTGTGCCTCCTTGATTTCCGCGTGTAATGGAGATAGTGGGGGGTGGTTCACATTTTGGCCTCTCCGCGTGTCGACAGCGATGGGCGCCATGCGTCTAGTAGGGTTTTTGCTGGCCGTTGGATTGCATCTGCAAAGGGGTTAAGTAGCAGCGTAGCTTCGGTAACTTTTCCTCATCTTCTCTTTTCTCTTTCTTTGCCTCCATTGCAATTGTCGCTGCTCCTCTACTTCCTAGAGTTCATCTTCTTTGCGGTGCTGGACAGCTCCGCGTATTCCCGAGCTACTTCCTCCGCTCAAACCGCCATCGCAGGATGGGTAAGAAGAAGGGAGGCGCCGCCGCTGAGCCCGCCGTCGCCATTCCCGCTGTCAAGAAGAAGGGCAGCTCCACCGCTGCGGGCACTAGCACCGCCGTCGCCGGGAAGAAGAAGGGCACAGGTACCCGCATCACCAATGGCGCATGTCGCGCGTCGATCATCAAGTCGTCTGAGCTTTGTCTACTGTGCGAAGATGGAGTTCTTCCTTCCGCGGTTAGTGACTCGCGAGTCCCAGGAGGTGAGGTTACGCCTTGTCCTCCTACTGGTTTCTGGGTGATGTTCCTAGTGTTCATCATCCGTGGTCTATCTCTACCCCTGCATCCTTTCTTCAGGGGCCTCCTTTGTTTCTTCAGGGGCCTCCATCTACATCAGCTGTCCCCCAACTCTATTCTTCACGTCGCCTGCTATATTACACTTTGCAAGTGTTGGCTCGTAATCGAGCCACACTTTGGTCTCATCAAGCGTCTCTTCAAGCTGAAACGTCAATCGGCATCTAGCTCCATAGTCTACTTCGTAGGAGGCTACGGAATCCATGTCGACTCCTCCGCCACCTACTTCGATGTCAAGGTCACGGCGTCCGTCCAAGGGTGGAGGGACAAGTGGTTCTACATCCGCGACCAGAAGGCCGACGGAGACCACTTCGGACTTGCGTCCTTTGACCCCGTGACACCATGCAAGATAAGGCGTTCTTGGAAGAACGTGGTGATGCCCGGCGAGTCTGAGGAGACAGAGGTGCTGTATGAGCGCGTGTGCGACCTCGAGAGTCGCATGGGCAAGGAGGAGGGAGGCTGCGCCCTCATTCGCACGTGGTTGCGCCGTCGCATCCAGCCCTTGCAGGCCAGAGTCCACCCCATGTTCCAACGGACTAGTGTAGATGATGTCACTCGCGTATCTGCCGATGGCATTTCCGCGAGTGAAGTAGATAAAAGGGTGCGGCTGGTGACCAAGTACACTGCCAAGGATGTACTTCCCAGTGAACCAGTCGTGCCCCCCCATTTGATGCTTCTAACCCTCCTCCTGCGGTATGATGGTGCTACAAAGTAGCTTTATTTTGTCGAATGCTTCTGATTTCTTCGTGTGTGCTAACTTGTTTTCTGCATGTAGGATTGGAAGGTGTCTCCCAGTTTGACCCCTCTTCCTGAGGGGGTTATTCCTCCCAAAGCTTTAGAAGAGGATGAGTCAGAGTCGATGATGGCTCAATGCACGGCGCCCAGAAAATTGATTGATGGTGGTGTTGATGTAGAGCTCGTTGGGAACCCCAAGAGGAAGATATGATGAGCACAGCAGCAAGTTTCCCTCAGTTATGAAACCAAGGTTTAATCGAACCACTAGGAGCAAGGAAACACCTCAAAGGTGTTACTAGATGAGCTTTGGCAGGGCGCACTACCGGTGCTAGTAGCAACGTGGAGCCTGCACAACACAACCACAAAACTTTGTCCCCAACTTGCGATGAGGTTGTCAATCTCATCGTGTTTTGCAGAAAACAAAGTATTAAACGTATCGAATGGAAAGAAGTAAAAGTTTGCAGAAAGTACACACAAAGCAGTAAACAGTTGTAGATTGTATGTAAAGAAAAAGGACCGGGATCCATAGTTCACTAGAGGTGGCTCTCCTTAAGATAGATAACATGCTGGGTGAACAAATTACAGCGGGGTAATTGACAAACACCAAGAAAGCAATCCATGCATATACTAATCATCTTGACTACTCTGAGACTTGATTGGGCATTACAACATAATACATAGACCGCCATCCAACTACATCTATGACTAATAATCCACCTTTAGGTTATCATTTGAACCCCCTCCAATATTAAGTTGCAAGCAACATATTATTGCTTTACAAACTGCGTGTAAAGTAAACAATACGATTGTTGTATGAACAAAGGGTAGTTGTTTTCTCCCTAGTAGCAACAGCACATCTAGTACCTTAGATATTTTTGTCACTTCCCAAGATTACCAAAGGCATGAACCCACTATCGAGCATAAATACTAACTCTTGGAGTTGCTAGCATCTACTTGGCCAAGATACCTACGAACAATGGAAAGCATGCAAGATCTCAAATAACAAAGACATGATAGAATCAATAGTCAATCTAAAATAGCATCTCAATATCCATCGGATCCCCGCAAACACAACATGTAGAATTAAAAATAGATGATCTTGATCATGAACGGAGCTCACAAGATCTAAACATGAAAGCACAAAGGAGGAGAACCAGCCATCTAGCTACTACATGGATCCGTAGTCCAAGGATGAACTACTCACGCATCACACCGGAGGCTTGCATGGTGATGAAGAAGGCCTCTAAGGTGAATTCCCCTCTCCGGCAGGGTGCTGGAAAGAGCTTCAGATCCCTCCCGATCTAGGGATGGAGAAGATGGCGGCTACAGACTCTTTCGTGGATTTTTGATCGGGTACTTAGGGTTTTCGTCCAGAGGGCAATATATAGGCGGAAGGACAGGCCGGGGGGTGTCGGGAGCCACCAAACCACCCCCTAGCGTGGGCCCAGCCTGGCCGCGCGGCCAGGTGGTGTGGCCGCCCCCTGTCCCTTCTCCGTCTCGTATTCTGGCACTTGATCACTTCCGGAAAAATAGGCACTTTGGCTTTTGTCCCGTCCAATTCCGAGAATATTCATTTTCTGACATTCCTGGACCCAAAAACAATAGAAAACAGGCAGCTGGCACTGTGGATGAAACCATATGAAAAGTTCTCCAAAGTTGGAACAAAACACAAGAAAGTGGATGAAACCAAGCATGGAACATCAAAAATTATAGATACATTTGCAATGTATCAGTCGATCGTCCCATCTGAGGAGGAGGAGGAGGAAGCCCCCGAATCTGGTAGTTCGGACACTCGCAAGCATGCGCGCATCAAAGATTTGGATGCGTTGTCTCCTTCAACTCCAGAAGGTCCAGCTATTGGTGCAGAATCACCGATTCCTGCTGTTCCCGTGAGTTCCATGGCGCCATCTTCCCGCAAGAAGATGCGGCTGCCGAAGGAGTCGTCGGAGTCGGAGGGCCAAACCTTCCATTTTGATAAGTTTGATTGGTAAGTATACAATTCTCTACTTGGATCTTTTGGAGTTGTATTTTCCTGATGTTGGTTTTGTTCCACAGTCAACCGGCATCGTCATCTTCTAGCGACATCCAATTTGTGAAAAATCTAGAGTCACAGACTCTAAGGACAAGGAAGTGGCTGAGCGAACACCTTCTCCTCCATTGGCGGCCCACTCCGGGCACAGTTCATCAAGTTCTCCACATGCTGTGGAGCACCATATGGTTATCCGGACGACTGCATGGCAATCGACTTCGGAGTCTTTGGAGGATCATGTATGTGTGATGTTGCTTTTATGTGCAGTCGATTTAATCATCCATGCTATCTGCTGGTCCTTTGTTTTTCCCTTTTGTTACAACTTATTATGAAGGAAGTTGCTCGCTTGGCGGAGCAAGTAGTTGCAATGGATCGACAACACGCGTTTCTGGACAATCGCCATCGCGCAGTTGAAAGTGACTATTTGTGTGCCTCTTCTTCTTCATCCTTATGATTTTTATGTACTCGACTGATAGTCTATCTTTGCATGTTTTGCAGCTGAGCATAACGCGCTTCTTCGCGAAGCCTCTTCCCTTGAAAAGATGCGTGCCTCGGCGATGAAATTCGCGATGAGGCCATCACTGCGCCTGATGAATCACGGAAACATGAAGAAGATTTGCGTGCCTCCATTGCTGCTAGGGAGAAGTTGTTCGAAGAACAGCTTTTCTCGATTGCCGAAGCTCTTTCGGGAATTCTTTTCGTTTGGATTTATGTTGTGTCCGTACTTTCGATTTTGTTATTGTGCTAACTTTTGCTAACACTTTTCTCCGTGCAAATGCCGTTGGTATGAGCTTCGACGCCTAGGCGGTTCGTCGTGATGATGCCTTGGCAGGCGCCATCACGGCAGTCGAGGACCGCAGTGCCTCCATTCAAGGAACGCTGAGTAAAGCTAAGGGTGTCCTCAGTCGCAACCGCGAGGAGCTGATGCCCAAAGCGGAGCTGATCGAGAACGTAGATGACTTGGCAGAGTCCCTTGCTGGAGGTATTCCTGCAGGCTTAAAGATCTCGCTTTGTTCGGTGGCGCCTCTATGTCCCTCGTGATGGTTCAAGCCCATGGCGTGGAGATGGATCCTGCTGCGGTCTCCAAGGCAATGCCTGTCGGGGCGGA
Organism: Avena eriantha; assembly: GCA_910589775.1. NCBI lineage: Eukaryota > Viridiplantae > Streptophyta > Magnoliopsida > Poales > Poaceae > Avena > Avena eriantha. The sequence goes on along the minus strand of OU342746.1, from coordinate 33,605,061 downwards.
TGGTCAGCAAGTAGTTTTTGCTCCTTTTGCAACTGCCTGTGGCAAGTACGGGCCGCAACTTATTAGCATAGTCGCGAAGTACTCTGAGGAGCTGCAGCAAACCAAGAAGGTGGCTAAGGCTGCAGCGTCAGGGGCCAGCGGGAAGCCTGTGGCGTCTGCTACGGCCACAGACTCGATGAGGCCCCTGAAATCAAAATCCAAGATGAAGAAGCCAACTGCTCCACAGTAGTGATATCTGTAATAGTTAATAGCTTGACCCCTTTTGTCCAGAACATGTTGCTGGTGGGTGTATCTATTGATACTTTGTTATGCTTGAATGCACATGAGTTTTTATCAATGTGTTGCTTGGTCTTCTTATTATCTCCTTCTTAGCTTGTGATAGGGCACATCGAGTGGTCCTTCAAGTGAGCCTCGGGATCCTCTGTCCACTGATGATACCTTAGCGCAGTCGCGCTCAAGGGTGGATGAGCTGTCCCTGCTTTCATGACTACATGATTGTGTTAAGCAGCTGGAATGTGAACTGCCCGTCCTCCGCGGTAACACGGATGTATGGAAGTCAAGGGCGGAGAAGGCCACTGCCCGAGAGAAATATCTACTAGGGGAGTTGGCGCAGCTGGGCGACCAATTCAAGTGTTAGCTTTCTTGCTCCTTATCTTTTATTTGTAGCCACTCGCGGTAGTTTGCTGTCTTCATACTTTTGCCTCTTTGCTTGGTATAGTTGTCAGCGCGCGTCATCGGCAGGATGAGAAGGATAGGATCGCCATTTGCATGAATGACATGACCCAAGAACATCTTCAGGCGAGTGGGTACTTCTGGGTGGATCATAATCGTGCAATTGCACTTGCGACCCTGTAGGATCGTGCCTCGCGAGTGCTTCATTTTCTGAAGAAATCATAGTCATGGTTGAGGAGTATGTATCAGAGAATGATTCTGCTAGACATCGCACCTACAAGCCTGCTAGCTCTTATTGCTAAATTTCAAGACTTGAGTGGCGTCCGCGAGTGTGTGCGGCAACAGCTAGTGGCTAGTGCGAAGGCTTCTCTGCCGCTGGTGCATCTACATAGGCCTGATGTGGATGTTGCAGCGATTGCTACTGGACCACCGGCGCTGCCAGTAGGCTCCACCTAAAATATATTTCCTCATTACCAGGTGGTGGATCGCCCAGCTGAGGAAATTGTCCAGTTCTTTGAGGAGTAGACAAATGTTCTTTTATTGCAGCAGTAGTTTAATTTGTGTCCTGGACAGAAGTATACCAGTGTTGTAAAGGTCATATGTATATACCGAGTGTAATTGATTTTGTAATTAGCTTGTTAGTTTATATGTTTTTGTGATTGTGTTGCACTATGCGATTCCTTTTCGTTAGCCTAATGTAGGTTTATCTCAGTTCCTTGCCAACATGCCAGGAGCATTGCAGCTAGGTTGGTGTGTGTCAAGGGTTCGATTATTGCGTCAGCTACTCAGGATATCACGATTGGTTCGTAGAACAGATGTGTAAAGAGTGGCGTAGCCCCCGAGTAAATAGATGGCGAAAAGTAATAGAAAAACACAGGGTTTGGGGCACTTAGCTTTATTTATTCGCAGGAAAGTACGAGGTACAATGTGTGGCTAAGTAGCCTCGCTGAAAAGCCTTAGTTGCAATGTAAAGTAAGGAAAACGACTAAGGGTGGAAGCGTCGCAGCTGCGCGACGTTCTAGGGGTTGGAGTATGCGACTCCTGTCTCGAAATCTTTAAGGCAATAGGCACCACCTGGGATTACTTCTGTAATCACGTATGATCCCTCCCAAGGGGCCTCGAGCTTGAGATGCCCTTGTTGCTTCAGTCGCAAGACCAGGTCTCCTTCGACGAAGGACCTGGGGCGTAGCCTTCTGCTGTGGTAGTTGCAGAGGTTTTGCTGGTAGATCGTGGATCTCTCCGCTGTGATTTCTTGTGCCTCATCGAGGAGGTCGACGAAGTCTTCGAGTGCAAGGGTGGACTCCTTCTCGTTGTATGTGACCACCCGTGGGGCTTTGTAGCATACTTCTACGGGTAGTACTGCTTCAGCACCATGCACCATGAAGAACGGGGTGTATCTCGTGGCGCTGTTGGGAGTTGTGCGTAGGCTCTAGAGTACGGATTGCAGTTCGACCAGCCAGCATCCCGCAGCTTGCTCGAGTGGCTGGAGGAGTCGTTTCTTGATTCCAGCACAGACGAGGTCATTGGCCTTTTCGACTTGACCGTTGGTCTGCGGGTGAGCTACCGAGGCGTAGCTTATGTTGATTCCTAGGTTTTCGCATAATTCCTGGAAGTCCTTGGAGGTGAAGTTTGTCCCGTGTTCGTGATGATACTGTGTGGCACGCCGAAATGGTAGACGATGGACTCGAAGAATTTGACAGCGTTGTTCCCTGATTGATTTATCACCGGCATGGCCTCGATCCACTTGGTGAACTTATCGACTGCGACTAAGAGGTAGACGTAGCCTCCTCGTGAGGACCTTGGGAGCTTGCCGACCATGTCGAGTACCCATTGCGCAAAATGCCAATGTAATGGTATTGGACGGAGTTTCGCGCCTGGTGCGTGCGGTTTTTCCATGAATCAATGGCAAGCGTTGCAGCACTGGATGATGTTCTTGGCATCACGCATGGCCATGGGCCAATAGAATCCAGCCCGCAGGACTTTGGCGACGAGGGCACGACTACCATCCTGATGCCCACAAGTTCCTTCGTTGATGTCGAGGAGGACAGCTCTTTCGTCTCCGTTGGAGATGCATCATTGGTGCACTCCAGTTATGCTGCGCTTGTACAATTCGCCGTTGATAACAGCAAACACCTTGGATCGCTGCGCAATGTGTCGTGCATCAGTCGGATTGTCCAGCAGCCTCTTGCTGAGAAGATATGTGCTGTAGGGTTGAGTCCAAGATGGCCAGATCATCATGACACTCATTGGTCCTTTGAGTCCTGTGTTAAGATCCAGGTCGTCGAGTGCCATTGGCTCATTGGGAGGCGCATCCCCGAGTTCGTTGTTGTGCTTGTTTTCTTTTCTTTGGCCTTCGGCTTGATGGAGCGTTCGCAGATAAGCTCGAGAAATACCCCAGGTGGTATGGGGGCGCAGGTGGAGCCAATGTTGGCGAGTGCGTCTACCTCTTCGTTGCTCTCGCAGCCTACGTGCTGCAGTTCACAGCCGTGGAAGGCCCCTTCGAGTGTGTCATAGAAGTCGCGGTAGGCGATCATATTGTCATTCAGTGCGTCGCACTCGTGCATTGTTTGATTGACCACCATCTTGGAGTTGTCATAGATGATGAGCCTCTTAGTGCCGCAGGCTTTCGCCATCCGCATCCCGTGCAACAAGGCCTCGTACTCAGCTTCATTATTGGAGGCGGTGAACTGCATTGGCAGGATGTATTTTAGCTTGTCTCCTTGCGGCGATGTCAGTATGACACATGCGCCAGCTCCGTCCTTTCTCTTGGATCCGTCGAAGTGCATTGTCTAGAGGTAAGACATATCTGGTTTTCTAGGGAGCTAATTCTCCATCCAGTGTACGAGGAAGTTAGGGAGAACTTGCGACTTGATTGCATCACCCTTTTCATATGTAATGTCTCGTGGCGATAGCTCGATTCCCCAAAGCGCGACTCGTCCCATGGCGTCGGGGTTGTTGAAAATATGTCCCAGTGGGGCGTCGTTGACCACCACGATTGGGTGCTCCTAGATGTAGTGGCACAGTCGCGCTCAAGGGTGGATGAGCTGTCTCTGCTTGCACGACTGCATGATCGCGTTAAGCAGCTGGAATGTGAACTGCCCGTCCTCCTCGGTAATGCGGATGTATGGAAGTCAAGGGCGGAGAAGGCCATCACCCGAGAGAAATATCTACTAGGGGAGTTGGCGCAGTTGGGCGACCAATTCAAGTGTTAGCTTTCTTCCTCCTTATCTTTTATTTTTAGCCACTCGCGGTAGTTTGCTGTCTTCATACTTTTGCTTCTTTGCTTGGTATAGTTGTCAGCGCGCGTCATCCGTAGGATGAGAAGGACAGGATCGCCATTCGCATGAATGACCTGACCCAAGAACAACTTCAGGCCAGTGGGTACTTCTAGGTGGATCAAAATCGGGCAATTGCACTTGCGACCCTGTAGGATCGTGCCTCGCGAGTGCTTCATTTTCTAAAGAAATCGTAGTCATGCTTGAGGAGTATCTATCAGACGATGATTCCGCTAGACATCGCACCTACAAGCCTGCAAGTTCTTATTGCTAAATTTCAAGACTTGAGTGGCGTCCGCGAGTGTGTGCGGCAACAGTTAGTGGCTGGTGCGAAGGCTGCTCTGCCGCTGGTGCATCTGCATAGGCCTGATGTGGATGTTGCAGGGGTTGCTGCTGGACCACCGGCGCCGCCAGTAGGCTCCACCTAGAATATGGTTCCTCATTACCAGGCAGTGGATCGCCCAGCTGAGGAAATTGTCGACTTCTTCGAGGAGTAGACAAATGTTCTTTTATTGCAGCAGTAGTTTAATTTGTATCCTAGACAGAAGTATACCAGTGTTGTAAAGGTCATATGTATATACCGAGTGTAATTGATTTTGTATTGAGCTTGTTAGCTTATATGTTTTTGTGATTGCGTTGCACTATGCAATTCCTTTTCGTTAGCCTGACGTAGGTTTATCTCAGTTCCTTGCCAACATGCCAGGTGTGTTGCAGGTGGGTTGGTGTGTGTCAAGGGTTCAATTATTGCGTCAGCTACTCAGGATATCACGATTGGTTCGTAGAACAGATGTGTAAAGAGTGGCGTAGCCCCCGAGTAAATAGATGGTGAAAAGTAATAGAAAAACACAGGGTTTGGGGCACTTAGCTTTATTTATTCGCAGGACAGTACGAGGTACAATGTGTGGGTAAGTAGCCTCGCTGAAAAGACTTATTTGCAATGTAAAGTAAGGAAAACGACTAAGGGTAGAAGTGCCGCAGCTGCGCGACGTTCTAGGGGTTGGAGTATGCGACTCCTGTCTCGAAATCTTTAAGGCGATAGGCACCACCTGGGATTACTTCTGTAATCACGTATGGTCCCTCCCAAGGGGACTCGAGCTTGAGATGCCCTTGTTGCTTCAGTCGCAAGACCAGGTCTCCTTCGACGAAGGACCTGGGGCGCAGCCTTCTGCTGTGGTAGTTGCGGAGGTTTTGCTGGTAGATCGTGGACCTCTCCGCTGCGATTTCATGTGCCTCATCGAGGAGGTCGACGAAGTCTTCTAGTGCAAGGGTGGACTCCCTCTTGTTGTATGCGACCACCCGTGGGGCTTTGTAGCGTACTTCTGCGGGTAGTACTACTTCAGCACCGTGCACCATGAAGAACGGGGTGTATCCCGTGGCGCTGTTGGGAGTTGTGCGTAGGCTCTAGAGTACGGATTGCAGTTCGTCTGGCCAGCATCCCGCAGCTTGCTCGAGTGACCGGAGGAGTCATTTCTTGATTCCAGCATAGACGAGGTCGTTGGCCTTTTCGACTTGACCATTGGTATGCGAGTGAGCCAGCGAGGCTTAGCTTATGTTGATTCCTAGGTTTTCGCACAATTCCTGGAACTCCTTGGAGGTGAAGTTTGTCCCGTGTTTGTGATGATACTGTGTGGCACGCCGAAATGATAGACGATGGACTCGAAGAATTTGACAGCGTTGTTCCCTGATTGATTTGTCACCGGCATGGCCTCGATCCACTTGGTGAACTTATCGACTGCGACTAAGAGGTAGACGTAGCCTCCTCGTGAGGACCTTGGGAGCTTGCCGACCATGTCGAGTCCCCATTACGCAAAATGCCAATCTAATGGTATTGGCCGGAGTTTCGCGCCTGGTGCGTGTGGTTTTTCCACGAATCGCTGGCAAGCGTTGCAGCACTGGACGATGTTCTTGGCATCCCGCATGGCCGTGGGCCAATAGAATCCAGCCCACAGGACTTTGGCGACGAGGGCGCGACTGCCAGCATGATGCCCACAAGTTCCTTCGTGGATGTCTAGGAGGACAGCTCTTTCGTCTCCATTGGAGACACATCGTTGGAGCACTCCCATTATGCTGCGCTTGTACAGTTTGCCGTTGATAACAGCAAACACATTGGATCCCCGTGCAATGTGCCGTGCGTCAGTCGGATTGTCCAGCAGCCTCTTGCTGAGAAGATATGTGATGTAGGGTTGAGTCCAAGATGGCCCGATCATCATGACACTCATTGGTCCTTTGAGTCCTGTGTCAAGATCCAGGTCGTCGAGTGCCATTAGCTCATTGGGTGGCGCAGCCCCCGAGTCCGTTGCTGCACTTGTTTTCTTTTCTGTGGCCTTCGGCTTGATGGAGCGTTCGCAGATACGCTCGAGAAATACCCCAAGTGGTATGGGGGCGCAGGTGGAGCCAATGTTGGCGAGTGCGTCTACCTCTTCATTGCTCTCGTGTCCTACGTGTCGCAGTTCACAACCGTGGAAGGCCCCTTCGAGTGTGTCATAGAGGTCGCGGTAGGCGATCATATTGTCATTCAGTGTGTCGCACTTGTGCATTGTTTGATTGACCACCAGCTTGGAGTTGTCGTAGATGATGAGCCTATTAGTGCCACAGGCTTTCGCTATCCGCATCCCGTGCAACAGGGCCTCGTACTCAGCTGCATTATTGGAGGCGGTGAACTGCATTCACAGGATGTATTTCAGCTTGTCTCCTTGTGGCGATGTCAGTATGACACCTGCGCCAGCTCCTTCCTTTCTCTTGGATCCGTCGAAGTGCATTGTCTAGAGGTAAGACATATCTGGTTTTTCAGGCAGCTGATTCTGCATCTAGTGTACGAGGAAGTTAGGGAGAACTTGCGACTTGATTGCATCACGCTTTTCATATGTAATGTCTCGTGGAGACAACTCGATTCCCCAAAGCGCGACTCGTCCCGTGGCGTCGGGGTTGTTGAAAATATGTCCTAACGGGGCATCGTTGATCACCACGATTGGGTGCTCCTAGAAGTAGTGGTGCGGTCGCCTGGCTCTCATGAAGACGTCATATGCCAGCTTCTGATAGTGCGGGTACTGCTGCTTTGTTGCCGTGAGCACCTCGCTGAGGTAGTAGACTAGGCGTTGTACCCCGGGGGACTTTGTTTTCCTCGGCTCGTTCCGCCACGAGTACCGTGATGACCACCTGGTTGGTGGCAGAGATGTAGAGCAGCAATGGCTCTTTTTCATGCGGCGTCACCAGTACTGGCGAGGTGGATATCAGGCGTTTGAGGTCTTCGAATGCTTCTTGCGCCTCGTCAGTCCACTCGAACTTGTCAGCTTTGCGGAGAAGATGGTAGAAAGGTAGTGCCTTTTCGCCCATGTGACTGATGAATCGACTGAGCGCCACGATTCGCTCGACCAACTGTTGGATCCCTCTTACATTCTTCGGCTTCTCCATGGCCAGTATGGCTTTTATTTTCTTCGGGTTTGCTTCAATCCCCCTTGCAGACATGAGATACCCGGGTAGTTGCCCAGATGGCACACTGAAGGCGCATTTTCCTGGATTGATCTTGATCCGGTAGCGGTCGAGGTTGGCGAAGGTTTCGCGGAGATCATCGATTAGCGAGGCTTCCTCCTTGGTTTTGATGACGATGTCGTCAACGTAGACTTGTATATTGCGACCAAGTTGGCTCTTGAGGCAAGCCTGCATGCACCGCTGATAGGTGGCTCCTGCGTTTTTGAGCCTGAAGGGCATTGTGTTGTAGCAGAACAAACCGAAGGGCGTTGTAAACGCTGTCTTCTCTTGGTCTTCCTCCTTCATTCAAATCTGTTTGTAGCCTGAGTAGGCATCGAGGAAGCAGAGGCGTTCACATCCCGCGGTGGAGTCGATGATTTTGTCGATTCATGGCAGGGGGAAGTAATCCTTTGGGCAGTGCTTATTCAAAGAGGTGAAGTCATGCACATCCGCAGGATATCCGTGTCTTTTTTGGGCACCAGCATTGTGTTAGCGAGCCAAGTGCTTTCCTTAATCTCGCGTATAAATTTTGCGTCGAGGAGTCTGTTGATCTCCATCCCGAGTGCTTTTGCTCGTGGTTCAGACAGTCGCCGTATTGTCTGCTTGACTCGCCTGGCGTCTGGATTCACGTTGAGTGCGTGCTCGGCAAAATCCCTGGGAACTCCTGGCATGTCCGCAGGACACCAAGCAAAGATTTCCCAGTGCTCATGGAGGAATTCGGCGAGCGCGAGTTCCTATGCAGAACTGAAGTTGTTGGCGACGAGGGCCGTCTTGGTCGGGTCCGTTGGGTGGACCTGGACTTTCTTCGTGTGCACCGACGAGTCGAAGGACAGGTCGGGTGAGCTTGGCCTGCTTACGGGAGATAGATTGCTGTCCGTTGACTCCTTCAATCTTGCGAGTTCCTCCTGCATGCTGAAGGACTGGGAAATTCTGTTGAATTCCCTGTCACAGCTGTCAGATCTTTCAAAGCTCCCATTGACTGTGATGACGCCGTTGGGTCCAGGCATTTTCATCTGCAAGTAGGCTTAGTGCGGTACCACCATGAACTGAGTGAACGCAACGCGTCCGAGGATGTAGTGGTACTGTGAAGGCCAGTCGACGACTTCAAAGTCGATGCGCTCGCGTCGAAAGTTTTTCGGCGTGCCGAAGATAACGTCGAGGTTGATTTTTCCCAGGGGATATATGCCCTTTCCTGGGACGACGCCGTGGAATGTCGTATCTGAGACTTCGAGACATGTCAGAGCTATCCTCATTGCACGCAAGGTACTTGCGAATATGAGGTTGATGCCACTTCCTCCATCCATGAATACGCGACTCATGTCGAAGCCTCCGATATGTGCCTCGAGTGTGAGGAGACAATGGCCTAGACGAGGGACTTGGGGCGGATGATCAGGCTTGTTGAAGGTAATGCAGGAGTCTCTTCTACCGAGGTACTCAGTAGTGGATGGTGGGGAGTTTGTCGCCAAGTTTACTTGGCGAGTGATGGCCTTCTGCACCCGATTCGAGGGGCGTCCCTTTTGGATCATCATGGTGCCCATCGCCCGTGGGTACGGCTCGCCTCCGCCGTGTTGTACCGGTGCATCTGCGGGTGGTGGTTGTCCGGGTGGTGGTGGAGGAGCTCCATGTGCCACAGCGCCTGGGGCGGATCCATAGCCCCTATTGACCGCGTCATGATTCATCCGAGCCAGACCCTCATGGAGTTTGAGGAACTCGCGGCAGTCCTTGAGGAGGTGGCTAGATTTCTTTTTGCCGTCATCTTTGTCTCTGTAGAAGTGCATGGTACATGGCCCGGACAGCTTGTCCTCAATGGATGTTGTGGGTGCCTCGTCGCGAGTGTGGCATTGCCATACTTGCGTGGTTTTCCCGGAGTCGCAATATCCACAGTTGCGACAGCCGTTGTTGCGGCTGTCGTCGCGCTTGTCGGCGTAGCCAGCTGCGACCATGTTGACGTTGTCGCGGTCATCGTATGAGCGCATTCCCTGCTTGCCTTCGTCGGATTAGGTGCGGTTTTGCACCGAATCTTCTCCATCGGCCCACTGATTCGCGATCTCCATCAGGTGGTCGATTGTTTTGGGCTTCGAGCGACCCAGCGCCTCTCTGAGCTCCATGCGGCGAACACCGCCGTTGAATGCGTTGATTCCACGATCCTCCTTCGATGTTTTCTACGGAGTTCTTGATGATAGACCACCTCTGGATGTACGAGCGTAGATATTTGCCCGACCTTTGCTGGCAGCTCCTCAGTTCTTCGATTGATGCGGGCCTTTTGTAAGTTGCCTTGAAGTTGCGCACAATGCTGTAGGCCAGCTCTTCCGACCGGCGAATGGATCCGCGTGGGAGATGGTTGAGCCATGCGCGAGCGGCGCCCTACAGCTGTAGGTGCAAGCATTGCATGGTCGTGCTTCCACTCCCTTCGTGCAGCTTGATGGAGGAAAAGTGGTCTTCCAACCAGATCTTCGGGTCCTGTAGGCCGTCGAACTTTGGATTTTCTGACGGGAGTTCGAATCCCTTAGGCATTCGCCTCTGCCTGATGGCTCTACTGAAGCATCTGGCGCCACAAAGTTCAGTCCCGGCTTCTTCTGAATTAGTCGAACGATCACGTCGCGCCCTTAACTTGTCGATTTTGCGCTGCGTGAGGTCATCGCACGCATCATAGTCGTGATCGTGCCACCGAGAGCGGCGACGTCGAGATAGATCGTGACTACCATCGCTAGACGAGGGTGAGGAATAGCGTTTCGCCAGGGCCTTACCCTTCTTGGGTTCCGGCGTTGGCTCTTTATCGAGGGTGTCCTCGATTAGCCGCAAACCCGTGATCATAGATCAGTTCATGGCGGCTCGCGGATCTCCAGCTGGCGGCTAGTTGTTGAGGAGGTACATGGTGGCCGCTGTTACCGCAACTTGCGGCATTTTTGGGAGCATGTTGCCACACGTATCCACCGTCATGGAACTGAAGTCGAGGACCTTTGCGGCTTCTATACGCTCTTATTCGATGAGGTGGGCCAATCGATATCGCCTCTTGTTAGCGACGTACTCGTTGCACTTGGAGGAGGGTCCTCCGTGGGAGGAGAGCCCAGCTCACCGGAGGCTTGACTCGTCTGCCGCCTTTTTACGTGCTTCGAGTTGCTCGAGTGTATGCACTTGGCATTTGTATTCCTCCTTCAGGAGCCAATGGTAGCCCATCAGTAGTTCTTGCGGGGAGCCGAAGGGCAGAGGGTTGCCTCGTAGGGCTTTTCGGCAGCGGGCCCACTCATTGTCATTGAGCCTGATCACTACGCGCTCCCCCGTGTTTTCATTCACCATGGTTGGTGGTTCGACTGCTCCTCCGTTGTTGACGGGGGCGCCGTTAGTGGGGCCGCCGTTGGACGGTCCACCATTAGGTATGCCACCGTTTGGTGGGTCGGTTCCATTGCCACTGTTGCCTGTGTTGTCGCGATTGGCGGAGGTGTCGCCAGCGTTGATGACGGTGCACATGAAGTGGTTGGGGAAGCTGTTGCTCCCACAACTCTCAGATCTGGAGCCGTATTCAGTTGCTAGGTTGCCTAGATCGGATTCGCGACTGCTGTCGCTGTCCGTATTCTCGACTGTTATCGAGGCATTCAGCTCACTGAGGGTGCCGATCGGTGGAGGGAACCACGATGCTGGAGAAATCGATGGTGTTATTGGCTGGTTGGGCATGCGAAGCGTGCCCATCTGACCAACTTGGAAGCGGAAGCTCCTGATCGCCAGGCTAATTCCATCGCCTACGGACTCGAAAGCCAGGCAAGGGGCCGGCATGTGGACGGTGAAGTTGAACGCGCCGAAGAGCTAGCGAATCTCCGGTGTTGTGGAGTTGTAGATCGCAATTGATGGGGCCGAAGAAGCCGTCGCACTCCCAGTTCCCACAGACGGTGCCAATTGACGAGGGTTTAACTCGTCAATGCCCATTGTTATGGACTTGGGTTTTGGAGAAGGAGGGAGCGCTAGAAGCATCAATCGGCTAGCAAACAAGCACACAGAGATGCAAGGTTTACCTAGGTTCAGGCCTCGTAGAGGTCCCTACTCCTGCTTGTCTACTCTTGGAATTAACGAAGGAATCGACGATTACAATGGTGCGCAGATGCAATATGGCGAGGGTTGTGGAAACTAGGGTTACGTGTGTCCTCCTCGCCGCCCCCTCCTAGCCTTTTAATAAATAGGCAGGATCTCGGGTAGTAGGTTGAGTCGGTTACAAGTTAGGGTTTTCCCCTTAAACTTTCTATCATTAGCTTCTTGTCTCGCAAGCAATCGAGAGTCCGTAGGTCACTCGAGTTCTCCGTTTGGGCCTTGGCAACGTTGTGGTCTTCCGCTGTATCCAGGCCGTATATACCAAACTCGAGTACCTGTAGGGTATATCCATATCAATGAGTATGAACATTCTTGCATTTCAAGCCAAACAACCAGTGTCATGGACATATGTACATCATACTTTATGCTGATAATTTATGGTCCCATATTGTAGAATTTGCATGACGCAAAAATTGGCCATATTTTGAAAACAAACGAAGAGGAAGTAGTACCAAGAGTATGGCTTGGTTAGGTTCTTTCTTGAGAAGGCGCCAAACCCGACTATTTTCCTTCGCTTAATTTGAAGGCGTGCTTTGTGCTAAATTTATGTACCTCGCTGTAATTTTCCCCTTTTAGCTCCTTGATGAAATCAAACAAAGAGGAACTACTATGAATAGTACGGCTTGATCAGCTACTCTCTCGAGAAGGAGACGAACCCGACTGCTTTATTCGCTTAATTTTAGAGTTCTTCAAGCTAAATGTATGGACCTCGATGTAATTTTCCCCCTTTTTAGATCCATGATGTAAAATGTACTCCTACCGTCCGTGTAAAATTCGAGCCTAAAAGTTAGTGGTAAAAGTTAAACGAATTTAAGGTTAGTTGTGAATGAGTATGAACAATCTTGGATTTGAAGCGGAACAGCCAAGGTCATGGTCATATCTACATCATACTTTATATCAATGATTCATGATCCCATATCCAAGAATTTGCATGCTGCCAAATTGGGCCATATTTTGAAAACAAACGAAGAGGGAAGTAGTATGAAGAGTATGGCTCGACCAGCTGCTCTCTCAATAAGGAGCCGAACCCGACTGTTTTCCCTGCTTAATTTTAGGGTGCTTCATGCTAATTAAATGTATAGACCTCGATGTAATTTTCCCTTTTTTAGGTGTGATACGTCGTAAACGTATCTATAATTTTTGATGTTCCATGCTTGTTTTATATCTACTTTCTTATAATTTGTCCACACTTTGGAGTATTTTTACACATTTTCCAGAACTAACCTATTACCAAGATGCCACAGTTCCAGTTGCCTGTTTTCTGCTGTTTTTGGTTTTAGAAAAGCTAGTAAGAAAATATTCTTGGAATTGGACCGGACAAAAGCCAAAGTCAATATTTTACCCGAAGCAACACGGAGTCCGGAGGGGAGCCGAAGAGGGGCACCAGGGCAGCCACACCCTACGGTGGCGTGGCGAGCCCTAGGCACGCCTTCACCTGGTGTGGGACCCCGGTACTCCACCGACCTTGCCCTTCCGCCTCTAAAAGCCTCCCGGGACGAAAACCCTAAGTACCCAATAAAAAATCCAAGAAAGAGTCTATAGCTGCCGTCATCTCCATCCCTAGATTGGGAGGGATCTGAAGCTCTTCCCGACACCCTGCTGGAGGGGAGAGTTTACCCTGGAGGCCTTCTTCATCACCATGCCTGCCTCGGGTGTGATGCGTGAGTAGTTCATCCCTAGACTACGGGTCCATGTAGTATCTAGATGGTTGGTTCTCCTCATTTGTGCTACCATGTTTAGATCTTGTGAGCTCCGTTCATGATCAAGATCATATATTTGTAATCTTACATGTTGTGTTTGTGGGGATCCGATGGATATTGAGATGCTATTTCAGATTGATTATTGATTCTATCATGTCTATGTAATTTGTGATCTTGCATGCTTTCCGTTGTTAGTAGCTATCTTGGCCAAGTAGATGCTACCAACTCCAAGAGGGATTATTTATGCTCGATAGTGGGTTCATGCCTCTAGTAATCTGGGGAAGTGACAGAAATCTCTCAGGTACTAGATGTGCTGTTGCTACTAGGGAGAAAATAGCAATCGTTTGTCCATGGGACAATCGTATTGTTTACTTTACATGCTTTTCTTAATGCAATCACTAGTTGCCAGCAACTTAACATTGGAGGGGGGTTGGATGATAACCTGAAGGTGGATTATTAGTCATAGATGTAGTTGGATTACGGTTTATGTATAATGTTGTAATGCCCAATCAAATCTCATAGGAGTCAAGATGATTAGTATATGCATGTATGCTTTCTCGGTGTTTGTCAATTTCCCCGCTGTAATTTGTTCACCCAACATGTCATCTATCTTTAGGATAATCACCTCTAGTGAACTATGGACCCCGGTCCAGTCTTTTACCATCAATCTACCATCTATGTATTATTTTACTGTTTACTTTCTGCAAGCAAATACTATCTTCCACACAATACGTTTTATCCTTTGTTTCAGCAAAACCGGTGAGATTGACAACCTGACTATATGTTGGGGCAAAGTTATGTGGTTGTGTTGTGCAGGATTCCAAGTTGGAAACAACACCTTGGGGTTGTTTCCTTGCTTCTACTGGTTCGATATCCTTGGTTTCATAACTAAGGGAAAACTTGTTGATGTGCTCATCATACCTTCCTCTTGGGGTTCCCAACGATCTCATCGTATTTTGAGCCATCAAGGCCCTTGCTGTAAAATGTACTCCCATCGTCCGTGTAAAATTCGAACATAAAAGAAAGTGCTAAAATTTAAACGTATTTAAGCTTATTAGTTGTCAATGAATATGAAAATTCTTACATTTCAAGACGAACGACCAGGGTCATAGATATATACATCATACTTTATAGTATGATTCATGATCCCATAGCAAAGAATTTGCATGTCACCAAAATTTGGCCATATTTTGAAAACAAATGAAGAGGAAGTAGTATGAAGAGTATGGCTCGATCAGTTTCTCTCTGTAGAAGGAGCAAAACATGACTATTTGCCCTGCTTAATTTTAGGTTACTTCGTGCAAAATGTATGGACCTCGATGTAATTTTACCTTTTTAGGTCCTTGATGTAAAATGTACTCCGACCATCCGTGTAAAATTCGAACCTAAAAGAAAGTTATAAAATTTAAACATATTTAAGTTATTATTTATTGATGAGTATGAACATTCTTGGATTTCAAGATGAACAACCAAGGTCATGGGCATATCTACATCATACTTTATGCCGACGATTCGTGATCCCATATCCAAGAATTTGCATAACCCCAATTTTTGCCATATTTTGAAAACAAACAAAGATGAAGTAGTATGAAGAGTCTGGCTCGATCAACTTCACTCACGAGAAGGAGAAAAATATGATTGTTTTCCTTGCTTAATTTTAGGGTGCTTCGTGCTAAATGTATGGACCTTGATGTAGTTTTACATTTTTTAGGTCCTTGATGATGTAAAATATACTCCCACCATCCATACGTGTAAAATTCAAACCTAAAAGCCACTTTAAATATTTAAATGTATTGAATATTATTAGTTGTTGATAAGTTTGAACTCCTGGATTTCAAGACGAACGACCAAGGTCATGGGCATATCTTCTTCATACTTTATGTGATGATTCATGATCCCATATCCATGAATTTGGATGTAGCCTAATTTGGCCATATTTTGAAAACAAACAAAGAGGAAGTAGTATGAAGAGTATGGCTTGATCATCTTTTCTCTCAAGAAGGAGCAAAACATGACTGTTTTCCCTGCTTAATTTTAGGGTGCTTCGTGCTAAATGTATGGACCTTGATAAAATTTTACCTTTTTAGGTGCTTGATTTAAAATGTAATCCCTCCGTCCTTACATGTAAAATTTGAACCTAAAATCAAGTGGTAAAATTTAAATGTATTTAATTTTATTAGTTGTCGATGAGTATGAACATTCTTGGATTTTAAGCCAAACGACCAAGGTCATGGCCATATCTACATCATACTTTATGTTGATGATGATCCCATGTCTAGGAATTTTCATGCCGCCAAATTTGTCCATATTTTTTGAAAAGAAACGGAGAGAAAGTAGTATGAAGAGTATGGCTCGATCAGCTGCTCTCTCGAGAAGTAGCCGGGCCCACCTATTTCCCTTGCTTTTTAGGGTGCTTCGTGCTAAATGTAAGGACCTCTATGTAATTTTCTCCATTTGTAGGTCCTTGATGTAAATTGTACTCCATCGTCCGTGATGTTCCCATATTTGGGAGTAAATGGGTGAATCATGTCATGGTAACAATGCTACCAGTCGGAGTTTCCAACCATTAGATAAATCTAGCACTAAAATATGACTATATACATTCAAATATAGATAAATCTGAGAACATTATATGGATCGGAGGGAGTAGTATATACGCATTCAAAACAAATTGTGTTTTCTCTCTCCTTCAATGAGGCATCACCATCACCACACGCAAAATAAATTTGAGGACATTTTGAACTTTTTTTCTTCGGCATGGTGTGATTTGCTATCCCTAGCTACCTACCGAAAAAAACAGTAGCGCCTCAAACTAGGGTCCAGCGTTGCGGGTTGGAGTGTTTAAGAAATATATCTAATTTTCTTTTATTATTCCTTTTGCATAAGCGTCCATGTTAACGTCCCGCGTTAGTTTTTCCCTAATATACCGGGTCGGAGTAGTCGATCCGACAACCGGAGAAGAACCACCATGCGCCCCTCATCGTCTTCCTCTACTGCATCGGCCACTTGTGCACCATGGTAGACCCTCTTCACCCTTGTAGAAAGGTAGAAACCTCCAACCCATCCCGACTAATCTTCCGCAATACTCTTCTCCGGAACGACATCTGGAGCAATGAAGCGTAAGATATCTGAGCGCTTCAGCCAGGCAATTGGATTTGGTAACCTCCACTACGAACCGCTGAGCAACATCACCAGTCGCGCCGATCTTCTGTGCTGCGCCCGCCTGGCTCATGACACGTTTGGCATGCATCAAGGGATTGCGGATGATCCTGGTCTCCCGTTTGGTTTGCCCTATATACTTCACTCTGATCCACAGACATGGCCACTAGACCGTCACGAGTGGGTAAAAATCAGTTTTGCATAATTTTTGTAGGATTTGAATCCTTAGATTCTTTCCTATGGATTGCATTTCCATCATAGGAATCGTGGTACGCAAATTCTTTTCAACTGCAACCCCCCACCTATGCTTAAATCCCGTAGGAATTGGAACATATACTTGAGGCTCAACTCTCATCGCGTGCGTAGGATCGAAACATGCCATTCATGTAGGTAGTTTTCCAACGTTTTATAATCGCCTGTTTTTCATTGGAAAAACTGTGAAATTCATGTGTTCTCAATCCGGCGATTGAAAGAGGCCCAAAACTTTTTCTTCAGTGTCCCTCCTCCTCCAAACATACTAATATGAAAACACAAGAATGACCAGGATTGTTGATACCCGTAATGGAAGGTGTATTGGCCAATCAAGGCTAGCGTTATATTTTAAGTTTCATGTGTTTTACAAACACAAGATTTCTATAAAAAGGTTGTTGTTCGATTTACATGAATACAAAACATAGGATTACTTTAAAACATGGTAAAATCAAAGTCAAACCTCGCAGGAGGTTATATTTATGATGTTATCGTGTCTCTTGGGACCTTATTCTTGTTCTTTGCACGCGTAGGAATTTGAAAATGAGGTCCAAGTTGGATATGAATAATTTCATATGAGTTTTGGAGTGTTCTAACCCATAGGATTTTTGAAGATATCAAATTCCTATGGAGTCCCTTCTTAGTTCCTATGCCCTCCATTCCATAAGAATATAAACATGAGATCCAACCTCATTCTATTTATCCTTTGAGAAGTCCAATGCGCTCACACTATATTCCTATAAAACTCCTGTGTTTGTTTCATATTCACCATCCAAAGACACCTATGTGAATTTAATTCCTAATATGAATTTACTGTACCTACCATGTCAATCTTGTGTTTTTCCTATTCCTATGTTTTTAAAAACCATTCATCGAAAGAGGCCCCTAATCTTGTTAATCAATCATATGAAAATTTCTTGTTTTTTTTTCCTCTGGTCCATTCCTCTGACCAGTGCCAGCATAGGAAACTTAACTATTCCTACACTTTTTCTTTAATGCAAACAAGACCTTATTCTTTGCTGTGTTTGTCTACATCCATTCATGATTTATTCATCACGTTTCTGCATCTTTTAGATAGTAGTTTTTCCGCAAAGCTAGCTAGTACTCCTCCCTTTGTCGAACACCTTGCATGCCCCTAGATATGAAGAAAATCTGTTGCAGGGCATTGACGTGTTGCTAATGCCACTAGAAAATCCAACAGTAGAAGGATTTGTACTAGTTGATGATGACATACCCGGAACATAGGGTGATGAAGGATTTGAAAACAAGGGTCGCTGGGTTGGTGTCAATGGAGAATGGATTGCAATTGCAAAGCACCCGAGGCACTGGTACCTCCAAAACGTCTATAGTATGGCATTTATCAAGATGCCACGTGTGCAGCGTGTTGATATTTATCCATCGGGTAACCAGTGTTTCCCTGGCCCCCATGCACTTACCTCTACAAGTAAGTGAATATCGAGCTACTGAAGATACAAATAGCAAAGAAACCGTATAGATTTGACAACCAATGGCACTACATCGCTATGACGGTGTTTGACAAATTCATTGCTACCATAGATTTTCCTTGAGGCAGGGACTGGATCATCCTTCGAAATGACTATCTTGCACCAGCAACGTATGTCGATGCCATTGCCACATGCCTAATCAGTAGTTCTAGTGATCGCATATACGTGGTGACAAAACCACAAGGAGGTGTTCTTGTCTGGGAACCAAACAAGTGGAGTGAGTCCCATTATTTAAAAGTAAAATTTATAAATTACTAACAATTGCATTGTTCGTGATACTTTTGCTAACTAAAATGCACAAATAGGTATACTTGCAGGCCCGCGTGTCATACATGCTCCAGTAATTGAAGAGCCGACAAACATCTAAGCCGGTGACGATGCCGAGGCTGAAGATATTGCATTATGTAGCTGGTACTTGGGAGAGCTTGGCTGGGATATCCCGTGGATTCACACCAGGGGTGCATGAACCAGTAGCCATGGTAATCCTGTATCATACATGGGTAGAGAACTGCTCTCTTATCCCTTGCTCCGCTGCCATGTTTTCGAGAGCGCCCTTAATGGATGACCCTATAGCATCGAACTCGATCAGAAGGGATAATCTTAAAGGGAGGTCATTGTTTATGGGAATCAACCATCCATTCATACTCTTCCGGTGTTCAAAGAGACTGGTACCTGGTGCTGCCGATGTTGATGAAGCTCTTCCGGTGTTCAGAGTGACTGTGTGTTTGCTATACACGTGCGCTACGAACATCACCCACAACTAGTTCTAGATTGGAGACGCATGCATGTCAATGGGGGAGGGGGCTTCCATAGGTTCATCACTTAACTACACTAGAGAGGAACATATGGAGCAAATGTTTGAGGCACCAATGTGGTTCGTGCCAATCCTGCCTCGTTAGAACTATGTGAAGTTTGACCAAAATATCAAAAAGCTGATTACGAGCACTCACAACATCATTTATGTAGCTAGTACTTGTTACCATGTAATGTACACTATTACATACGTATTACTTTCATACTGTATTGAAGTATCAGTACTTGCAACATTATTTCCACTACTGCTTGTACTAGGCACCATGTACGTAATAACTTTCATAGTATGTGTTTGATGTTTCCCTATTCAAGCACTCAAGCTGCCGTGCCCACTTTTCTAGGCTATTAATTTTGGCATGACAATTAGTAGTAATGTATTAGTGGCAAGGTTTGCTTTGTCCACCACATTCATATTACATTCCTGCATTTATTCGCTCCCAGCCCCAGCCCTAGCCCTCTCTCACACAACACTTCTTAATCGCCATTGTTCTTCCCTCCATTGACGACCACCACCGCCACAACTTACTCATCTTAGGTGGGTTGGCTGCGAGCAGCGGACCCTGCAACCTCATCTATAGATCCTTCACATCCCTCAGACATCGCGGTGGCAGTGCGGTATGTACGTAATCCCCAAAAACCCTTGATCTTGATGATGAGATGTGTTCAAGCTTTTATTAGCGCTTGGTTAACATTGGGTTGGTGTTGAGTATAGTTATCATCTAGTGCATTTAACCCGTTTGTATACTATAGTTCAGTTTTACACATGCAAACTAGTTCTGGGGCTAGATCTACGGTGAACTGTAATAATAAGTTCAAATTTTGTATTTATTGATCCACGACTGATTATGATTTGGGAGGACACTTGGCATGTTTTGCTTTAGATTGGTCTCAAGGGCGGAGGTCCCTTTAATTTGGGCAAGTTAGGGCAGCTGCTACCCTAACCTGATTTTTGCGAAAATTTCAAGTATATGTATGCATCTCTAGCATCGCCAGTAGATAGAGCTCATTATGTTCGTCTGTTTGTCTGTTCTTGGGTGTTCGTTATCTATACTTCTCGATAAATAACTACACTAATGGGATGCCTATACCTTGGTAGTAGTACTAATATAACCACCGTTCATGCCAGCTAGAGTTAAGACTTTAATTTGTGTACTTTGATAAGAAAATTTCTCCACTTTACTTTCTTAGCTGATCTTGTATTGTACTCTATCAACTAATACTATACTATTTCACAATTATTGACAATTGGTAGAGACATTATCTGTCCACTGGATTTTTTTTGCAGTGTTCGGGCAAGAAGATCAAGCTTGGAGAGACTCATCATCGAAGAAGACAAAAGATCCCTGTGCAGTCTAGATGGAGGAGCGAGCCAGGAACACCCATGTGGACAACACCAGTGACAAGTTCTGCAAGATGCTGTTAATACCGGGAGGGTTAGACGTGTGGAGCATACCCAGCTCCTTTTTTCCAACGTTTTTTGGTGAGTATCCAGAGGCCATCAAGCTGAAGATATGCAAAGCCTGCAGCTGGGAAGTCGAGCTGAAGAACCAAGATGGCAAGGTAATCCTTGATGAAGGATGGCTAGATTTTGTCAAAGCACATGACTTGAAGGCAGGATACTTTCTGGTATTCAAGGTGATAGTATTTGATCATGATAGCTGCGAGAAGGTGATCAGATGTATAGGTTATCACTCATCATTTGATGGACAATTTACTATATCATAGGTGTAATAATGTAGTGACTATTCGCTTCTAATTATAACTATTCTGTAAAGAGGTGCTTGAACACCTTCTGTTATTATGCATCGTGTTGGAACACCATGGTACTTGATCGGTCTAGGTTCCAATGTGGAGGTATTTACTGTACTATGCTTGCAGCAAAACTGCAAATCAAACATCTAGTGTTCTACTTGTCGTCAGATTGATGACAAGTACGCCATGAGGAGGTCCTCGAGTCGTGCGGAAGAGAGGGGTGTGAGACGTACGGTGTTCCGAGACGGTAAGCACACAAGTTTACCCAGGTTTGAATCCACCGGCTTTGGACGGATCCTACTCCTGCTAGCAATCCAGTAATACGGCAGAGCCAGAATATGGGTTACAAGGGTATCGCCTATGCGAGTTGAGATTGTAGACTATTGTGTTGTGCCCTAAAGGCTCTCCCTAGGACGGCTTATATCGATGTCCGGCCTAGGGTTTACAGCAGAGATCAATCCGGCTACGACTAAGAGTTGGTTACAGAGTACATCTTGAAATACAAGTAACATTATGGGCCTAAGTCGGTAAGTCTTTTGGGCCTTCCCGTAACCGGATTGGACTCCGTCTTCTCTCCGGACTTGGCCGCCCATAAAGCAAAGCTCTAACCCGAAGTGGGCCAACCTGGTCAGTGAGGAACTGTCAGGATACCCGGAAAGTATATCCCCAACAGCAGCCCCGGAGGCCTCCAAGATCCAAAGTCGGATTTTATCATCGTCTAGCTTGATCTTCGGCTTGCAGAATCTTGAAGGGTTCCTGAAACTTCACAAAAAATACGATCCAGGTCTTAAAAATAAGTCGGACCTATCAATTCGTTACTCGGATTTTCCAGCTCGATTTTAAACTAAACTGGAACTTGGTTTCTACGCCACCTGACACAAGCATGGTCAAGTCATGTCATCTGACAGGCGTGCCATTAGCACGACCGTTGGTGGGTCCGTGGTTTGCGAAACCAAGGCGCCGTTTCAATGCGAGCGTGGAGATCGAGGAGATGCAATCATCGCGTGGGTCCTTCCCAGTTCTTTCCACGATGTGTGGCAGTTACACTGTAGCATTTGCACGAATCTTGGCGCAGTTAGGTGGATATAAGGGGTTTGGATTTCTCCTTCTCCATTCCACCAGTCTTTGCCTTTCCTTTCCTCCCAATCCTCATGCGCGCTCAGAGATCTATCGTCCTTCTCCCCACAGAAAACTCCCAGCGCCGCCACTTTCAGGTCATCTTCTCACCGGTGAAATGGCTTCATCGTCTTCTTCCTCCGGTTTGGCGGCAGCAGCGGCGGCGGCGATAGCGGAAGCAGCAGCGGAGAAGGAAAGCTTCTAGGGAATCTGGATCCCCTGCGCCCTTGACGAGGACGGCCTCAAGAACATGGAGAAGGAGGGGCTTCTCGCCGCCGGGGACTGGCGGAGCGGCTCCGGCGAAACCGTCCCCAACCCGCAAGACGGCGAGCGGGTCCACTTCAGCACCCATCTCGACCGAGGTCTGTCTTTTCCTCCCTCGGAGTTCTTCTCCGAGGTTATAGATCATTACGGAGTTCAACTCCACAATCTTCCTCTCAACTCTCTCTTAGATATGAGTGCGTTAGCATCGCTTTGCGAGGGCTTTCTCGGCATTAGGCCAAGTTTGCTTCTCTTCCGGTACTATTTCCATGTCCGGAGAAATTCCATCACTACCGGTGTTCCTTATATCACTGGCACTATCAGCTTTTTACTTAGACGCGACCGGGCTTATCCCAAAATTTCAGCCAGTGACTCGGTCAAACAATGGCCAGCCACTTTCTTCTATCATAGGGATATTCCGGCTCCCGACAAAGCTACTGCTTTGCTGGCTTTTGTCGACAGAGCCGCCACGGCCCAGCCTTCCTGGGACGAGGCTGCTCTGGCTCTCACTGATGATCTGATCCTCGCTAAGAGGCGGATCGAATATTTGATCAAGCATATGGGTCTGAAGGGATCTGACTTGGTCCAGGGCTGGGTCTCATGTCGGATCCAGCCACTTCAGTACCACGGGGATAGACTGATGCACTCCATCACTTCTTCCAAGAAAGACTCCCTCCGCATCAGCCCCAAGTCCTACACCACTCAAGGCTACATCAGCCAGATCAAGTGGCTGATCAAGGAGCGGATCGAGAGGAGGATTCCGGAGATTTCTCTGGATATGTACACAGCGGAAAACCCCGTGGTGCCGGGAAGCTTCCATCAATACACCTTTTATGTATTTCAACCTTTAAGTTATATACTCCAATGCTGATATGCTTTCTTATTTTCAGCTTGCTGACCTCCCCGAGTCGGAGCTTGCTCCACTCGAAGGATATCATCCTGAGTTTTCTCAGGAGACTGAAGTGGTCCCATTGCCAAACTTTGCGCTCAAGAAGCGCAAAGCTCCGATAGTGGCCGTTGGCACAAAGGAAGTGCCTGTTGTGAAGAGGTAACTTTCATTCACAATTTCCGCCTTTGTACCTTTCTCAAATTTCTTTCTGAGATGTAATGTTTCCGACTTTACTACATTCTCAGAGCAAAGCCTCTCATCAAGGGTAAGGGGAAAGGGATTCATGTGAAGCCCCTGCGACAGACGAAGCTCACCATAGCTTCTCCTGCCGTGGCTCCTCCAACACCTGCCCCACAACCTTCTTCAATTCCGGCGATTATTCCTTCTCCAGTGGTTGTAGAAGATCTGGCTCTTCCAACAGAGCCTGTGATCCTTGGGTCACAAACTGACGTCACCGTGGGTGCGTAAGGTCAAGATAAGGGTGAACCCTCTTTAGGTAATGATCCCTCGGCTGAAGTCTTCGCGGACAACCTGATGAGCAATCCGGGACTTGCCAAGTTTGGCTTGTCCCGTAAATCTATAGAGAAGATCCAGCGGCTGGCCAGGCAAGTCCTGGACAAAAGCCATCTATCCCCCGAGGAGGAAGCGCAAGAAGCAGAGGACGTCAAGTTCTCTGACCTTCTCGCTCAAGTCCACCTTCACGACGAGAGGATTAGGGCTGGCGAGCTTCCAACCGCCCTAGTGATCCCTCTTACTCTTACTGAGAAGGTGGCAGTTGAAGTGAACACGGGTTTAGATAAACTCACCCGCGAGCAATATGTAAGTCGGAATTCCAACTCTTGTGTTGTACATTATGTTATATCATATCCTCTAACCCCCAAGCATGAAGTAGGATATAGAATCCGGGTTTATGCTTTCATTAGGATGCCAAATAATGAACTAGTGTAGCCCCCAAGGCTCGTGCTGATATTTTAGAAAAAAATATTAGCCCGAGTCTTAACTAGCTTTCTGACTTTGGGTATTCTGACTTACAGAAAGTATGTTCCTATAACCAGGAATTACTTACCAATGTCTTCAATAAGCGGAGAGAGATCAAGGCTCTCTGGCTTAAAAACGCCGAACTCAAAGTAGCCAAGGATGAAGCCGAAGGTAAACATTCCGAGATTCAAACCTGGTCTTTTGCTTTTGAGTGCCGAACTCCAGAGTCTCCGGGAGGAGAAGACCAAGATTGACGACGTCATTCTTGGTACGTTCCATCTATCTGACTTATCATTTATTCAACTTTTCATCAATGTCGGATTTTTCTTGACTTGTTTTGTGTATAGGTCCTCTGAACTTGACGGACTCTTCCTCCTCCGAGCCCCACACTCACCAGCTTACCCAAGTCAGTGATCTTCTGCATGACTTCCGCCAGTCTCTTGAGGACATTGGTGAGTCTCTCAGGATTCCGGATATGCAAAGCATGTCGGGTTTTTAGGTGCGGGACAAGGCCAAGGAAATGCCGCAGCTTGTTCGGGACTGGAACATGTCCTACGCGCGGACTGCTCCGCAGAATGCTCTCACCATAGTCATGAGCCACCATGGAAACATGGAGATATGGCAAGTGACCATAGGGTACTGCAAGGTAGACAAAGATGGCCAGGAGCAAGACCTTCAAGCCATCATGCACTCCTGTGCCGGATACGGGTGCCACGTAGCTGATCTGACCAGCTACGAGATCCCCTTCTTCACCCGCATATATACTCCGCCACCTGCTCCATAAGAAGCCGAAGAAGTATCCGACGATGAACGGACCACCTCAGATCCGGACATCTCGGAACGATATCAAGGCGGAGTACCCAGCGAGCCGGAAGCTACTTCATCTCCTCCTGCATCATAGATCAGAAAACTATGTATTTTTCTGGAAACACATGATGCGTTTTGTATATATTAAGTTCTATTCATTTTTGCTAGTGCTAAGCTTTTTATCTATTCAGCACTTTTGGCTTTGTTTTTGTGTGTGCCTGAAATATTTTCGTAAGCACTTGAATTTGTTAGTCTCTACTTATCGTTTATCTGGCTTTCCGCCTCGTCCAATTCGTGAGCCGGCTAAACCTTCAGCCGGAAACTTTGCCGAGCAACGGAGCTCACTTGCTAAACTAGTTTAAACTCGGAAACAAAGCCGGCTTCCAGTACCAACAATTCACTACTCAGAAAATACCCGCATCCAGCAATCAGACAAATAACCAAAGTAAAGACTAGAAATGTTAGAGTTATACCCGAAGGTAGCAGTTTTAGAGCCGGAAATCTAGACCAGAACGAACATGAGCATAAAGTACTTTCAAGCATTCTGGGATTTTCGACTATAACATGATCATTCGGAAATAAGATGGTAAAAACTTCTTAGAAAAAACTTGAGGCAACCAAGACTTTTATTTCTCAAAGAACATGTACATATATATGATTACAAAGAAGGATAAACTAAGAATAAAAGGGACGTAGCTGAGCAATATTCCATGGTATGTCTAACTCATTCGGATTTGTACTGCCTCTAGCTCTCTTTCTCTTCTTAGTAGCAGGTCTTTCTTTGATTGGCCTCATGTCAGTTAAGTAGTACAATACATTGTGCAATACTCGACTAACTAAAAAGGGCCCTTCCATACTGGGGAAAGTTTGTGCTTTCTTTGTTGCATAAGCCAGAGAACCAAATCACCTTTATTCAAAGATCTGTTTCGGACTCTCTGGCTATGATACTTGCGTAACTTCTGCTGATAGGCTGTAGATCTCATTTCAGCAACGACGCGAACTTCTTCGACTAAGTCGAGATCATTTTGTCGAGAAATCTAGGAGAACTATGAATTAAATAACTAGGAGAAGTATGAATTAAATCACTAGGAAGAACTGCTTCTACGCCATAGACCAAGAAGAAAGGTGTGTATCCTGTTGACCTGTTCGGAGTTGTTCGTAAACTCCAAATTACAGAGGGTAATTCCTCTGCCCAAGCCCACGCAACACGTCATAGTGGTGCTTCGAGTCTTGGTTTCAGGCCTTGTAAGATTAAACCATTAGCTCTTTCGGCTTGTCCGTTAGCCTGTGGATGTGTGACTGACGCAATGTCAAGCCGGATATTTTGCTCGTCGCAGAATTCAGCGAATTCTCCCATAGAGAAGTTACTCCTGTTGTCCGTGATAACGCTATGCGGATAACCATACCGGATTATAACATCCTCGACATATCTTTTGGTTGTTGCTCCATCACAACTAGTGATAGGTTTAGCCTCAATCCATTTGGTGAATTTATCCACTATCACTAAGAGGTGAGTAAATCCAGTTGGAGCTTGTTTAAATGGTCCTACCATATCGAGCCCCCAGACCGCAAACTGATCAGCCGGAACATGAGCTTGCTTGGCGTACTTTTGGCAGCCTTTGCACGTCTTGACTAATCGTTCGGCATCTGCCTGAGCTGTTAGCTAGAAAAATCCTGGTCTAAAAGCTTTTGCCACTAAAGATTTGGTTGCAGCATGGTGACCACACTCGCCCTCGTGGATTTCTCTTAAGATTTCCACTCCTTCTTCCGGAGATACACAACGCTGAAAAACCCCAGAAACACTCCGTTTATGGAGCTCACCTTTAACAATAGTATAGGCTTTTGCTCGTCGGATGATCTGCCGGCTCAGCACTTCGTCTTCGGGTAATTTGCCATCTACCAACTAATCGAGGTAGGGTTGAGTCCAGCTGGGAATTACAGCCAGAACTGCTATCAAAGGTGAGTTGGATTTGGTCGGATATTCCTCATCTACTCCCTTTATCGAGGGGACTTTGAGGTGCTCTAAAAAAGCGCCATCTGAGACCTCTTTCCGTGTAGAGCCTATGCGAGATAGTGCATCTGCTTCCTCATTTTCTGCTCTAGGGATGTGTTGTACTTCAAACCCTTTGAACGATTTAGATATATCATCCACGATAGCTTTATATGCTGCCATGTGCTTATTTGCATTACAAATATCCGACACTTGGTGAGCAACAAGATCCGAATCTTCGTAACACATCAAACGTCGGATGCCAATATCCTTAGCAATCCGGCTTCCATGCAGCAGTGCTTCATACTCGGCAATGTTGTTTGTCGCTGTGAAGTGGATCTGCAACACGTATAAAAGTTTATCTCCTTAGAGTGACTTGAGCACCACGCCAGCCCCCGAGCCCCCTCGAGCCTTAGACCCATCGAAAAAGAGGGTCCAATATTCCGACTCAGGGAGGTTCATGTTCTCCTTCGTCTCTGTCCAATCAGCGACAAAGGCAGCAAGGATCTGGGATTTGATTGCTGTCCGAGGTTTATACTCAATGTCGAAAGCTGAGAGCTCTATTCCCCATTTGGCGACGCGTCCTATGGCGTCGCTATTGTTGATTATGTCTCTCATGGGAGCTTTGCTCACCACGGTAATTGGATGCTCCTAAAAATAGTGTCGTAACCTACGAGATGCTAGAAAAACACCGTAAGACAACTTTTGGTAATGCGGATACCGCTGTTTGGACTCTGTCAAGACCTCGCTGACAAAGTACGTCGGGCGCTGCACCAGGTGTTCCTGATTTTCCTCTGGTCTCTCCACCGCCATGACGATACTGACAACCTTATTTGTCGCAGCAATGTAAAGCAACATCAGTTCCTGAGGTTCCAGCGCTGCAAGGATAGGAGCAAATGAGAGTACTCTTTTCAGATCTTGTAGAGCAGCCTCGGCTTCGTCGGTCCAGACAAATCCTTGGTCTTTTTCAGGAGTTTATATAATGGTGTGGCTCTTTCACCAAGCCGGCTTACAAATCGACTGATTGCAGCAATGCAACCCGTTAGTCTTTGTACGTCCTTCAGGCGAGTTGGCCTGGAAATGTTGAGTATAGCCTTAATTTTGTCTGGGTTCACCTCTATGCCTCTTTGAGACACGATGAAACCTAACAATTTTGTCATGGAGGCAACGCTGCATCGTGCGCTGGTACGTAGGTCCTGCGTTCTTCAGCCCAAAGGGCATCGTAAAAAATAGAAGGTTCCGAAAGGGGATATGAATGAAGTTTTGACTTTGTCAGATTCCTTCATCCGGATTTGATGATAGCCGGAATATGCGTCGAGAAAACAGAGGAGTTCCGAGCCTGCCGTAGAATCGATAACTTGATCAATTCTAGGCAGAGCGAACGGATCTTTTGGACAAGCCTTGTTCAAGGTAGTATAATCAACACACATCCTTAAATCAGTGGTGTCCTTTTTAGGGACCATTACAGGATTGGCCGACCACTTAGTGTGGATGACCTCTTCTATGAATTCGGCTAACTCGAGCCGTGCTAGTTCATTAGCTATTGCCTTACGCTTTTCATCGCCGAACCGTCGTAAGGACTGTTTGACGGGTTTAGTGTTCGGGTTTACATTTAGAGAGTGCTCGGCAAGTTCCCTAGGTACTCCAGTCATGTCAGATGGCTGCCATGCGAAGATATCTTGATTGGCTTGGAGGAACTTGACGAGCGCGCTTTCCTATGTGCTACTTAGGCCTACACCTATCTGGGTCACCTTGGAGGGGTCATCATGCTTCAACGGCGTCGTCTTCGTCTCTTCTGATGCCTTGAACTCTGGATTTGGCTTTGTCACCTCCTTCTTCGTTGTGGGCATCTCGGACAGACCTATGCTCTTCTTGATCTCCTGGTACTCCTGGGCGTGCAGCACGGCTTCAGCAAAGGCGGTATTTCCATCCTCGCACTCTCGCGCTTTCTTCGGGTCTCCCCTGATGGTGATCACGCCATTTGGACCTAGAATTTTCATCATATTGTAAATTTAACACGGACGAGCCATAAAAGCCCAGTAAGCCGGACGTCCGAATATAGCGTGGTATGTGCTCTTGAACGGAACCACTTCGAAGGAAAGTGCCTCGTCCGATAATTCTTTGGAGTTCCAAAAGTAACATCCAAAGTGATCTCTCCTAGGGAATTATCTTGTCTTCCTGGGACAACTCCGTGAAAGATCACAGAGCTATTGTTCAGTTGTGTTTCCGAGATCTTCATCCCGCGTAGCATTTTGACATAGAGAATATTGATGCTGCTACCGCCGTCCATGAGGGTCTTGGAGAAACCATAACCGTCAATAAGTGGATTGACGATTAAGGCGTATTTTCCTCGCCTCTGTAGCTTAGGCGGATGATCAGCGCGGTCAAATGTGATTGCCACCTCCGACCAGTCCAGATACTGAGGGACCGACGGAACTGTTGCATTGAGCTCGTGGAGAATTGCTTTCTTGAACTTTGCTGGTTGAGATCCGAGGAAGGTGACGTAAGTGTCCTTCTTGGTGGGAAAAGTTTTCTTCCCTTCCGGCTTGGGATTTGAAGCATCAGCTTCCTCCATGTCGTAATCTTCCTTGGTCTCCTTGTCTTTTTCGGGATTTTTCTTTCCATTCTTATGCTTAGCTTTGTAGCCCGCGGTATCATCTCTCTTGATGCTGCCATTAAAACGACAGTCAGCGTTGGTGTGGGACGAGCCCCCATTAGCGTCCAAGTGATGCACACATGGGTTATTGGCAATGTCGGCCCAAGCGTAGGTTTTTCCTGGTTGTTGCTCTCCTCTTCCTTGGACCCTTGATGTGCCACGGCCACGCCCGCGGCCTCCGCCATGTCCTCCTCGTCCTCCAGACCCGGAAACAGTAGTAACTACCGCTATCTCCGCGTTCGGTTTTTCTTCCGAGGTGTTTTTGCGCTTCTGAGCCTGTTGCTTTGTCTTTGCTGACTGAGGTATAGCCAGGACATTGAGTAATCCTTCTGCATCGTCGTCAGCGTCTGCATACTTGCTCGCTGTTTCTATCATCTCTCCCAAATCAGTGACCTTGTCACATTTCAAGCGGTGACGCAGTAGACCAATTGGGAGTCCTGCGATGAAAGCTTCAATCGCAGTTTGATCGTTTACTCCCTCACAGGAGTTCTTGGTGTCGATCCATCATCCGAGATAATCCCGGCAAGTTTCTCCCGCTTTCTGGGTGCAACGCTGTAGGTCTCCGACCGAAAAGGGTCTCCGATATGTGCCTTGGAAATTACGAAAGAATGCACTTTGCAAGTCATATCAGTTGTGGATGGTGTTTACCGGAAGTTCATCGAGCCATGATCGTGCCGTCTTCCGCAACATAAGTAGGTGATATCGGGTTGTCACCAGGCTGTTTCCGCCTTTAGCGATGCAGCAAGCTTGGAAGAAGTCCTGTAACCAGGTGTCTGGCCGAGCAATGCTGTCGTAGGCTTGGATATGTCTTGAGATAGCAAATCCTTCTGGGAATTTTGTAGCTCTGATGCGTGGTCCGAAGCACTTTGGGCCCACGTACACGTCATCGTTTTCGTAGTGCCGAGCCTCTATGTTGGAGTTGATCCTGTGCCTTGCGTCGTTCGGGGATAGAGATTGTCCTGAATGTCGGTTGTGGCTGCGGTGCCTTGGAGACGGACTTCGGCTTCTGCCACCACCTCCTCTGCCATGTCGTCCTTGCCCTCCTTGGGGGCCATTGTGATAACTGCCTCGTGGAGGGGGTGGGGTACCTGAATTGTTTCCGGCTGATCTCCGGTCTCCGTCCGGAGCGTCATTATTCCGGTTCCGGGGAGGTTCTTGACTATGAAGAGCCCCCTGCCGGCTTGTTCCAGCGTGGTTTCCGTCGTTCCTTTATCCGTCGTTCCCACCATGGTGAGGCTCAACCGGACGGCTCTCATATCTAGGAGGTGGCATTCTCTGACGATCCTCCTCCCGACGTTTCTCCTTATCTTCTTTCTTTCGATCGTTGTACGCTCGTCGGGGAGGATTCCTCGGATTTAGTGCAGCGATCGCGTCTTTTTCTGCCGCTGGGGCGATATTGCTCCAGTTATACGTAGCTCTGCGATGTTGTCCCAACGATCCGGTTCTTGAATAATTGTCTTCCCTGCGTTCGGGGTTATGGTATTGCGCCCGAACATAATGGGATCTTACGTCAGCCCCTGTCGGATCTGTGCGACATTGGTCAGAATCCGAGACCAGTTTTTGACTTCCGGACAGGGCGACCTTCTGCTGCTCTAGTCCCTTGTTGAGTAGCTTGATACCCAAACGGATCTCCTCTGGTCCTGGATTAGCCGATAGAATTTCTCGGGCTGCCACGGTATTCTGTACTGGGGTTGGGTATACCCAATCTCCGTTGCTGTCTTTCCGTGGTTTCCCCATCTTGTCCCCGAAAAGGATGGCACGAACACGTGGGAATTGGTCATTATTGATGTGACGCTTCCGTGTCTTCTGATGCAAGCGAGACATGTATTCCTTGGTTGACATGCGTTTCTTCTCCAGCTCGATGTTTTTAGCTTCATCAAGGAGTTGTTGACGACGCGCTTATAGGGCTTGGGCCCTTTCGTCCAGCTCTTCTGTCGTAAGTTCTGCAGCTGTAGGGATAGGTGTGGTTAATGCGGCATCGATGAGTTTACGTGCACCTTCTGTGATCACGTGTCCATCCAACGATGCTTCTTTTTCGGCTCGTCTAGGATAAGTTCTCCATCCGAGTCTTCCTCGTATTCCTCGGCAATCACCTCCTCTATCAGAGGGTCTTTTGTCGGGGTCTTGTTCTTCTTGTTCTTCTTCTTTGCCTTCTTGGCAGCGCCGGTAGCAAAGATGGCTTTGGGTCTATTTCCCGGAGTCAAGCTCTGATGGGTACTTTCGGACATCTGGACTTCGGATTGTGATTTGCCTTGCACTACTGTTTCAGCACCATGTGATAGTTTACCAAATTCAAATTTTGACCATGTGGTACTGATGACACATAAGGAAATACTTGCTCGAATACCACCTACTAATATTATGTATTCTATCATGCTAAATGAACCTATGAGTATGAGTTGTGCTATGAATAAGATTTTTGAAATTTCATTTATGAATTCTAGCACATATTCTCCTTGTTTCACTTTCAATCTAATTGGTGAATATAGCATGGATGAAAAATTTCGTGTGGATCACATGTGCATTACTTGTGATAGAATCGCTGAACTGAAAGAAGATGTTTTCAGCCATATATGCCATGTGTCACAAAATGTTTGCTATGGGACAATAGTTCATGTTAGAGATACTATGGAAATACATTCTGGTCTAGTTGATATATTGCAACCAACACAAGTAATTTTACCTATGTTGGATTGTTCTAATCTTGCTAGAATATAACCCAAGTTTTCATATTCATTGTGTTTGTCCCAAAAGTCTTTGTCTAGTTAATGTACTTCTTTAGACTTCACTGCTATTTCAAAATTGAGTTGCATCTTACATACTGGACAACATGATCATGTTCATAATAATCAGAGTAGCGCAGTCAAAGCATGGCATGAATCAATTTGTTTTCACACATATTGAATTGGTTTGATCTTGTTCACAACTTTGATCATAGATCTTCTTTGAGAAAATTGAATTTAATATTGAAGAACAATACTATCTATTTAGTTGTTTTTCACCATGATAATAATTCTTTGTACTTGACTTATACCTACAATTTAAGTTGCTTGATGTATATTAGACATAATTTTCATGTGAACAACAATAATACAACATGTTATATATACATATGCCTTATGTACACATTGTTCTTTTTGTTTCTTCCACTTTCAGCTTATCCAAAGCCATGGACGGCTTTTCATGAAGAAAGGGAGGATGATGAGGATATATACATGGATTACAATGATTCTAACTGCTTGAACTAGAAGGAAATATTGAGTCAAATCAATATAACTATCTGGTGACTGCATTCGTAGTTGGACAAGATACTTTCATTTATAAGAACATTATACTACCTAAATCATGGTGTTATTGTTAGCGCTATCGGGAAGGAGAGGGAGGAAGGCGAGGAGTCCGACATGATGATCATCCAAGGATGCGCGAGGAGGAGCAGGAGACATGCGCAATACAAGCAAGGGAGATCATCAAAGAGAAGGAACATTCAATTCGGGCAGACAAAAGGCATGAAATTGAAACGGACGTGGATTCCTCATACGAACTCCGAATCAAGCAAATAAGCACTTGTTGGATAGATAATTCCAAGATCTTTCCAATGAGTAATTCGTCATCTCGAGACCATGGATAATCCGCCCCCCGCACCCCGGATAATCTGGCCCTGCTTTGGAGATTCTATTAAGGATTTCGTGCGCGGCGTTCTGTACGGCCCCGGATAATCCGGCCCACTTAGACCGGATATTCTGGCCCTAAAAGTTCCCAATAGATCCATACGGATCTGACTATATTACACACATTTTCGTTTCGTGCTTTTCGGATGTTAAGACGACCATATAAGCCTGGGAACGCCCTTTAGATTTGGCAGACCACGTTAGAACCTCTGGAATTACCTTGTGATCGAATTATACTACTGCAATTTAGTGTTACCTGTTGTTCCATCGGGAATTAGTAGATTGCAAACTACCATTCATGGTCGACAACTGCATGCACAAAAGCGTGGTGTTGTGAATACCATACAGGGTTCGAGAGCTGTTGCATTGGCATTAGGGTTCGAGCGGGAGAGTTCATAGCTACATGCTAGTTATCTATCATCCACCATCATCACCGCCATCCGCTTACAGAGAAGATCGGGCCACCCCATATCATCTTCATATTAGATTTCTAGCGTTGCCTAAGTAACCATCCATAGATCCATCCATTGATTAGTTTCTTTTTCGTCCTATACAGAAAAGGCCATACAAAAATATTACGGTTAGTCTTTGCCATAGCCATACAAAAAGAATATACCGTGGAAGATCTATTGAATATGATCACCGTTAAGAATCCATGATGATATATATACATGGATTACAATGATTCTGACTGCTCCAACTGGAAGGAAATATTGAGTCAAATCAATAATGACTATCTGGTGACTGCATTCCTAGTTGGACAAGATACTTTGATTTATAAAAACTTTATACTACATAAATCATGGTGTTATTTTTTGACTAGATTTAATATCCTTTGGACTAGCGCTAGCGGGAAGGAGAGGGAGGAAGGCGAGGATTCTGACATGATGATCATCCAAGGATGCGCGAGGGAGGAGCGGGTGGCAGGCGCAATGCAAGCAAGGGAGATCATCAAATAGAAGGAACATTCAATTCGGACAGACAGAAGTCCTAAAATTGAAACGGACGCGGATTCCTCATACGAACTCCGAATCACGCAAATAATCACTTGTTGCATAGATAATTCCAAGACCATTCCAATAAGTAATTCAACGTCTCAAGACCTAGGTTAATCCGGACCCCACACATCGGACTTCCTGCGCGACGTTCTCTATGGCCCCGGATAATCCGGCCCACTTGGACTAGATAATTGATACGTCCAAGACGTATCTACTTTCCTGAACACTTTTGTTATTGTTTATCCTCTAAACTTGTGTGATTTGGATGCAACTAACACGGACTGACGCTGTTTTTAGTAGAATTGCCTTGGTGTCTACTCTTTGTGCAGAAAATCAACTATCAGGAAATATCCCGGAAAATATGCCAAAAATCCTATTTCACCAGAAGACTCCCGGAGCTAGAATACGAGACGGAGGGGGCTGGGCCCAGGCCACACCACCTGGCCGCTCGGGCTGGCCCAGGCCATGCCAGGGGGTGGTCTGGCCGCCCTAGACACCCCCTCGATCTCCCTCTTCGCCTATAAGAAGCCTTTTGACCTAAAAACTCTAGGGGGTTCGACATTTTTCAAGAAGGAGTTCCACTCCGCCGCCACCACCAGAATCCACGAAATAGCACCAGAAACTCCGTTCTGGCACCCTGCCGGGACGGGGAATTGGAGAAGATCATCGCCATCATCATCACCATCGCTTCTCCATCGACCATCCATGTTTCCCCATCTATGAGTGAGAAATCCCCCGCTGTAGGCAATGGGGATGGTAGGGATTGGATGAGATTGTTCATGTAATGCCATCAGATTGTTAGGGCATGGTGCCTAGTATCTTCTATTAGTGCTTTATGACTTTGTTGCGACTTGTTATGCTTAATGCTTGTCACTAGGGCCCGAGTGCCATGATTTCAGATCTGAACATGTTATTGATTCATTATGATAGTATTGTTTATGATCTTACCTACAAGTTGTATACAGACGTTGTTGTCTGGAACCAATGGCCCCGAAGTGATAGAAATCGGGATAACCGGAGGGAATGGCTTTGATGTGAGGATCACATGTGTTCATGGAGTGTTAATGCTTTGCTGCGGTGCTCTATTAAAAGGAGCACCTTAATTGCCAGTAGTTCCCTTGAGGCCCCACTGCAAACGGGCTGGCAGGACAAAAGATGTTGTGCAAGTTCAGTGCGAGCACGTATGACTATATATGGAACACATGCCTAGGAGTATCTAGTACTTGGATGATTTATCTTATTTATCTACAATTGCCCTATGTTCTGATTGCCATGTGAATTGTCTTGTCCATGCAACGCCCGTCCATCCATCCCTATGCCTACCGCACTCGAATCTTACTGTTTACTGCAATTGTTACTACTGTCTTTACTTTACTACTGCTACTACTTTACTATTTCTACTACAAAACTGTTGCTACTGATAAACTACTGTGAGCAAGATTGTTTCCAGGCGCAGCTGAATTGACAACTTAGTTGTTAAGGCTTATAAATATTATTTGGCTCCCCTTGTGTCGAGTCAATAAATTAGGTTTCACTTCCCTCGAAAATACTGCGATACACCCCCTATACTTTTGAGTCATCAAGACTATTTTCTGGCGCCGTTGCTGGGGAGCATAGCTTTATTTATTAAGTTCACTTGGATTCTCTATTGTTCGCTACTATCCATACATCATGGGTAAGTCTCGTGATGGCAAGGTTCCTATTTTACCATCCACTACAAGAAGAGGTGTGGTTCTGAACACCTCTGTTGCTCTTGATTCACCATCTGTTATGAGTAAGCTCGTTACACCACCACATACACATGCTACACACTGCTACTACTGCTGAATCTGAAACTTCTGATACTTATGATGCTGCTTCTACTGTGCTTGATAAGAGTGGTTCATTAGGTCCTTTCCTAGATGCTACGATTGCTACAACTATAGCTGGAAATACTGAAACTCCTAATGAAGACACTATTACACCTGTTAGTTCACCTGAGTCTAGTGAGAGTTATGATATTGAAGACGGTTATGTTGAGATGACCGATGAATTTATTAAAGAATGTAAAAACACCCATGATAGGAGCGCTGCTACGAGTCTCCTTGAGAGGCGTACTATTAGACCCAAATTGTCTACTATTGGTAAATTTGCTACTTCTCCCATAAACATTAAAGATAAAGATTATGATTTCTCTATCGATCTATCTTACATTGCTATTGTTGAGAAAGAACCTTTTTGTGGGACTAAGAATGAAAGTGCGGTAGCACATATGAGTGAGATTTCTACCATGAGTGGCTTGTTTTTTGATGATATTAAGATGCGTACTTACTTTGTTTCTAAGATTTTCCCCTTTTCATTGAAAGGAGAAGCTAAAACTTGGTTTAGTAATTTACCTCCTGGATCTATTGATAGCCCTGATTGCTTGATTAGTACTTTCCTGCAGAAATATTTTCCTCCTAGTGCTAGACATGCTATTTTGCAGGAACTTTTTGATTTTAAACAGGGAGAAAAAGAGATATTGCCCGAATCTTGGGCAAGGTTTTGTGCTTTGATTCATGCACAGGCTGGAAGTCCATTACCTAAGAATGAGCTTCTTAATGTATTTTATAATGGACTAACCGAAGAATCTAGGACATACCTGGAGAGTTGTGCTGATTGTGTTTTCAGTAATAGGACTCCCAAGGAAGCTGAGGAATTAATGGCTAAAATAAGCAAGAACTATGAGGATTGGAATCCTCATGAATCTGCTATAACTAAAGTAATAATACCTGAACCTACTATACCGATGCCTATTCCAACATCAAAGAAGAGGGGAGGTATTGAATTAAATGATGAAGTGATGAAGGAAGCTAAGAAATGTCTTAAGGAGAAGGGAATTAAAGTTGCAGATGTCAGGAATTTACCTCCTATAGAACAATTATGTAAGCCTATTCCCTACTCATCCACTATTGAGGTACACACTCTCCAACACATTGATGAAGGTGATATCCCTTACTCTAAACCTCTTGATCAATGCTTAGAAGAATTCGATATCTTTATTGTTAAGCAAGATAATTTTAATAAAAGGGTGCAAAATCATATAATGGAAAACACTAGAGCTATTGTTGAGTTAAAAGATACTGTGGAAAGAACCTCTAATGATGTTAAAATGATTGTTAAACACTTTCAAATGGTTCAAACTCAAATAGATCAACTCATTAAAGTGCAAAAAGACTTACTAGTTAATGCTGCTAAAGAAAAACATGCTTATGAAATTAGAACTAGAAGTATTGCTGCTACCCAAGATCCTCTATATCCTGAGGGGCATCCCAAAAGAATTGAGCAGGATTCTCAACAAGCTGAAAATAGTGGCTCTACTCATAAGAAAAGGAAAAAGAAACATAAAACTATTGTAGAACCCTCTAAACCTGCTAAAGATCCTAATAGTATATCTATTTCTGATGCTGAAACTGAAAGTGGTAATGAAGAATATGAAGCTCCAAATGAAGAAAAAGTTGAAGAAGAACCTAGAAAGCACACTAGGAATACTAAATACACTAAAGAAGATTTTGTTGCCACGAAACATGGTAGTGAAAGAGAGCCTTGGGTCCAAAAACCTATGCCTTTCCCTGATAAGAAACACAAGTCAAAGGAAGATGAACACTATAATAAGTTTTCTGAGTGGATGAAACCTTTATTCTTGCAAATTCCTTTAACTGATGCTATTAAATTGCCTCCTTACTCAAAGTATATGAAGGATATTGTCTCAAACAAAAGGAAGATCCCTAATGAATAAATTTCTACTTTGCTTGCTAATTATTCCTTTAGTGGTAAGGTTCCGAAGAAACTTGCAGACCCAGGGATTCCAACTATCCCTTGCTCTATTAAGAATAGTTATGTTAGAACTGCTTTGTGTGATTTGGGAGCTGGAGTTAGTGTTATGCCTTTCTCTCTCTATAAG
Organism: Avena eriantha; assembly: GCA_910589775.1. NCBI lineage: Eukaryota > Viridiplantae > Streptophyta > Magnoliopsida > Poales > Poaceae > Avena > Avena eriantha. The sequence goes on along the minus strand of OU342746.1, from coordinate 33,567,103 downwards.
AGACTTCAACTTGAAAAACTAATACCAACTGATATGTGTTTGCAAATAGCTGATAAATCTACCACTATTCCTATTGGTATATGTGAGGATGTACCTGTTCCAGTGGCTCATAATTGCTTGATATTAATTGATTTTGTTGTGCTTGAAATGCCTGAAGATGATAATATGTCTGTTATTCTTGGGAGACCTTTTCTTAATACTGCAGGAGATGTTATTAATTGTAACCAAGGAAAGGTGACCTTTAATGTTAATGACAAGGAACATAACGTCTATTTCCCCGAGAAGATTGATAGGACTTATGGTTTAAATTAAATTGAACATGTTGAAGGCATTCAAGTTGGAGAAATATATTGTCCCATACCAAGAGAAAAATTTGAAACTATTATGATTGGGACCATTGCTAACAAAGTTGAGGTAACCTAATCAACCTTGTTAACAAAAGGATTTCATTGAACAAAACAATGTTTTCACCGTGATTATCTCCGTTTACTTCTACTCTATCCATTTTAGTTTTTGCTTGTGTTTAGTTTTCTTTTCTGTTGCTAGTTGCTTGCATGTTAGAGTGTCTTAGAACTTCTATAGTTCTAGCTTTGTTTTGTCCTTGCATCATTCCAAAAAAAATCTATCTGTCAGAAAATCATTCTTCTATACCTGAAAAATGCCCAAAAATAAAGTGTCTCGAAAAATTCTAGAAAATTCATATTAAAGTTTTACGTGAAAAATGGGCAGAAGAGTGCCTGGAAGGTACCAGGGGGACCCACCAGATAGGTTCACCACCTGGTGGCGCGGTCTGCCCTGGGTGGCGCCATGCCGTGGTGTGTTCGGGTACTCGGAGGAACTGTAGAGGCAATATATGTCAAGAGCGGTATTTTTTCGCCCACATGATGGGTAAAGATACATACGGCCGGCTTGGTGAGATTACATCCATAAATGTTGCAACATGTGACTCGGTCACGGGGATGTAATATCACATTAACAAGAAAACAGAAGTTGTTGTGAACGAGATTGAACAAGGTATGTGATACCAATAACCGGATCTCAGACAAGTCGTATCAAGAAATAAAAGGAATATGGATGCTGCATTTACCAGTTCAAACAACATTGTCATCAGGAATGCATAGGGGTCACATGGATATCCCTGGTCCCTTTGTTGAACATTGATACAGATCATGTCTAGAGCATTCCCGAGCCGTGAGAGGATAAACTTAAGGGTATGATGAGAGCGATCATTCGTAAGACGGAATCATAGTAGCTGGAATCGTTCCATAGAGAGATCCGAAGTTGTTCAGAGAAAGAATAAAGGAAAACACCGGAAAAGTGTTTTCGGATAAATGGGAATTTAAATATACATTTAGTATATGTTAACTATGAATTCATATATTCTAAATAATATTTAAATAAAGATTTATAAAAGGCAACTTTTATGTTAGGCAAAATCCCCGGATGGAAATATCCTAGAAATAAAGCTACAGAAAAGGAAAACACAAAAGAAAAAAGAAAAGGCAGAAAAAACAGCTGCTGCCTCTCTGGGCCAGGTGGCCCACTAAGGGAAGGCGCCGACGGACTGTCAGCCACGCGGGCGGCGAATAACCGCGCACCGCGCGGGGTCGCCAACGGGCCGGCGCAGTTGGCCGCTCCACGCGGGCGGTGCGGGGCGCAGGCCGCCGCACTGCTGGGCTGCGGGGGACACCGGCCCACCCTGGTCGCCTAGCCAGGCCACCGCCGCGGGAGCTGCTAGGCCGCGGGGGGCACCGGCCCACCCGGGCTGGCTTTCTAGGCCGTCGCCGCGCGGGAGACAGGCGGGCGCATGGTGGGCCGTGCCAAGGCCCACCCGGCCAGCCCCTTCCCAGGCTGCTATTCCTGCTGCTATTTTGTCTATTGGCCTGAGTTGATTTGTTCCAATCGGCCAGGATGAAAATTCCTGTATTTTTCCTTTGACTATTAGTCCCAGATGGCTAACATAATGGGGAGGGCACACCCCCTCCGCCTATATAAAGGGGTGCCCATGGGTCAGATAAAACACACCAATTTTGGAGAAGTACTTTGGTTGACTTCCCCGTTCCCTCTCTCTCTATACCTTGTGACCATGGCCCCAAGTCTAGGCTGTGCGATCAAGGCACACTTGCAGTACGCCGTTGCACTGTAGGGATTCCGGGCCGGATATCAACTTCCACACTCCCAGCGGGATCGGGGAGCCGGAGGTCTCATTGTGCACCGGATGTGTACGAAGACACGAGCCGCCACACTTGGGGCGCTTAAATGTCATGAGCCGGAGCTGCTGCACGATGAAGATGAAGAAGGGGAAAGGGGTGACCTGCGAGGATCTTCGCGACCTTGAGGCCAGCTATGAGTACGACTACTTCAACCACGTTCCCTCGGAATGTTAACCGTGTATAGTCTACAAGGGTATGTATTCTCTACACATTGGTCGTTACTACATTACTACATAGATAGATCCTAGGCAGTTTCTAGGGTTCCAACGTAGGAATTTTTTTTCTGCTGAGGATCCCCTACAAAAAGAAGGCCAAGCCTAATGATGATGATGGTGCGATTACTTTAAAATAAAACTACTTTGGAGTGGGCATTGCACTCCCCAAACCTATGTGATTGCCATCAACGTCAAGCTAATTAACCTTAACTAGAAGCGCTTCATGGGAGGCAACCCATGTGAAATAAAATTTCTCTATGTTTATATTATGTTTTATTTTTGTGTTAGTTTTTGTTTTGTTTTTTTAATAAAGAGTGTTCAAGAAGACCTATGCAAAGAGGAGAAGAAATATGGTAATCCTCTATTTTATGTTTTACTAAGACATGGCCTAAGAAGTATTGCTAGATCATTACTTAGTGTTTTTCCTGCTATCTAACATTTTGATAAGATGTGTGAAGGAGCATGAAACTACTAACCAAATTCTTTAGTTTGTTGTATTTCACAGCAACGATAACGACCACTGTTACTGCCGGACTGGCTCGTACCGTGCGCTCATACCACCTCAAGGCAAAGGGAGATAGAAATTTTGATGATTGCCAAAGGAATAAGTGCCGATAATGACCACTGGTACGGACGGACGCAGCTGTACCATGCGCCTATACCGTACCCTAGAGCAAAACATTAGATTTCAGGCAAAGTCACCGCAGCGAGAACGACCAGCAGTACAGGAGCGCGCGACCGTACCGCGTGCCCGCACCGAGTGCACCGCCTGGGAGCAGTCATCGCCCCAAGGTAAGACACCCGGTAATAGCGGGCTCCGGCCGTACCGCCCGCCCGTACCAAGTACGCAGACGCCATAATCTGCCCAAGGAGGTAACCTAAAAATCCCAATTCATCTATTTTCTCTTTCTTCTTCCTCCAAACTTCAAACCACCTCCATTGTGTAACATCCCAAAACTTTAATCCAAGGTTATTAAGATCCAAATCATCAAAATTAGAGTTAACAAAAACTTTCCAATTAAAAATATTAAAACATTCATATGTGTGTGCATTTAAATAGGAGTTGTTTTGAATTTCCATGATTAAGTGATCCATTGCTTGTGAAATGATTATTAGGTGAAATAAACATCATCTAGATCATTCCCAAACAAATCCCAAGGAAAAACAAATCAAAATGAATAAAGGAAGCAAATGTTCATTTGTGCCATTTTAATCAGCATGCCTACTTTGGCTATTCCTAGAACTCAATTCTTAACAGAAACAAATGTGGATCTTTGCACCCCTTGCTAGTACATGTAGTGATGTACCAAGGCCCAGTTTGTGATCTACCAAAAACTTCCAAACACTCATTTTAAATGGCATTTGAAAATTGAATCTAGTGTGGGTATCAAGATCACCCTATTTCAAAAACCACTCAAATGACTTCCATTTTCAAAACCCAAGCACACCTAGAATCCCAAGCATGTGATCAACCACTCCACCAAAATTCAGCCCAAAATTCAAATAAAAATTTCATGCGGCCATTGTGTCGAACACCTTGCAGACAAAATAAAAGTTAGCCTAACTTATAATGTTTTGATCAAATCTTGTCGAGCAATTAGAGCTGCATTGATCTCCCTTGTCCCTCCTGAGCCCAAGCAGACCCTCACCGGCCTACCACTAAGCCGCCGCAGCAGTGGAGCGCCGCCACTTTGTGGTCGCCACTGGCCAGAAGAGGGTAGAGCGCCAGGGACAGCGCCACGCCATTCCAGCAAGTCCCCTAGCTCCACCCAACCCTACCGCACCTCCCTGTCCACCCCTCGATCATCCATA